>LR738713.1:256388892-256465863 GCA_902687465.1 Secale cereale | reverse complement strand
AGAAGGATGTGCCTTTTGTTTGGGGTACTTCATAGGAAGAAGCATTCACATTATTGAAAGATAAGTGGACACATGCTCCTTTACTCCAACTTCCTTATTTTAATAAGACTTTTGAGCTTGAATGTGATGCTAGTGGAATTGGGTTAGGAGGTGTGTTATTATAAGATGGCAAACCTGTTGCATACTTTTCTGAAAAATTGAGTGGGCCTACTCTGAATTATTATATTTATGATAAGGAATTATATGCTCTTGTTCGGACTTTGGAAACATGGCATCATTATTTATGGCCCAAAGAATTTGTTATACATTCTGATAATGAATCTTTGAAGCACATTAAATGTCAAGCAAAACTGAACCGTAGACATGCTAAATGGGTTGAATTCATAGAGACTTTCCCTTATGTTATTAAACACAAGACGGGAAAAGAAAATGTTATTGCTGATGCATTATCACGTCATTATACTATGCTTTCACAACTTGACTTCAAAATATTTGGTTTGGAGACCATCAAAGATCAATATGTGCATGGTGTTGAATTTAAAGATGTATTGCAGAATTGTAAAGAAGGGAGAACATGGAACAAGTTCATCGTTAATGATGGATTTGTGTTTCGTGCTAACAAGCTATGCATTCCAGCTAGCTCTGTTCGTCTTTTGTTGTTGCAGGAGGCGCATGGAGGAGGATTAATGGGACACTTTGGCATGAAGAAGACAGAGGACGTACTTGCTACACATTTCTTTTGGCCAAAGATGAGACGAGATGTTGAGCGTTCTGTTGCTCGCTGCACTACATGTCAAAAAGCTAAGTCACGACTCAATCCTCATGGTTTATATATGCCTTTGCCTATCCCTAGTGTTCCTTGGTAAGATATATCTATGGAGTTTGCTTTGGGTTTACCTCGAACAAAGAAGGGGAGGGATAGCATATTTGTTGTCGTGGATAGGTTCTCGAAGATGGCACACTTTATACCATGTCATAAAAGTGATGATGCTGCTAATGTTGCTGATTTGTTCTTTCGTGAAATTATTCACTTGCATGGTGTGCCAAATACTATTGTTTCATATCGTGATACTAAATTTCTTAGCCACTTTTGGAGATGTTTATGGGCTAAGTTGGGGACTAAACTGCTTTTTAGTACTACTTGTCACCCCCAAACTGATGGACAAACTGAAGTAGTCAATAGAACTTTGTCTACTAAGCTAGGGCTGTTTTGAAGAATAACAAGAAAATGTGGGAAGAATACTTGCCTCATATTGAATTTGCTTATAATCGTTCGTTGCATTCTACTTCTAAGATGTGCCCTTTTGAAATTGTCTATGTTTTCCTACCTCGTGCACCTATTGATTTGTTGCCTCTTCCATCTTCGAAGAAGGTTAATTTTGATGCTAAACAACGTGCTGAATTGATCTTAAAAATGCACGAGTTAAATAAGGAAAATATTGAGCGCATGAATGCTAAATATAAACTTGTTGGAGATAAGGGTAGAAAACGTGTTGTCTTTGCACCTGGAGATCTTGTATGGTTACATTGGCGTAAGGATAGGTTTCCTAATTTGCGCAAGTCAAAGCTAATGCCACGTGCTGATGGTCCTTTCAAGGTGTTAGAGAAAATAAATGATAATGCATATAAACTTGAGTTGCCTGCAGATTTTGGGGTTAGTCCCACATTTAACATTGCAGATTTGAAGCCTTACTTGGGTGAGGAAGATGAGCTTCCGTCGAGGACGACTTTAATTCAAGAAGGGAGGATGATGAGGACATCACTAACAAGGTTACACCCACAGCCCCAACTGACACATATACATGACTAATTACTAGAGCTCGCGCACGCCAATTAAATTACCACGTACTTTCGTTTCTTGGTAATGATTCTAATGTTCATGAGAATATGATGCTGCCTAAATTGGATACGTTTGTTTTGCTTACAAATGAAGGGCCTAGCTTGGACAAGAAGGATGAACATTGGAGCAAGATCAAGCATGGAGATGATGGCATGCGCAAGGGGAACAAGAACGGAGTTACAAGTGATGATTTCAGGACTTTGAAGCCACAATAATGAGTGCCTGAAGCCTTGGACGAAATATACAAGATGCCACTTCATAAATTTCGTCCAGAGGCTATTATAGGTGCTACATCACCTTATTATTGGGCCAGGCCCATGTAATTTAGAAATAGTAAAGTATAGGCTATTTTTAGAGTCCGTATGTGTGGGGAAAACAGAGTTAGGGTTGGTTTCGGACCCCTTCTCCAAGGGGCCACGAAATTCCCTCTCTCTTTCTCCAGATATACAACCCTTAGGGCGTCGTTTAGACTTTGGCTTTTGTTTAGATTAAAGTTCGCCATAGCTCCAACTTCGCGTACTTTGTTTGAGTTCAACAACCAGACAAAGACGTCACAGAACCCCACCTTGATCAATAAAGCTTTCCTCTTGAATTCGCAATATCCAGATTGCAATCTCAGTTTCTTGCTTGTTCTTCGTTTGCCTGCAGGAAACAGGCCTTCGTGGTCAGGTTGATCGTGCTCCGGCGTGCTCAATAACCTCTCGGAGTTGGTTTAGCGATTGCTAAGGCGCGACGTCCTCGCACGTTCGTAGTCAGATCGTCAAAGTCGACTTCCTCCAAAATGATAGCCACCATCTCATCGAAAGATGGGGCACCTTTGTCTCTATCGTAATGGGTTATGTTTTCTTATATCTGAAATAAAGTATATTGTCATGGATAATCCAACATGTTGAGCTTGCCTTTCCCCCTCATGATAGCCAAAACTCTTCGCACCAAGTAGAGATACTACTTGTGCTTCCATTCATCCTTAAACCCAGTATTGCCATGAGAGTTCACCATACCTACCTATGGATTGAGTAAGATCCTTCTAAGTAAGTTGTCATGTTACAAACTGGCTAAAATATGTATGATTTATTAGTGCGGAGGAAATAAGCTTTATACGATCTTGTGATATTGAAGTAATAAAAGCGACGGACTGCATAACAAAGTCCTTATCATAACTGGCAATATAAAGTGACATTCTTCTATGCTAAGACTTTGTGCATCCAACTATAAAAACACAGTACAACCTCTGCTTCCCTCTGTGAAGGGCCTATCCATTATTCTTGCCTTATAAGAGTCAAGGTGAAATTCACCTTTCCTTTTTACATTTTATCCTTTGGCAAGCACATTGTGTTGGAAAGATCCTGACATATATTGTAATGCCCCAGATGTAACACTTTCCCAATATGGCAGTATATAAACTTTGGCTTCATC
This sequence comes from Secale cereale, assembly GCA_902687465.1. Taxonomy (NCBI): domain Eukaryota; kingdom Viridiplantae; phylum Streptophyta; class Magnoliopsida; order Poales; family Poaceae; genus Secale; species Secale cereale. Next base: position 256,462,607 of record LR738713.1, on the reverse strand, counting down.
AATTCCTTTCCGGGCTCTCCTTTCTTTTCGGGTTTCTCGTTTTGTCGTGTGCGTGTGTGCGTTTCATCCATGTCATGTTGTCATGTGCATTGCATTGTTTTTGTGTTGTCACTTGCATCCGGTTCCACTCGTCTCTTCCCGTTGTCCGTTTCGAGTTTCGACGCTCTCACACGTGCCCGTGGCATCCCCGATTCCTTCTTTCGTGTGTGGCCGTGTAACGTTTCCGGAATGGCGTGAGACTTGTCGTGCGTTGTTGTTTTGGTACGTGTAGGCCACCTGTCAAGTTTCGTCACGTTTGGAGTTCGTTTAGTACTCCAACAGTTAACCTAGTGGGCTAAAAGAACCTCTTCTTTGAGGCCCAAGACCCCCTCCACAACAGCCCACCAACCCAGCACAACCCTTCCCATCATCTCCGTCGTCGAATTGTGATCGCGTGGCCGAAAACCGCTCCCCATTTGAAGTCTCCTAGCTCCTTGTGCCCATCGCCTCCGCCCGCCGCGCGTTTCCCTCCGCTGCCGTCCTTCATTAGCTCCAGCGGCTCGCCGCCGTCGGAGGTCCTCGCCGCCCAGCCGCTAAGAGTCGCCGCCTGGAGGGCGCCAACCACCTCCCCGTCCGCCCGACGACGCCGCCGCCCTAAGAGCCGCCGCCCCGGCCGCTCTCCACCCCCGCAACCCGCTCCTCCGGCCACCGCTTTGGCCTCCCGCCGGCCGGATCGAGGGCGCCGGCGGCGCGTCGAAGCCAGCCCGCCGCCGAGGCCGCCGCGGGATCCCGATCCAGATCGGCCGCCGGCTGCCCGAACCCTAACGGGTCCCACGCCCGTAACCGCTCCGACCCGCGACCCGTGTTGACCGATCCGCTGGGTCAACCCGATCTGCGAGGTGATCCCCCCTGTTTTCCTCTAAGTCCTTTTTGCATTTTGGTGTCTGATGGCTTATTGTGATGGCGATAACTTTTTGTGTGTATGTCCGATTTGTGCATATGATATGTCAAAATGACATAGGTGATGTGTACTATGTTTTATTCCATTGTGTCATCCATGTTTGAGATCATCTAGATGTCTTAATCTTCGTGACAAGAGTGCTACTTGATATAAACTGCTGCTACTAGTTATTTTCATGCCATGTTTGAGATGTGATAACTTGGTGCATGTTTATCCAAATGAAGCAAATGATATGTCAAAATGTTTATCATGAGATGCTCTACATGTGGGTTGCTATAGCATGCTTGTTAGAGTTCATATTGCCATGTTTATCTCTGTTGCAAAAGTGCATGTGGCTGTTAGGTTTTGTAACTTGTTACGAGATGGCTAGTTGAGAAGCTCGTTGCTATTGATGTGTTTGCCCCCATGTTGCATGCTCATATGTTTTAGATTCTCCATCATGTGTTCTTTGATGTGGTGCAAATCTTTTGCCATGATATGCCTTGAGTTGACTTAAACATGCTCGCAAACATGCCATGATAATGTTACTGTTTTAACACTTAGTGAAATTTCACTAAGTCTGGAATCTGTAATATCCTGATGCTATGTTTGCTTGATGCCCTAGGCAAATCCATGTTAGTTTTGGGGTGGCCATTGATCATTCCTTGCTATATATGTTGTTGTCTATCCATCCATGTCCTCACTTGCTCATATGGGCTGTTGTAGCCTATTTAATTCTTGCTCCCAAGTTGCTATAAAATATTACTGTCAGTTTTTTAGTGTCATGATCAAAATGTTGTAGCTTGTTGCTGTTGATCCATGCCTCCTATGGAAATGCTCCAATGGAGTTGTTTATTGTAGGATATGTCTACTTCATGTCCATGCTTCTTGTCACCATGATTGAGTGATGTAGAGTATATATTTCTTGCTCCGAACTTGCTATGTGGCTGTTAATTTCAGCTTTGCATTGTTTCTTGTTTCGGGTGTATATTTTAGTCTGTTGCTTCGTTTCGAGCGTGCCCTACATGAAACTTGTGTGGTTTTGCATGTAGATTCATAATATCATCTTGGTAACATGTTTGGAGTATGTTTGCTTGATGTTTGGGTGCATCTTGCACCGTTGCCAGCCTTATCTTGTTTTGATCATATCTTCTAGACCGTAGCTCCGTTTTAAACAAACTTTATATGAAACTTGACTAGAATTTCTTGTAGATCATCATGGTGCATGTTAACTTGCTATTTATCAACTTTAACTTAAGGTTTGATCAGATCTGAACTAATTTCAAACTATGCATATGAGGACTTACTGGTTTTGTCTTAAGTAGTTTCCGGCCTCATTTAAACTTGTTGCTCTTATGTGGTTTCTCTGTGCTTCCTACTTTGCCATGTTTTGCATCCTATATAGATCTGTCTTGCATCCTACTTGCTTGAGCATATTGTCATGTTTCTTGTGTTGTTCTGGTGTGCTTCCTACTTTGTCATGTTATGCATCCTATGTGCATCTGCAGTGCATCCTAATTGCATCATACGTGCATCCTATAGATTGTGCATTGCACCTTGTTTGATTTCGTGCCTCGTGTGTTCTTGCGTTGAGTAGAGCCGGAAGCCGAGACCGAGAACGAGAGCGAGGTTACTACCGAGGTTGAGTACGAGGAGCCGTCTTACGATCCCATCGACGACTCGGCAGGCAAGATGACCTGACCCAGATATCATTACTATCTTTGCCTATTGCTAGAAGTCTCGCTCTTTAGCTTATTGCCTCGATGCCCATGTTTGTCTGTCAGCCTCCTATTGTAACCATGAATCTGTCTAACCACCCAACCTATGCAAACCTTTGATTGGCTACGTAGGCTTCGCTCAGCCCCTCTTATAGCATTGCTAGTTGTAGGAGAAGATTTGAAGATTCTTGCTTCATGTTGAAGTTTATTGGGATATCACACTATATAAACTCTTTAATTAAATCACCTATATATTGGTAATGGGTGGAAGGCTAAGCCTCTTGCTTGGTGATTTGTTCCACTCATGCCGCCCTAGGAACCGTATAAACTGGTGTTATGTTCCTTGATTTTTCGTTCCTCACACGGTTGGGGTTATGGGACCCCCTCGATAAACCGCTTAGCGCTAAAACTCTTCCAGCGAGGCCCGACTTTGGTATTCCATTTGCCTAACAACTAAAAACTTGCCGAGGGAGTAATTAACCCGAGGATTAATTAATCAACCCCCCTGGGCCAGTGCTCGATTTGAGTGTTGGTCCAAACTAGAGCCACTTGCGGTGCCACCCAGCTTGCTGGGGTCTTTGATATCTGTACGTAGTGATTATCCGGTCGTGGCCTGAGACTAGATGCGCGCGGCTACTGTCAGGGTGTCGGCATGCCGGGAGGTCTTGCTGGATTAGTTTTACCTATGTCGGAATATCTTGAGCACGGGATTCCGAGAATACTCGGGCCTTCCCACCTTGGAGTTGCGACTCCGCGTATCGTGGGCTTGTAATGGGCCAAGTTGGAACACCCCTGCAGGGTTTTGAACTTTCGAAAGCCGTTCCCGCGGTTATGTGGCAAATGGGAATTTGTTAATATCCGGTTGTAGAAAACTTGACACCATGTTCTGAACACACTACCAGCATGAGTAACCGTGACGGTCATTTTCCGAAAGGGGTTCGGGAAGTGAACACGGTGGGGTTATGATTGACGTCCTTAGTTAGGATCACTTCGTGATCACTTTGACGCTCGCGGCACTTCTCTTCTCGCTCTTAACACATAAGCTAGTGCTAGTGCAGCTGCAACCTTTTATCTTTCTTCAGCCTTGTTCCACACTCAAGGCTTAGACAGTTCTGTTACCCGGGAACGGGATTGCTGAGTCCTCCGTGGCTCATAGATTCTACACCACACCAGATGCAGGTACCATGGTGAACTACTCAGGTGATGGCACAGAGCTGTACTGGGAGTACGATGAAGAACGTAGCCGATATTATGTGCACTATCCCGATGTTCAGTAGTGATTTCTACTAGGGGCGATTCGAACCTGTGGCTTTATGTATTTGGTATCTTTCATTTGGATCTTCACCCGTAGTCGGGTTGTGATGTTATTTGGATGATGATTTGCTATGTAATGTATTATGTGACGTGGCGAGTGTAAGCCAACTATCCTTTTGCAATTTCATCCCTATTTTTACATGAGTCGTGCAAAGATACCGAACTTGAGATCATTCCGGAATGGGCTTATTCCTTTAAGTCGTGCCTCGACACGTAGGAGGTATAGTCCCGTCCTGGGCATTACAAGTTGGTATTCAGAGCCTTCTCCGACCTAGAAGCCCCCACTGATTGATCTAATCGTTGACGGTTGAGTCTAGGCACACACTTAAAATGTTTTGAGTCCTATATATATACCGGAGAGTAGGATTTCTTTTGCTCCTCATCTCTTTTCACTCTGGTGAGGACTCCTGACGATTACTCTTGTCTCTTCTACTCTCAAAAATTTCACCAATTTTTTTAGGAATCTCGCGAGTATTGTTTGGATTGTTCCGATGTCTTTGTGACGAGAACATTGTTCTCGATACCTCCTGTCATTAGGGGTTGTGGCAGTGTCCCGGGGAGTTGAGCTCCGAGGTGTTGTCGTCACAAATATATCGCATTAGTTCTGGAATACTTAAGACAGCCGACATCGAAAACTCTCCTATGCGGTTAGTGGCAAGATAACCCCGGCATCACCCAGTACTGGGGAGGTAGTTCGGGAGTATTGCCATAGCTTGTATAATAGATGCGTTTCGAAGGTCGGAGGTAGACGGTTTCCGGAAATAACTGGTTATGTGTTGAAGGATGGATACAGCTGGATGTAGGATTAGAGTTGAGTGTGCGATGCTTCCCCTGTATCCCCAACACCTGATTGCATAACTGGAAACTTTCGGAAATTAATAGGTGGGTTCATCTAGTAGCTCATAGGCATTCTTCCAACGAATGCATGATATGGAGTTTGGGGTTCTACATTGAGTGAAGTAGTTTTATGGGCGTTGTTCCGATCGGGAGTTGCATCTTAAAGGGTCCTTGGCTATGCTGATCCGGGGATTGCAAAACCCTTTTGTAACACATTCCATAAGCTTTCAGCACAAATATGTCGAACGAAGCTTCTATCTTGTATTTGTTCTATCTGCTCCTTGTTGTTTTTATTTACCTTTTGTTCTCCCAAGTGGCTTCTCGTGAAGATTGTTGTTACTATTAAACTGTGGATTACATTCGTTCTTCTTGTTCGAATGTGCTTGTCAAGACTTATGTTGCAATTTCTAGCCGTTGATTCAGCTTATATATCTTTCTCAATCAATGGCTAATAGTTGTCATCTCATTCAGGATGTCTCCTAAAAAGGTTCCCAACGCTAACTCAGAGGGTGAAGAGGTTCCTGATCGTCCTCCTTCCCCTCCTCCTCCGTCTGAGGCTTGGAGATCAATTATGCTAGCGATGAACCAGAACACCCAGATGCTTATGCAAATGATGCAGAACATTCAAGCAAATCAAGCAAATCAGGGTGCTCATGGGAACCAAGGCCAAGGCAATTTATTCAACCAACCTCACTTTGCTACGCTCAACCAGTTCCTGGCAAACCAACCAAAGGCATTCAGTTACTGTGTGGACCCTCTAGATGCTGAAAACTGGATAACAGATATCAAGAAGCATTTCGAGTGCAGTAACGTCAGGCCCGAGGACTATGTGAAGTTTGCAGCCTTCCAACTCAAGGACCAAGCCGCTGATTGGTGGCAGCAGTACAAAGATTCCAGAGAGGGACGTGTAATCTCCTGGGATGACTTCTGCAAGGACTTTCGCTCTCACCACATTCCAACAAGTGTCATCAAGGGTATGCGTGAGCAATTCCGCAACCTGAAGCAAGGCTCAATGACTGTCTACCAATATAATGTCAAGTTCCAGAACCTTGCCCGCTATGCAAAGCAAGACATCCCAGATGCCAAGAGCAAGATCTATCAGTTCCGTGGTGGTCTGAAGGATGAACTCCAACTAGCTCTCACCTTGTTCGAGCCTGATGAGTTTGATCAATTCTATAACATGGCACTTAAGCAAGAGGCAGCCCAGCTCAAGATGGAAGCTTCCAAAAAGAGGATCGGAGACGCTGTTCACTCCTCCTCTTCTTCTCAAGTGCTTGCAAAGCAACAGAAGTTTTGGCTTCCACCTCCTCCAGTGATCCGAGCTCCCAACAACAACAACAAGAATTCTGGTGGCCGTGGTTTCTCCCACCCACCCAACCCAAGAAACCAGTCAAAGAATCATTTTCAAGCTTCCAAGTCAACTGCTCCTTATCACCGTCCTCTCTCAGAAGTGATTTGCAACAAGTGTGGCCAGAAGGGTCATTATGCTAACAAGTGCCCCAACCCAAGGCGCCTTCCGCCTCCTCCACCTGTCAGCACTGCTATTGTCAAGCACAATCCCAAGGTTGCAAGAGTGAATCTGATGAATGAAGCTCAAGCAGATAATTCTTCAAATGTGATACTTGGTAATCTTCTAGTTAACTCTATACCTGCTAAAGTATTGTTTGATTCGGGTGCATCGCTTTCTTTCATTTCAAGACCATTTGTTGCTAAGCATGAATTGGTTTCAGAGAGCATTCCTAGACCTTTGAAGATTATTTCTCCGGGATTGCAAATGACTTCCAACTCAGTTGTTCCGGATGTATCTATTTGCATGGGTGATTACCGCTTTCTGGCTTCTCCGGTTGTTCTCGGCAACTCCGACATTGATCTTATTCTTGGGATGGATTGGCTTTCTTAGCATGATGCTCACATTGATTGTGCAAATAAGGAAGTCAAGCTTACTCATTCCGACGAAGACGTGATTATCTTCGCTTCTCGAGATAACACAATCAGGCTATTCTCTCTCAATGACAAGGGCGAGATTAATGCCATCTCTCAAATTCCGGTGGTCAATGAATATGAAGATGTTTTCCCTGAAGAGCTTCCAGGCATGCCTCCGCATCGTCAAGTTGAATTTGTCATTGAACTCGAGCCCGGTACTGAGCCAGCATGCCGGCGTCCGTACAAGCTCTCCCCTGATGAGTTGAAGGAGTTGAAGAAACAACTCGATGAGCAAGAGCGTTTGGGCCTAATCAGGCCTAGCACTTCTCCTTGGGGCTGTGGTGTCTTATTTGTCAAGAAGAAGGATGGCACGGAGCGCCTTTGCGTTGATTACCGGCCATTGAACAAGAAGACAATAAAGAACAAGTATCCGCTCCCCAACATCAATGAATTGTTCGAGCAGCTCAAAGGAGCTAAAGTGTTCTCAAAGCTCGATCTCCGGATGGGTTATCACCAGATCCGTATCTGTGAAGAAGATATTCACAAGACTGCATTCAGAACAAGCTACGGCTCCTATGAATATACAGTCATGTCTTTTGGCCTCGCTAATGCTCCACCCACCTTCTCGAGGATAATGCACTACATTTTCAACCCCTACACCAACGAATTTGTGCTTGTGTATCTGGATGACATCTTGGTATTCTCCAAGAATGAAGAGGATCACGAAAAGCACCTCCGTCTGGTTCTCGACAGACTCCGTGAACATAAGTTCTATGCCAAGTTCTCCAAGTGCGAATTCTGGCTCGATAAGGTCTTGTATCTAGGCCATATCATCTCCGCTGACGGTATTGCGGTCAACCCCGAGAAAGTTGAAGAGATTGTCAACTGGGAACCTCCTCAGAACGTCAAGCAACTCCGAAGCTTTCTTGGTCTTGCTAGCTATTGCAGAAGGTTCGTTGAGAACTTCTCCAAGATTGCCAAGCCTCTCTCCAACTTGCTGCAGAAGAATGTCAAGTACAAATGGTCTCCGGATTGTGATTTGGCATTCAAAACTCTCAAAGAAAAGCTCATCTCTGCTCCAGTTCTTACTCCTCCAGATGAGTCCAAGCCCTACAAAGTATTCTGTGATGCTTCTCTTCAAGGACTTGGTGGTGTGCTAATGCAGGACAAGAAGATTGTGGCATACACTTCTCGTCAATTGAAGCCAAGTGAGAAGAACTACCCCACACATGATCTCGAGCTAGCAGTTGTGGTACACGCCTTGATCACGTGGAGACACCTTCTGTTGGGCAGAAATGTCGACATCTTCACCGATCACAAGAGCTTGAAGTACATCTTCACACAGCCGAACCTGAACCTTCGCCAGACTCGTTGGGTTGAAATGATGATGCGGAGCATCCTAAGGACATCACCATGTCAAGAGTCCGTTTGGCAAGTGACACGTGCGACCTCTACTTCTCATACATAAAGGTGAATCATCTCCTTTACACGTGTTCACTTAACTCCTTCGAGGATGGTATACTACTTGACACTCCACTCGTGTGCATACATAGGAATTGTCGGAACACCATGGATGAGGAGGAGGAGTGCGAGCGCAAGCGTACAACTACACCATCCGCGAGCGAAGCATGGAAGAGAAGGAAGAAGAGGAATCTTCCCATCGCAGAGATAGAGGTACTACCGGTCCAACTACCGGTCTGCCGGTACTACCGGTCAACTACCGGTCTACCTTCTGTGATCGACCGGTGCAAGGCCGGTGCAAGGCCGGAACTTCCGCTAAACCGCAAAAACCGATACTACCGGTCCCAGGACCGGTACTACCGCCCTGCCTGCGCGTAGTTGAAGGCTTTTCACCCCATGTATCCCCCCAACTTACCCCTAGACTATAAGTACTCCTTCCCTTCCATCTTTTAGGGTCAGCAATGATTTAGCTCAGATGTGAGATAGAGCTTTGCTCATCCGTTACGGATCTACTCCACGAGAGAGACCGCGGTCCCTCTATGGAGAAGATCCACCTTGTATTCAAGACCCCTAAACGGGAAGATCCTTCACGGATTCAAGACCTCCTCTTGGAGATGAACTCTACCTTGTATCTTTCCCTTTGTTGTTCATGTACCTTGTGATGTTGTGTGTTTGATTGTCTAGTGGATGTGTGATTTGGACTTATTCTTGAGTGTTTCTCTTGTGTTCTCCTCTTTGGGCTCCTCTTGTTCTTGGGGATTCCCTCCATTTCGTGAAAGATCGGCCATCTAGGGTTCCGCCCTACATCATTATGGTATCATGAGCCACGGTTTCTCACGAATTTGGAGCCTCCCCACTGTTTTCTAGCCTTGTTTTGTTGTGTTCTTCCCCAAATTCGAGAATTCCCCACCAAAAATAGCCCCAAATTTTTTTTGTGATCTGTTGGTTTGATGAGATTTTGTTGATTTTGATCCATGGATTCTCTTGGTTTCAAGTGGATCTAGCTTCCCCACAAGTTTCCCCACCTTCCATCCACGAAATCTCCGCAATTTTGCCCCCGAAATCATCCATTTCCGCCCCAAAATCCATCCCGATCTAGATCTGCGAATTTTCCCGACACCAGCGGTACAACCGGGCCCCAAGGCGGTACTACCGGTCCCCCCATCACCTGGTAGCCAAAACTGGTGCCCCAGGGTGCTCCAGGAGCGGTACAACCGCCCATGCAAGCGGTATAACCACCCCTCCCAGGTTTCGCCTCGGCTGATTGACAGTTTTGTCCATAACTAATTCATCCGAACTCCGATTTCGACGTTCTTGAGCTCGTTTTGAAGCTCTTGACATCCCCCATAACACAAAAATACCACCATCATCATTTGACTCCATCATATTTTGTGGATTTGGGCATCTTTGCCTAGGGCTTCCACCATATCATCCGCATAACCACCACCGACTTCCGCAACCTAACCATTTTGATCCCAATATCATTTGTGGTTGCTTGAGTAGTGATTTGAGTCTCCTAAGGTGTTTAGGCTACTTAGGGACCATTGCTTATTCATCAACCACCACCACCACTTCTGCATAGCCTAGCCCACTATACATAGCCAACCAAACTTAACCAAATTTTGTTCGAGCTTGTTTGAGTTGTGGCTTGTGTCTCCTAAGGTGTTTCGGCTACTTAGGGACCGTGACTTCAACTCCAACACCGTGTGTAGCCCATCATACACTTCCACCACCATAACCCATTTTGATCGGGTTTCCACCAACATTTCCGCAACCACCACCGCTTGTCCGCTACCACCATTTGACATTTGTCCTTGAGATTTTGAGTTGTGGTTTTTCCGTTTCCTAAGGTGTTTCGGCTAATTAGGAACGGGTATACATCAATAGCACCACCTCTCATCATCGACACGAACGGTAACTTCGACGACATCATCGTATATTCCCCTTGCAATTGAATTGTTAACCCCTAGCCCATTTTGCGTCACTTGCCTATCGAGACTAGCCTTTGAGTATTGCCGGCGACGTTACTTGTGCACATTAGTGATCATCGATCCGCCCTTCCATTGCATATATACCATATCATATTGGTATCATCCTATCATCCCTTGTGTGACAAGATTGTTCCCGCATATACACAATTGCTATCTTGGTTTGTGCATTTCGCATCGTGGCCATATACAAAAAAAAGAAGAAGAATAGAAGAATAAGCTTTTAAGCAAAAGAGCCACAAAGAAGCTTGTAAGCAAGAGCCATAGCATCGTACCACATTGCATACAAGATTGCCATATCCGATCATCTTGGATCATCTTGTGCTAAAAGCACCGGAACATCATACACATAGCATACTTGTGATAGGAAGTCGCTACATTTGCATCTTATAGGTTGTGCACAAGTGTCGTATCCGCCTATGAGCAATCGTGCTAGCGTCTCTCTAGAGTTGTGCAACACGAGCGTTTTCCGTGGACTCCACATTTTGTGCTCATTCCTTGGTTGCACGACCCCATCTATCTATCCGTGTGTGTGTTTCCGTGTGCCACCCTTATTGCTATTGGTCTACTTGTTTCACTTGCGAATTTGTGAATCTCTTTCAACATTATTGACACTTTCTAACATTTTGCATCAAATTTTTGTGCCACTTATCCTAACCAAGCCACTCGGTAAGCTTTACTTGATAGGTGTGAGTGAACAAGTCCCGTACCAATTCCACTATTCTTTCATTTCACATTGAGTGAAACAGGATACATCTTCAACGTTGGGAAAAGGTAACTTGGTATTGTTTATCTCATCTCCTACTCACCTTTGCTCGAGTCTTGTGATGGATAGGCAAAGCATTTCATCTACTTCGGTCTACAACAACAACGATAAGTTCGATGCCATGACGAACAACTTGTGCGCCAACATGAATGCTCAAATGGAGGAGCTTAAAGCCCTCATCAAGAACCGCAAGAGGTCTCCCTCATCTTCGAGAACACGCTCTAGTGCACATCCTTCCGAGCTACCATCTTCGGCGAGATCACATCGGCATCGACATCATCAATGACAAGAACGTGAAGGTCAAGAGCTCAACACCAACAACCGCTCAACAACTTCACCATGTACTTTGGCATCTTTGCCAAGCGACTTCAAGGCATCTTCGCCTTTGGATATGCGGCATCTTCGCCCACAAGCACCTCAAGATTATGCTCAAGAGAAGCTTCCCAAGCTCAAGTCCGCGACTTCCACGAGCTACTACGACCTCGTCGACGACCACGAGATTCCTTTCTATGGGACTCAAGACCCCGAGGAGTATCTTGAGTGGGAGCGCAAGATGGACGACTACCTCAAGCTACATCAAGTTTCCTACGAAGATCAAGTGAAGTGAGACACAAGACACCTCCACGACAACGCGTCAACATGGTGGCTTCACACACCTTCGACGAGCTTCAACGTGAATTAGCCCAAGACGAAGCGAGCTTTGCGGCGAGAGTTCGTGCCTCCCACCTACACGGAAAAACTTCTACGCCAATTAGAGAACACCATCCAAGGATCCAAGTCCATCGACGAGTACTTCAAGGACATGAAGATTGCCTTGCGACGAGCCGGCGTGGACGAACCCATTTCTATGAAGCTCCACTTCATGATGGGATTGCACAACGACATCTACAAGACTATCTTCCTCGAGAAATACAAGTCCCTCGACGACAACTACATTGGTGCTCTCAAGGCAGAACAAGAACTCATGAAGGCCAAGGCTTCTCCACCGCAAGCACACTTCTCGAAGACCAAGATCCAAGACGATGAGCATGAGGCTAGTACCACCATGATGTCCAAGCCAATGGAGCTCCAAGACGACGCTCCTAAGTTCGACTTCACCGCCATCCCTCTTTGTGGCATTGATGATGCCGAGTCTACTTCGACTCCTTTTCAAGACAGTGCGGCGACGACTACGACTACGGAGCCATTCGAGGACCAAGCTTTGGAGGCGAATGACATGGTGACGAGCAAGGATGATGCTTCCATATTTGGAGGCGGGAGTGATGATGTGCCATCTTCGGCCTTCATCCACGGCGACGATGACGAGATGATCGAGCATGGGATTTTCCCTTCGGTCATGGAGGGGAGTGATGATGTGCCATCTTCGGCCTTCATCCACGGCGACGGTGACGAGATGGTTGAGCATGGGATTTTCCCTTCGACCACGGCGACGTATGATGACTTGAGTGACTTGTGCCACCATATTGAGAGTGAGAGCGAGTTCACCACTAGCCCCATATATGATGAGCTGCCCCAATTCCCATGTGAGGAGAGCCACAACCCCCACCACTTGAGTGAGATGAATGACTCCACCATATGCGACATTGAGTGCACCTACCTTGAGGGAGTGAGTGAGCCACCACATAGAGATAGTGAGATGGTTGATACGGCATGTGAGGCCCCTTTCAACGCTAACGACATGACTTCTACCTCTATTGTGTCTTCTCATTTGGTGCTAGGTCCCACATTTGATGACGCGCCGATCCTCGACGACTTCGTCCTTCCTATGGACAAGACGATGGCCATGGTGGAATATGATGCACCCCCCACATGGTTCCATTAAGATGAAGATGATGACCACCATTTGGTCTTTCCCACCTCACCTACACCACATGAGTGGAATGAGAAAGGTAACAAAGGTGAAGGTGATGCTCTAGTCCCACTAGTGGACATTTGTAACATTGATTGCTTGCATGATGTTGATCCACCTATTGCCATGCTTCATGCTAGCTCGACTACCTCATGGGATACATTACAATTTATGATATGTATGATGATTGCCATGTGGAGTCTATTAGTTGTGATGCCATGTTGCATAGGATCTCTTGTGTTCATTCTTTAGGTCACATCATGTTTGATAATCCACTTGACTTCTCATATGCTATGCATGAGATCACTCGTATGTCATATTTGCAATCTCATCGTAGTAACTATGCATATGCCATTAAGATAAACCCAATTTGCACATATGGCATAGATGACAAGCACATGGTTATTGGCATTTGTTTTTCTTGTGATGATATTGACATGCTTCCTTTGCGTCATATCCATCATATGCCATGCCATGAACACCTAGCTTCGAATATGTATTGTTTTGGATGTTGTCCATTTTCTCCATATGATGTTTACAATATTGGTCATGAGGCGACCCCCATAGTTTCCTCATACATTTTAGGAGATTTTGACCCATCCCATCCATTGCATGATCCCCATGCTTGTGTGCACAATATGCTCCCCATGAATGAACATGCTATAGATGTGCCATATAATTGTATGCTCAATTTGCATCCACATCATGCTATACACAATAACTATTCATTCATGATGGATGACATGTTCTTATACCATATATAAAATTTCTTTGAGAGATGCTTATCTTGTGCTAACTCTAACGTGCACATACACATCATGATGGATGATGTGTACATTTACCACGCGCACAATTTCTTTGGTTTGTGTGTCTTTTGTGTAGGTACCCATACTTACTCGTCAACCTCGCAAGAGCACGAGTTGACGAAACGAGCTCTAGAGAGCACCGATGACTTGGGATTCCGTGGATTATCCTTCACACCACTCCCTTCACGCAAAGACTTTGCGCATTTCTTCTACATGGCCCTCACATGGTTATGGCTAATTGTTCGTTATGCATCATTTGCCCATATTGCCATGTTCACATTGCATGATATGTCAATCCCTTTGCCTTTGCCATGCATTTGTGACCCATGCTTTGCATTACACATGATGATTGATTCTCATACTTGTATGTGTATTTGCAAACTTGGTGGAGATATCACTTGTTATTGCCATGATTCCTTTGCACACCATGCCTATTATGATGCTTTGACCTTGATTTGTGATCGTGCTTGCGATATGTCATGTGCATTGCCTATATACACTATTTGCTCACATGACATGATTGCCATGCCTTCTCCTGGTGTGTTGCATCTTCGCTCCACTAGTTTGCACAATTTGATTACCATGCTTGCTTATGTTGCATCACCGATGATTCATACTTGCTCCTTTCATGCGGTTGATGACAACCATTGCCATGCTTTGCACATGATTGATATTGCTTGTTATCATATGTCTCCACATGTTGCCTCTCTCATGCTACCATGTATTGAGCGCAACCATGATTTTAGTCTTGCCAATGAGATTGCCCCCATAGCATTCTCGCATTTATTTGGAGATTATTACATCATTCTTGTGAAGCATTCTTGTTTTACCTCCTTGCACCATATGCCTAGTGCCATGAATATAGATATTGTTGCATCATATTATTCATGCACTTTTGCTCCTAATGGTTATGTGCAAGAGCAGATAACCATCATGATGGATGATGTGTTTATCTACCATGCGCATACGTTCTTCCTTTTGTTGTGTGCATGTGTAGGATACTTGGACTATGTGTCGACATCCACTTCACGTGAGTTGACCATTCGAGCTCTTGAGAGCGAACCACTTTCTACCACGACACTTCTACATCGCACTTGCTTATGCTTCGGCATTGTGAAGAATGCACAAGGACATGCTTTCAAGGTGATATCCTTCTCTTTCGAGAACCCAAAAACCATGAGCATGAATATTGTGGATCATACTACATGTGTTGCTTGCACCATGAGACTTATTTGTCATCTTGGACCCCTTGATTGCACACATGTTCGAGATCTTGCTTCGACTTGTCATTGTCACATTGCCATGCTTCATGATATATATGCCTTGTGTGTTGCATCCAACTTGTTGTCTACTTGCTCATATCACATGTTTGGTTGCACCAATGTCATCCCTTCACATATGCCATGTCCCTTTACTTGTCACATGCTTGACTTATTTGCCTCACACATGTCGAACAATTGCTCCTTCTATTGTGCTGAGTGCCACACGACTTTCACTACACCCTATGCACATTATGCTTGGATTGTCTTGCACTTGACTCATGTGTTTAGACACTTCATTTTACTTGGTGTTGTGAATGATTTGTACGCCTACCATAGACCTTTCATTGAGCGCTTTATGCATGCTTGCTATGACTTTGAGCTAGATGCTTATTCTCTTGTCAAACATATGTGCATCTCTACCTCACATTTTCATGCTTGTTTCCATGATGACCTTGATTGTGCTCAACTCATATGCTCACATGCCAGGTCACAATCCTTTGTCACACCACATGCTATGCTTGATGACCACAGTTGTTGGGTGAATCACCTCTTGAATGCTTGGTTTTGCACTAACGCTAACCACATTTCTTTTTCCAAGTGTTTGTTGTCCTTGCTCCTTTTGAAGAAATCACTAGATGGTGCGACATTGGAGAGTGCCCATTTTGAGCTTCAAGATGATGAGTGCTTGGTGATCGACCGCTTCAACAGGGCGACGCCACCTCTTTCCCATGGTGATTTGACTTTTGATCTTTTCCAAGGGGGAGGGGATGATGCGGAGCATCCTAAGGACATCACCATGTCAAGAGTCCTCTTGGCAAGTGACACGTGCGACCTCTACTTCTCATACATAAAGGTGAATCATCTCCTTTACACGTGTTCACTTAACCCCTTCGAGGATGGTATACTACTTGACACTCCACTCGTGTGCATTCATAGGTATTGTCGGAACACCATGGACGAGGAGGAGGAGTGCGAGCGCAAGCGTACAACTACACCATCTGCGAGCGAAGCATGGAAGAGAAGGAAGAAGAGGAATCTTCCCAGTGCAGAGATAGAGGTACTACCGGTCCAACTACCGGTCCAACTACCGGTCTGCCGGTACTACCGGTGCAACTACCGGTCTACCTTCTGTGATCGACCGGTGCAAGGCCGGTGCATGGCCGGAACTTCCGCTAAACCGCAAAAACCGGTACTACCGGTCCCAGGACCAGTACTACCGCCCTGCCTGCGCGCAGTTGAAGGGTTTTCACCCCATGTATCCAACCAACTTACCCCTATATTATAAGTACTCCTTCCCTTCCATCTTTTAGGGTTAGCAATGATTTAGCTCAGATGTGAGATAGAGCTTTGCTCATCCATTACGGATCTACTCCACGAGAGAGACCGCGGCCCCTCTACGGAGAAGATCCACCTTGGATTCAAGACCCCTAAACGGGAAGATCCTTCACGGATTCAAGACCTCCTCCTGGAGATGAACTCTACCTAGTATCTTTCCCTTTTTTGTTCATGTACCTTGTGATCTTGTGTGTTTGCTTGTCTAGTGGATGTGTGATTTGGACTTGTTCTTGAGTGTTTCTCTTGTGTTCTCCCCTTTGTGCTCCTCTTGTTCTTGGGGATTCCCTCCATTTCATGAAAGATCGGCCATCTAGGGTTCCGCCCTACATCAAATGATCCAAGAGTATGATCCAAGCATCGAATACACACCTAGCAAGGCAAATGTCATTGCAGATGCCTTGAGCAGAGAGGCATATTGCAACAGTCTCCTTATCAAGCCGTTTTAGCCTGAGCTTTGTGAAGCATTCAGGAAGCTCAACCTCCAAGTTGTTCCGCAAGGCTTTCTTGCAAATCTTCAAGTTGCTCCTACCTTGGAAGGTCAGATCCGTGAGGCCCAACTCAGTGATGCTATGGTGCAGAAAGTGAAACATGGTATTGCAAAGGGTACTCCCAAATACAAGTGCTATCGCGTTGATGAGAGAGATACCTTGTTCTTTGAGGACAGACTTGTGGTTCCCAAGGGTGATCTCTGGAAGCTCATAATGAACGAAGCACATGACTCCCTTCTCTCGATTCATCCTGGAAGTTCTAAGATGTACCAAGACCTCAAGCAATCTTACTGGTGGACTCGCATGAAAAGGGAGATTGCCCAATTCGTGAATGAATGTGATGTTTGCAGAAGAGTGAAGGCAGAGCATCAACGTCCAGTAGGTCTCCTCCAACCTCTTCCTATCCCCGAGTGGAAATTCGACCACATTGAAATGGATTTCGTCACTGGTTTTCCCAAGTCCAAGAAGGGGAATGATTCTATCTTTGTGGTGATTGACAAGCTAACCAAAGTAGCTCACTTCCTTCCAGTCAAAGAATCCATCAATGCAGCTCAGCTGGCAGAGTTGTAAACTTCCAGAATTGTGTCCTTGCATGGCATTCCTCAAGTTATCTCCTCAGACCGTGGAAGTTTGTTCACATCCAAGTTCTGGGACTCCTTTCAGTCTACCATGGGCACTAAGATCCGTTTCAGCACTGCGTTTCACCCTCAGACTAGTGGTCAAGTCGAAAGAGTGAACCAGATTCTAGAAGACATGCTCAGAGCTTGTGTCATCTCTTTTGGCATGAAGTGGGAAGATTGCCTTCCGTTTGCCGAGTTCTCTTACAACAACAGCTTCCAAGCAAGTGCCGGCAAAGCTCCGTTTGAAATTCTCTATGGCAGAAAGTGTCGTACTCCTCTCAACTGGTCCGAGACTGGTGAACGTCAACTTCTTGGCAATGACTTGATCTCAGAAGCCGAAGAAATGTGCAAAGTCATACGTGAGAATCTCAAGGCCGCTCAGTCGCGTCAAAAGAGCTACTATGACGGCAAGCATCATGATTTGGCCTTCAACATTGGTGATCATGTCTATCTCCGTGTTTCTCCTATGAAAGGAACCCAAAGATTCGGTATCAAAGGCAGGCTTGCTCCGAGATATGTGGGCCCTTTCAAGATCCTTGGCAAAAGAGGCGATCTAGCCTATCAACTTGAGCTCCCTTCCAACTTTGCAAATGTTCATGATGTGTTTCACGTGTCTCAACTCCGCAAGTGCTTCAAGACACCTGAACGCACCATTCCGTTCGAGGAGATTGATCTTCAACAAGACTTGTCTTACCGAGAGCACCCCGTTGCTATTCTTGAAGAAACCGGGCGCAAGACCCGCAACAAGTCAATCAAGTTCTTGAAAGTTAAGTGGTCACACCATACCGACCGAGAAGCTACGTGGGAACGAGAAGATCACCTTCGTTCTGAGTATCCTTCCTTCTTCCAGTCCTAGATCTCGGGATGAGATCTTTTCGTAGTAGAGGAGAGTTTGTAATGCCCCAGATGTAACACTTTCCCAATATGGTAGTATATAAACTTTGACTTCACCAGTTCCTTTCCGGGCTCTCCTTTCTTTTCGGGTTTATCGTTTTGTCGTGTGCGTGTGTGCATTTCATCCATGTCATGTTGTCATGTGCATTGCATTGCTTTTGTGTTGTCACTTGCATCCGGTCCCACTCGTCTCTTCCCGTTGTCTGTTTCGAGTTCCGACGCTCTCACACGTGCCCGTGGCATCCCCGAGTCCTTCTTTCGTGTGTGGCCGTGTAACGTTTCCGGAATGGTGTGAGACTTGTCGTGCGTTGTTGTTTTGGTACGTGTAGGCCGCCTGTCAAGTTTCGTCGCGTTTGGAGTTCGTTTAGTACTCCAACGGTTAACCTAGTGGGCTAAAAGAACCTCTTCTTTGAGGCCCAAGACCCCCTCCACAACAGCCCACCAACCCAGCACAACCCTTCCCATCATCTCGGTCGTCGAATTGTGATCGCGTGGCCGAAAACCGCTCCCCATTTGGAGTCTCCTAGCTCCATTGTGCCTATAAAAACGTCCCCCCATGCCATTTTCGTCCAAAAAACCCTAGCTCCACTCCTCCTTCGCCGCGCCGGACACGTCCGTACGCCGCCGGACGTGTCCAGCGACCTCCGCTCTAGTCCGCGGGCGACACGTGGTGCTCCGCCACTGTGCGCGCCGCCGGCCCGCCGGGGCCTGGGTCGGGCCCCCCTCGGCCCATCGCCTCCGCCCGCCGCGCGTTTCCCTCTGCCGCCGTCCTTCCTTAGCTCC
The DNA here is from genome assembly GCA_902687465.1 of Secale cereale. Taxonomy (NCBI): domain Eukaryota; kingdom Viridiplantae; phylum Streptophyta; class Magnoliopsida; order Poales; family Poaceae; genus Secale; species Secale cereale. The sequence goes on along the minus strand of LR738713.1, from coordinate 256,443,644 downwards.
GGCGGCTCGCCGCCCTCGAAGGTCCTCGCCGTCCCGCCACTAAGAGTCGCCGCCTGGAGGGCGCCAGCCACCTCCCCGTCGGCCCGACGACACCGCCGCCCTAAGGGCCGCCGCACCGGCCGCTCTCCACCCCCGCAACCCGCTCCTCCGGCCACCGCTCCAGCCTCCCGCCGGCCGGATCGAGGCCACCGCCGGCGCGTAGAAGCCAGCCCGCCGCCGAGGGATCCCGATCCAGATCGGCCGCCGGCTGCCCGAACCCTAACGGGTCCCGCGCCCGTTACCGCTCCGACCCGCGACCCGCGTTGACCGATCCGCTGGGTCAACCCGATCCGCGAGGTGATCCCCCCTGTTTTCCTTGAAGTCCTTTTTGCATTTCGTTGTCTGATGGCTTATTGTGATGGCGATAACTTTTTGTGTGTATGTCCGATTTGTGCATATGATATGTCAAAATGACCGTGGTGATGTGTACTATGTTTTGTTCCATTGTGTCATGCATTATTGAGATCATCTAGATGTCTTAATCTTCGTGACAAGAGTGCTACTTGATATAAACTGCTGTTACTAGTTATTTTCATGCCATGTTTGAGATGTGATAACTTGGTTCATGTTTATCCAAATGAAGCAAATGATATGTCAAAATGTTCATCATGAGATGCTCTACATGTGGGTTGCTATAGCGTGCTTGCTAGAGTTCATATTGCCATGTTTATCTCTGTTGCAAAAGTGCATGTGGCTGTTAGGTTTTGTAACTTGTTACGAGATGCCTAGTTGACGAGCTCGTTGCTATTGATGTGTTTGCCCCCATGTTGCATGCTCATATGTTTTAGATTCTCCATCATGTGTTCTTTGCTGTGGTGCAAACCTTTTGCCATGATATGCCTTGAGTTGACTAAAACATGCTCGCAAACATGCCATGATAATGTTACTGTTTTAAAACTTAGTGAAATTTCACTAAGTCTGGAATTTGTAATATCCTGATGCTATGTTTGCTTGATACCCTAGGCAAATCCATGTTAGTTTTGGGGTGGCCATTGATCATTCCTTGCTGTATATGTTGTTTTCTATCCATCCATGTCCTCACTTGCTCATATGGGTTGTTGTAGCCTATTTAATTCTTGCTCCCAAGTTGCTATAAAATATTAATGTCAGGTTTTTAGTGTCATGATCAAAATGTTGTAGCTTGTTGCTGTTGATCCATGCCACCTATGGAGATGCTCCAATGGAGTTGTTTGCTGTAGGATATGTCTACTTCATGTCCATGCTTCTTGTCACCATGTTTGAGTGCTGTAGAGTATATAATTCTTGCTCCGAAGTTGCTATGTGGCTATTAATTTCAGCTTGGCATTGTTTCTTGTTTCGGGTGTATCTTTTAGTCTGTTGCTCCGTTTCGAGCGTGCCCTACACGAAACGTGTGTGGTTTTGCATGTAGATTCATAATATCATCTTGTTAACAAGTTTGGAGTATGTTTGCTTGATGTTTGGGTGCATCTTACACCGTTGCCATGCTTATCTTGTTTTGATCATATCTTCTAGACCGTAGCTCCGTTTTAAACAAACTTTATATGAAACTTGACTAGAATTTCTTGTAGATCATCATGGTGCATGTTAACTTGCTGTTTATCAACTTTAACTTAAGGTTTGATCAGATTTGAACTAATTTCAAACTATGCATATGAGGACTTACTGGTTTTGTCTTAAGTAGTTTCCGGCCTCATTTAAACTTGTTGTTCTTATGTGGTTTCTCTGTGCTTCCTACTTTGACATGTTTTGCATCCTATATATATCTGTCTTGCATCCTACTTGCTTGAGCATATTGTCATGTTTCTTGAGTTGTTCTGGTGTGCTTCCTACTTTGTCATGTTATGCATCCTAAGTGCATCTGCAGTGCATCCTAAGTGCATCATACGTGCATCATATAGATTGTGCATTGCACCTTGTTTGATTTTGTGCCTCGTGTGTTCTTGTGTTGAGTAGAGCCAGAAGCCGAGACCGAGAACTAGAACGAGGTTACTACCAAGGTTGAGTACGAGGAGCCGTCTTACGATCCCATCGACGACTCGACATGCAAGATGACCTGACCCAGATATCATTACTATCTTTGCCTATTGCTAGAAGTCTCGCTCTTTAGCTTGTTGCCTCGATGCCCATGTTTGTTTGTCAGCCTCCTATTGTAACCATGAATCTGTCTAACCACCCAGCCTATGCAAACCTTTGATTGGCTACGTAGGCTTCGCTCAGCCACTCTTATAGCATTGCTAGTTGCAGGAGTAGATTTGAAGATTCTTGCTTCATGTTGAAGTTTATTGGGATATCACACTATATAAACTCTTTAATTAAATCATCTATATATTGGTAATGGGTGGAAGGCTAAGCCTCTTGCTTGGAGATTTGTTCCACTCATGCCGCCCTAGGAACCGTATAAACCGGTGTTATGTTCCTTGATTTTTCGTTCCTCACATGGTTGGGGTTATGAGACCCCCTCGATTTTGGTACTCCATTTGCCTAATAACTAAAAACTTGCCGAGGGAGTAATTAACCCGAGGATTAATTAATCAACCCCCCTGGGCCAGTGCTCGATTTGAGTGTTGGTCCAAACTAGAGCCACTTGCGGTGCCACCCAGCTTGCTGGGGTCTTCGGTATCTGTACGTAGTGCTCATCCGGTCGTTGCCTGAGACTAGATGCGCGCGGCTACTGTCAAGGTGTCGGCACGCCGGGAGGTCTTGCTAGATTAGTTTTACCTATGTCGGAATATCTTGAGCACGGGATTCCAAGAATACTCGGGCCTTCCCACCTTGGAGTTGCGAATCCGCGGATCGTGGGCTTTTAATGGGCCAAGTTGGAACACCGCTACAGGGTTTTGAACTTTCGAAAGCCGTGCCCGCGGTTATGTGGCAGATGGGAATTTGTTAATATCCGGTTGTAGAAAACTTGACACCATGTTCTGAACACACTACCAGCGTGAGTAACCGCGACGGTCATTTTCCAAAAGGGGTTCGGGAAGTGAACACGGTGGGGTTATGATTGACGTGCTTAGTTAGGATCACTTCGTGATCACTTTGATGCTCGTGGCACTTCTCTTCTCGCTCTTAACATGTAAGCTAGTGCTAGTGCAGCTGCAACCTTTTATCTTTCTTCAGCCTTGTTCCACACCGAAGGCTTAGATAGTTCTGTTACCCGGGAACGGGATTGCTGAGTCCTCCGTGGCTCACAGATTCTACACCACACCAGATGCAGGTACCATGGTGAACTACTCAGGTGACGGCACAGAGGTGTACTGGGAGTACGATGAAGAACATAGCCGATACTATGTGCACTATCCCGATGTTCAGTAGTGGTTTCTACTAGGGGCGATTTGAACCCGTGGCTTTATGTATTTGTTATCTTTCATTTGGATCTTCACCCGTAGTCGGGTTGTGATGTTATTTGGATGATGATTTGCTATGTAATGTATTGTGTGACATGGCGAGTGTAAGCCAACTATCCTTTTGCAATTTCATCCCTATTTTTACATGAGTCGTGCAAAGATACCGAACTTGAGATCATTCCAGAATGGGATTATACCTTTAAGTCATGCCTCGACACGTAGGAGGTATAGTCCCATCCTGGGCATTACATATATACCCACTTGGATGTAAGTTTTCATGGTCTATTACTATTGACATTACCCTTGAGGTAAAAGGTTGGGAGGCAACACCATAAGCCCCTATCTTTCTCTGTGTCCGATTAAAAGTCCATAACCATAAGTATTGCGTGAGTGTGAGCAATTGTGAAAGACTATATGATAGTTGAGTATGTAGGCTTGATGAAAAGCTCTTATATTGACTCTTTCCGATGTTACGGTAAATTGCAATTGCTTCAATGGCCGAGATTATAGTTTGTTGGTTTTCAATGAAGTTTATGATTTATGCTCAATATTGTGAATGAATTGTTACTTTAGCATAAGAATCATATATGTTGCTGTTATGAGAATGATCATGATGCCCTCATGTCCGTATTTTATTTTTATCGACACCTCTATCTCTAAACATTCGATATCGGCTTTCTCTTGAGAACAAGCGAGGTCTAAGCTTGGGGGAGTTGATACGTCCATTTTGCATCATGCTTATATATTGATATTTATTGCATTATGGGCTGTTATTACACGTTATGTCACAATACTTATGCCTTTTCTCTCTTATTTTACAAGGTATACATGAAGAGGGAGAATGCCGGCAGCTGGAATTCTGGGCTGGAAAAGAAGCAAACACTGGAAACCTATTCTGCACAACTCAAAAAGCCCCGAAAATTCACAGGACACCGTTTCCGAAAATATAAAAAATATCTGGTGAAAGAAGATCACCAGGGGGGCCACCACCTGTCCACGAGGGTGGGGGGCGCCCCCCTCTCTAGGTGCGCCCCCTGCCTCGTGGGCTCCCCGATGCCCATCTTCTCCTATATGAGGTGTTTTGACCTGGAAAAAATCATAAGGAGGCTTTCGGGACCAGATGCCGCCGTCCCGAGGCGGAACCTTGGTGGAAACCAATCTAGGGCTCCGGCAGAGCTAATCTGACGGCGATACTTCCCTTTGGGAGGGGGAAATCGTCACCGCCATCATCACCAACAACTCTCCCATCGTGGGGAAGGCTATCTTCATCAACATCTTCACCAGCACCATCTCCTCTCAAACCCTAGTTCATCTCTTGTATCCAATCTTTGTACCCAAACCTAAGATTGGTACCTGTGGGTTGCTAGTAGTGTTGATTACTCCTTGTAGTTGATGCTAGTTGGTTTATTTGGTGGAAGATCATATGTTTAGATCCATTATGCATATTAATACCCCTCTGATCATGAACAATATTATGTCTCGTGAGTAGTTACTTTGGTTCCTGAGGACATGGGAGAAGTCTTGCTATAAGTAGTCATGTGAATTTGGTCTTCGTTCGATATTTTGATGAGATGTATGTTGTCTCTCCTCTAGTGGTGTCATGTGAACTTCGACTACATGACACTTCACCATTATTTGGGCCTAGAGGAAGGCATTGGGAAGTAATAACTAGATGATGGGTTGCTAGAGTGACAGAAGCTTAAACCCTAGTTTATGTGTTGCTTCGTAAGGGGCTGATTTGGATCCACTTGTTTCATGCTATGGTTAGGTTTACCTTAATACTTCTTTTGTAGTTGCGGATGCTTGCAATAGAGGTTAATCATAAGTGGGAGGCTTGTCCAAGTAAGGACATCACCCAAGCACCGGTCCACCCACATACCAAATTATCAAAATACCGAACGCGAATCAGATGATCGTGATGAAAACTAGCTTGACGATAATTCCCATGTGTCCTCGGGAGCGATTTCCTTCATATAAGAGTTTGTTTAGGCTTGTCCTTTGCTACATAAAGGATTGGGCCATCTTGCTGCACCTTATTTACTTTTACCTTTTGTCACTTGCTACCAATTACCTTATCACAAAACTATATGTTACCTATAATTTCAGTGCTTGCCGAAAATACCTTGCTGAAAACTACCTATCATTTCCTTCTGCTCCTCATTGGGTTCGACACTCTTACTTATCGAAAGACTATGATAGATCCCCTACTCTTGTGGGTCATCACATCATCACACTATGCCTACAACATGTTGAAGATGCCAGGGCCGATGAGCATCATCACCATTAGCTCCGACATGATGTACGTGCTCATTTGCGCTAACCAACTTTAACGGGAAGCAGTTGCAACATTTGCCGCCAAGGCACTTGCTCCTGCCGATAAAGCTCCCAGGAGGAAGAAGAGGAATAAGACCTCTATCAAGGACTCCAACAAGTGCATCTCTTCGGAATACTGCGCTCCCATTGAGGACGTGCTAGAGAGCTTTTCCGGCAAGAGCAAGAAGTCCAAGGAATCTCTACTAGCGACCAAGAAAGTACCAACCAAGAAGGACGACATGTGAGGCACTTTCATTGTAAGTGCCACCTTTACGACAAATAGGAAAGCACGCTCATTGCCTTCCTATGGGAAAATGTTGATGTGTTTTCATGGCAACCATCTGACATCCCCGGCGTTCCCAGGGAGGTAATTGATCACCACCTTGTTGTATGTCCTCATGCACGGCCCGTCAGGCAGAAGGTCAGGAAGCAAGCTTTGGAATGGCAATGGTTTATTTCCGAGGACATCAAGAAGTTGGAAGCAGCTGGTTTGGTTAGAAGAGTACTCCACCCAACTTGGTTGGCCAATCTAGTTGTAGTGCACAAGGGGAATGGGAAAAGGAGGCTTTGTATTGACTATACTGATACAAATAAAGCTGGTCCAAAATATCCTTTTCCCTTATCGCGTATCGACCATATTGTGGACTGCACTGCCAGTTGTGATTCGCCGTCGTCTCTTGATGCATATTCAGGGTATCACCAATTTTTCATGTCAAAGAAAGATGAAGAGAAAACCATGTTCATCACTCCATGTGGCACACATTGTTTTGTACGTATGCCTTTCGGGTTGAAGAGTGCCATTTCCACTTTTGCAAGAGCAGGCCGGATTGGTTTTCAGCCCCAGCTGCACAAAAACATGGAAGCAGATATGGATGACATAGTGGTCAAAACCAAGGACAAAGCAACACTTATACAAGATCTAGAAGAAACATGTGCAAATCTTCACAAGATTAATCTGAATCTCAATTCTGAGAAGTGTGTGTTTGGCGTCCCATCTAGCAAGCTTCTCGGGTTCTTTGTGTCTCAACGTGGAATCCAAGAAAATCCCGACAAGATCAAAGCAATTGAGCAGATTGAAGCACCGAAGCACATCAAGGATGTGCGCCGCCTTGCCGGCTGCATTGAGTATGTTCATCTCCAAGTCTGCTGAGCGCGCCTTGCCATTTTTCAAATTTTTTAGAATGGCAGGTCCAAAGAAATGGACTGCGGAAGCGGAGGCTGCACTACAAGATTTGAAGAAGTAGCTCTCCTTTGCACCAAACGTAGTTGTGTCGAAGCCACAAGAGCCATTATTGCCATACTTGGCGGCAACAAATCAAGTGGCGAGTGCTGCACTAGTGGCCGAGAGGCAAGTTGAAGACGAAGAAGCAGCAGATGTAGACCTATCAAGTGACAAGCCGGTATCTTCTCCGGCAAATCTAGGTGCCGACAAGTCAAACGCAGATCAAGCAAATGCGACAGACCAACAAGTGGTGCCGAAGAAGAAGTTGGTCCAACGACCAATTTATTTTGTCAGCTCTTTTCTCCAGGGAGCTAGATCAAGATATTATGGCATGTAAAAGTTACTTTTTGGTCTCCTCGTGGCCTCAAGAAAGCTGCACCACTACTTCCAAGCACACCAGATTACCGTCGTCACTCGCTTTCCGATGCAGAGGATTTTGAGAAACCGAGATGCTACTGGCAGGATTGTGGAGTGGGTGTTGGAACTATCAAGCTTTGATCTCAAGTTTGAAAGTACATCAACAATTTAGAGCAAGGCCTTGGTAGAGTTCATTGCAAAGTGGATGCCAACGCCAAACGAAGAGATTCAAGAGACTTCTCTCTCCGGCAAAGAAACAACTCAAGACTGGATTAGGTACTTTGACGGGGCTTTTTCACTGCAAGGTGTCGGTGCCAGAGTGCTACTTGTTGCACTCACCGGAGAGCACCTCAAGTATGTGATTCAGATGCACTTTCCCAGGGAGAAAGCAAAAAATAACACTGCTGAGTATGAAGGACTGTTTGCGGGTCTCAGGATCACAACAGACCTTGGAACCAGAAAGTTTATCGTCAGAGGTGACTCACAGCTTTTCGTGAATCAAGTTAACAAGGACTACTAGAGCCCATTGATGGAAGCATATGTGGATGAAGTGAGAAAGTTGGAAGAACACTTTGATGTATTGCAAACAGAGCACGTCCCTCGTGCGGAAAAGAGCATATCTGACGATCTGTCAAAGCGTGCCGCCCTAAAGTTACCTGTGGAACCAGGAACTTTTGTGCTCCATTTGACTCAACCATGTTGTCACACCCAGCATTTTGTAACATGTCATTTGCATTAATAAAGCATGAAAATTTGGACCAACAAAAACTTTTGCATTATTTGGCTTTTTATTCAAGTTGATTTTTTGTCTGTGATTTCAAGTGCTCTTTAAAGTCAACACAACTCCACCTTCTATACTTCATCTCCTTGCTCCAAAATTCTGCCCAATGATCATGCCATGTTTATAGTGTAATATAGTATTTTCATACAAAAATAATTTTGCCAAAAACTATTTTCTAAATTAAGTGCAAGTTCAGGTGCTTAATTTGGAGTATGAAAAATATTTCAAAGAGTATATTTGACTTCTATCAGGTACACGACTCCCATAAACCACATAAATATAATTTTAGAAGTTATTTTCCTATTTTATTTAAAGGCTTTTTCTTTAGGCCAGAAATGGTCTTTAATAGGTTAAAATTATTTAACTGTTTCAAAAATATTTGAGAAAATTTAGGGAAACTCAGTGGACATATATTTTTCCATATATATGAGTTTGAACACATGGTCATGTTCAAAATATTGGACAATACCTTCCAAAACCATTTATGTCCATTTCAAATATTTGAGATATTTCTATAAGAAATATTTTCAAATAAATCCAGGAAAATTCTAGCAAGTTACATATGCATAATATGATGACCTTGCAAAGTTTCAACTCAATCAAAATAGTTTTGGTTCACAAAAGTGCCCCCAAAACCCTCTCTGACCAGATCCATGTTTGAACAACTTTACATTGCCAACTTTTTTCAATTGACCCCAAATTTTGTGGACATGCTCACAACCCTAAAAATGACACTACACCAGGTGGTGCATCAAGGGGAATAGTCTTACTTGATTAGATCCTGGAAAATTCAGTTTTGTTGATTACTAGGGTTTACAAAGGTTGCATTGGCAACTATACCCAAATGAGCTCAAACTTGGTGGAACACCCTATTTCTATATGCCATTTTATCTTGTTAAGTCTCATGCCAAGAGGAATTAATCTACTTGCCAAAACCAACATCAAACACCTTCTACCAATTTTCGAAAAGTAACACTTTGACCTCTACCACTAATCTCCATGAGCTCAACTTTTTACCACAACCCCTCCTAGTCCTCTTCTACCTCTAGTAACTCTCCCCTGGCCATTGCTCAATGATTGAGGGGTAAACACCCCAATTTACCTCCCTGGACAGCTGCTCCTCTCTCTTGCTCACCTCCCTCCTCACTCTAGTGGCTCTCCAGAGCATCCAAAGCTCCTCCGCACATTCTTTACTCCTCCTTAGCTTCACTAGACACGAGTAGGCACGCCCTGCTCTCTCAAACAATGCCATGCCGGCCATTTGCACGCTCTAGAGCGTGCTACAGTGCGGCCAGGCACTATAGCCGCCCTCTGCCAAGCACCTCCGGCCACCTTGGGCCTCCCCCGCGCGCCTTCTCAGGCCCCTCCGCATCCGCGTCACGCTACACCCCTGTCCCCCTCATCCTTCTCCCTCCTGCTGGCCTTGCTCGCACGCGCATCGGCCGACCGAGAGCACCAGTGTGCGAGTTCACACGCGCAGCACCTCTGGCCCTCCCCTGCTCTACTTCACTCCACTCGCTCTGGACCAACCTCACAAGCACCCCAGACACATCCCCCCGTGACCCACAGAGACGACAGTAAGCTCGCCGGTGCACAGGTCGACGGTGAGCCACGGGCCGGCTACATAAAGCCTCCCCGAGCATCTCCCACGCCACCACTCGCTCCTAAACACTCCTAATCAAGCCCCGCTCCACCCACTCTTCTCCAGGAGCGCCCGAGCTCGAGATCTGCCGCTTCGGCTCGTCGTAGTTTCCACTGTACAAGCCTCCCTCGCTGCTCCTTTTCCTTCATCTGGAACCGCCGTAGCTCACTGATAATTTCCCCTCTCCTCCCCGCTTCTTTTGCATCCGGAAACGGCTGGCACCATCGATGTCTGACGCTCCTCCGCCACGTGACCTCATCACCGGAAAACCAGGCCACTCCGGCGATGGCGACCACCACCACCCGAACGTCGACTCGACGCTGAGTCCAGCCGTGGCATCGCTCGACCTCGCCGTGCCCTGCATCGCCGCCAGTGAGCTCGCGGCCCTCTGGTTGCGAGGTCGGAGATGATAGGCGGGCCCCGCCTATCATCCTCTCCTCCCCCTCGCTCCTCTCTCTCCCGCTGAAGACCGGGCCCCGCCCGTCAAGTTTGAAACCGGGCGCGCGCGCGCCACGGCTCACCTAGGCCGATTTCCTTCTCGGTCTGCTGCGCTACGGCTGTTCTGGCCGAGTTGCACAGTGCTCTTTCTCTTTTTATTTCCTCTCTGATTTCAAAATATTCCACATGATTAAATATTTGTCCAAATGAATTAATTCCAACTCCTAAATTCTTGTAATAATCCCACCTATTTAATGGTGTATCTTTCATGCAAATCCATCACCCTTTTATGTACTATTCAAATTTAAATTCAAATTGAGCATTTAAATCCCACTTTAAAAATCCATTACTCTGTTCCTGTAGGCCCAAATCCAAAACTAAGAATTTTCCCCTTCTTAGTTTTCATCCTCGTATTTAACAAAAATAAGTTGACATTTTTCTGAGCACTTTGGATTTTTTGTTTTACTATTGCCTTATTTTTCCCGTTGTTTCTTTGCGACGGATAGAGTCCGTATTTGACGAAGTAGTTGCAGAAGAAGAAGGAGAAGGACTTGAAGACTTCAAAGACCAAGCCGACCAAGGCAAGCAGCCCTTTGACAATGATACCTCTCTTATTCATCGGTACTTCCTTCCGATTGCATGATGATAAAAGTGATGGTGATGAACTTGTTGTGAACTACCAAATGATGCATGCCCATACTCGTAGCTCTACCTTGTGCATGGAGATACGATGTCAAAAGTGTAGTTATTGATGCATAATGTTGCATGTATGGCATGATCACCTCGTGGTTGCATTCTTTCGAAAACTCCATCGGGTGTCCCTAATGCCCGTGGGTGATGTTGATCTAAGGTCACCACTTGAGGAAGAAGTGGTGTACCGGAGCAAGCACTTGTGTGTGAGTAAAATGATGGATTAGATTTAAGGTGTGTTTACCGTCCCAACCAAACATGTGCAACCACTCTACGCCTTATGGGACGGGGCATTATTAATTACCTAGTCCAATACTAGCATGGTGCCCACATTACTAGTGACGGGGGTGACATGAGGTCACTCTCGGGACGGGGTTGTTCTAGGATAGGCGTCCATGACTGTTTTTACAAGGCACCAGACACACCGTTGGTCCCTTCGTGCATGTGTGATAATAAAAGGGCAACTTCCCAAAAAATCTTATGCTTATATACGAGGGCCGTGTACCAACAAGTGGGCCCTATGTTAGTGTCGCCTAGGGAAAGATAATGATCGGGTGTTTTCCCCGAGTACTTGAGGTACTGCGGGATTGTGGGTGACACGAAAGCTTCCCGGATCTTGTGGGTGAAGTATGCAACCTTTGTAGAGTGTCAAACTATTCGAATAGTCGTGTCCACGGTCATGGAGAGTTGGGTGGTGCTACTTAAACTATGTCCAGTATTTTACAACTTGATACATGTGTGTGTGGAAGATAAACTATTTGAGTCAAAGACAATGACCTGACATGTTGAATAAGCTAGCATTTATCCAAACTCTATTTATGCTGATATCTATAACATGTTCACATGGTTACCAGAGTGCATTGATGCATGCCTTACAAGTTGATAGGTCATGGAAATCCCAACTAGCTTGGTGCCATGTTGCCTACTTGTTGTTTCTTCATGCATTGTTACCTTGATCCAAAAACATGTGTTGCTTGCGAGTACATTCAAAGTACTCATTGGCTTGCCACTCGTTATTTAGTTGGCCAGGAATGGAAGAGCAGGAGTTTGAATAAGAGTTCTTTGGAGACGAACATGCAAACTAGGATGCTTTCCCAGTCAAAATGCCTATAGGGTTAAGGCAGATGGCATGGGTTCTACTTATCGACGAAGATTTTTGCTGCTTGTGTTTTATTTGATGTTCAGCCTTTGAGGCTCTATCTATGTAAGACTTGACCATAATGGTCACAATTTGTGTAAGATGGTATGTATGGATGTAAGACTTTTGTTATTCAGCTTCTGTGTGTTCAGTGAGCACTGATCTCTGGGATCACTGTACATGTGCATTCGGTGATCTCAACTTATGAGGCAGGGTCCCCACACATCTGTGACACCATCAACCCGATAGAACAAGAGAAGTAAGTTGAGCTCCAACAAGTACTTTCCCACAGAGCTCCCAGCAGCCGCTGACAAAGAAGTTGCCAAAAACAATGCCAAGCTTGCCGGTGAGCAAAAAGCTCCGTCAGGATCCCAAGTCCTTGTCACTGAGACGAGCGCTCCCGCAGCTGAAGATATGCCTTTAATCCTTGTCTTTGAGCCACAAGCTCTGACATGGGCACAACAGATTATCTAGTTCCTTCAAATAGAAGACCTTCCCGAAGAGCAAGAAGAACCTGAAAAAGTATCCCATCAGTCAAGTATGTACCAGTTGGTGGACAACGTATTGCACAGAAAGAGACCAAATGGGGTGAAATTGAAGTGCATTTTTTGGGTAGATGGGCATAAGCTGTTGGTGGAGATACATGGAGGCATATGTGGCTCACACATAGGATTAAGGGTACTTGTTGGCAAAGCTTTCCGCAAGGCTTCTATTGGCCCACTGCCGTCCAGGATGCAAATGCACTAGTAACCAAGTGTGAAGCATGCCAGATTCATTCCAAGAAATCACATGAACCAACTCAAGCTCTTGCGACAATCCCTCTTTCCTGGCCCTTATCTGTATGGGGGCTCGACATAGTGGGCCCCTTTCCCCGTGCTACCGGGGGCTTTCAGTACTTGTACATTGCAATTGACAAGTTCACAAAGTGGCCTGAAGTGGAGCCAGTAAGAAAGGTGACACCATAGTCAGCCGTAAAGTTCTTCAAATGACTAGTTTGTCGTTTTGGAGTTCCCAATAGGTTCATCATCGACAACGGCACATAGTTCACGAGCCGCACCTTCATGCAGTACATCCAAGACCTTGGCGGCAAAATCAGCTTTGCATCACTTGCTCATCCAAGGAGCAATGACCATGCAGAAAGGGCAAATGCTAAAATTCCGCGAGGCCTCAAAATAAGAAATTTCTACAAGCTACACAAGTGCGAAAGACACTGGATTGATGAGTTTCCGGTGGTTCTTTGGTCACTTGGGACGACACCAAATCGAGCCACTGGCCAGACACCCTTCTTCCTAGTCTATGGTGCAGAAGCGGTACTCCACACGGAACTCATGTACCCTCAAGTGCTCGCTTATGATAAGCTCGAGCAAGGGCAGATGCGCCAAGATGACGCCACGCTCCTTGAGGAAGATCGTCTTCAGATTGTTGTGTGTGATGCAGGCTACCAACAAGCTTTACACTGCTACCATAGCCGAAAAGTTCATGCATGAAGTCTTGAGGAAGGCGACCTTTTTCTTCGATGGATCCAGTCCGCAAAGAATTCAAACTAGTTGACGCCAAAGTGGGAAGGCCCTTATAGGGTAGTACGAGTCATCAGACCTGGCACAGTCCATCTAGAGACCGAAGATGGCACCCCAGTGATCAACTCATGGTACATCAAGAATCTTTTCAGGTTTTACCCACAATATGTGGTTGTCGGGCTGCCCGACAACCAAATTTTGTACATGTTTGCCGACAAGGCCTGTAATCGTTTGTACAAATCCAAGTGTAGACCCTGTGCGTAGTGAAGTAAAGCTAAGTGTTTCACAACTCTTGTCAATTTATGTCTTAAATTGTGCATGCTTGTATGTGATGATGTGTTGCACTTGCTTTATATGAAATTTTAACGAAACATCAAGTTTCGATATCTCTTCTTTCTTTTTCTCAAAGGATAGAAGGTTGCCTCGCTTGCAAGTATTTATGGGGGAGTGATAGTATGGACACCGCAACATGAATTTCAAGTTAGAATTTTGCGACAAGAAATACAACAAAGAAAAGCTAAGTTGCACAACTTTGAAACAAATTCTTTGTTGTAGAGCAACTTTCCCTTGAACATTTTTTGGCCTTAGTATGGAAAGCCTGCATGCAAAGGAACCTTGTCATGATCGGTTGCGCTCTTAGTTTGTTTTGAGTCCACTCAACAAGTTAAGTATCTGCACTATAATCGTCTAGGTGCCTTGCCGGTAGTGACAGCTCCGGTGGGCTACTAAGGATCTTTTCCTCAAAGCGCTCACGGCAAGGGTGCATGCACCGACAAGTTTTTGGCAAAGCATAGGGTACAAGATATGCAAAAACAAAATAAAAATTGCAAATAACATTCATTCAAGCATAAAAAATTATATTACATCCATAAGTCAACAAAAGTTCTAACTTAAGATAAATTGACTTTGGATATGGGCTGCAAATGACAAGACGAAGAAAGAGGACTAATCCCTGCGTTGGCCATCAATGCTTCAGACTTTACTGACCCTGTCAGCAATGGGTGCGACAAGCTGCTCAATAGCTTTGCTGTTAGCTCCTGCTTGCAAGCTGGCCAAGACATTGGTCTAGTTGGTGCAGGTATTCCGATATCCAACCTTGACAAGCACCTCGAAGAACAAGGCCAGCCTGTCACTGGCGGTGACCCTTTGATCAGTGGAGAAGTTGTAGTCTTGCAAGCCCATGGCATATAGCTGCGTGGTGAGGTTGTTGGCTGCTTCGATGAGGCGTTCAGTACAGATCCACATGCCGTACTTGTGCTCATTGAATGTATTGCCGATGCTGGCAAGTAGATTCTGTTAAAGTATTCCTTTTGCACGGATTACCTTGTCTAGGCATATGATCTCCTGCCGATATGTATTTATTCAGTTAGGGATACTCTTGATCTCTCATGATGGTCAAGTCACGTAATCTGTATATGTGATATGAAGCCGCCCCATGAGAGGCGTGCAATACGCAAGCATACTTATGTATAAAACAACAACCTCGATCCGGTCTCTTCCAACCCCAACGCCCACCATCCCTGATCCAACCTCGCCGCCACCCAGCCCTATGTCGACCACTTCAGGCACTGCGGCCGCTACCAACTCTAGCCTCACCTCCTCCAGCCTGCCTACAACCATGAACTCCACCTCAGGCGCCCTCCTCACCACTGCTATGCCCGCCTCCGCCTCCTCAGAAGTGCACGTCGCCAACGTGCACACCCATGTCCTTGTCATGGTCGACCTCCACGCCTCGAACTTCACAAAGTGGTGAATGCTCGTCCGCATCCTCTGTGACGGCCGGAGACCGACGTCCCAAAAGATTCCAGATGTTCCGGGTTCTCCCGTGTGTTTCATTTGTGCTTGTGTTACTTATTTTGCATTGCATCATGTCATCATGCCATCATGACTTTAATTCTTGGCATCTCAACTAAATAAATTGCATAGATCTTTTGATCTATTTAAATCGAGGGAAGAGTGACTTCTCTTTATAACATATCCTCCTAATATTATGGAGCTATTATAAATAAATATTCCATTTGTTTGGAATTAACCCAAACACACTTGCATATATTCCCCATGCCTTTTCTACTTCAAGTTTCACCGTCAAAACCTTATCTATAATTCTTATCCGTTTTATTGAGGCTCCTCCAAAAATCCGAGCATTTTTGAACTCTTCAAAGCCTAGCCCTTGTTCAACCATTTGAATTAAATTCAAATGAATTTGATTTTAATCCCTGCAAAATGGCCATTTCTATTTTCTCGGATCAAGCTCATTTTTATGAGCCCGAGAAAAATAACCTCATGTGCAACTCTTTCCCTAACCCCCATCTTTCTTTTCTTCTCTTTATTTGTTTTCTGCAAAGAAAGAAGAGAAGGAGCCAGCCGAACTGGGGCCATCTGGGCCTCCGAGCCGCAGCTCGGCCTGCTCCCAGCCGGCCACCCTCTAGGCCCATCAGCCTTCTAGGCCCAAGCCCAGCCAACCTCTCTCTCCCTATCTAACCCTAGGCCCGACCGAGCCTCTCCCTCACCCCTCGACCAACTCCCTCTCGTCCTTCCACAGCGCCGCTCCTCCCGACCTCGATCCCGATCTCCCCCCTCGTCCTCCTCGCGCCCCTCACCTCTCCCGTCCTCCGCATCACTCTCCGCCTCCTTCCCCATCACGTCGGCCTGGGATTGCCGCCGCCTGCTCCTCCCTCGACCGCGCTGGTCACGCGTCGCGTGAGCTCTACGCCGGTTTCGCCGCCAGCACCGCTGCCCGGCCGGGTCTCCTCCGCCCCGAGCGCCTCCCTGCTACGGGCATCATCCTCCTCGAGCCTTTCGGCTCCCGATCTGCCATCCGCCGCCAAGGCCCTGCATCACCTCTCCACCTCGCGCCGCCGGCCCTCAAGCCCGCCGTCCATCGCCGCCAAGTCCTTCCCGCCGCTGGATCCCACAGCAGCCGCGACCGACGCGCCCCATCTCCTCTGCAGCACATCGCCCACGCCAGGAGCCTTGTCCCCGAGCGCGACTGCCCCCCTCAGCTCCTTCGACCATGCCGGGCCCGCTGCTGCGTCGTCTCCACCGCGCCAAGGCGCCTCTCCAACCTCCCGCTCATGGTGCCCCACCTCTACTTCCTCCCACGTCGCCCTGCCTTGTTGCCGATGACCCGAAGATCTTGCTGCCCCCTCGTTGTTGCTGCCAAGTTCCTCTTCCAGAGATGCCCAAGTGCACGAGGACCTCAAGTACGACTACACCACCATCGGCGACTGTGGATTCGCCAAGTTCATCTACCACGTTTCTGGAATCGCCAAGTACCACGATCGAACGACTACAAACGGTGCCCCAAGTTCCTCTTCGGAAATGTACGACTACCCTCGAAGACCTGTGGATGCGCCAAGTACCCCCTTCGGCCCGGAACGCGGCAAGTACCACGACACGATAACGGGAACGGCTACAAAACGTGTACCACGACGACCCGCGAGTACCACTACATCAACGTGAACGTCTACCGTCGTCGAAGACCCGTGAACGAAAACGCGTGCAACTACCGTCGCCGAAGACCCCGAACATCTACGAAACGTGAACGTCTACTTCCACAACGTCCGAGAACGACTACTTCCTCTACGACACGTGAACCACTACCTCCTCTACGATCTTGATCCTCCTCGAAACGAACGTTTCGAAGGTATAACCCCGAGATGATGACCCGTGGACGAATGCTTGTGGTTGTATGAGATGTTTCCCTTGTGTGCACCGTGCCCGATTCGTCTTTTGTCATGCTCCTCGGTTGCCTCGTCGTCAACCCGTGGGAACCCGGTGACGGGATCACCCCACCTTTCATCTTGTTCGACTCGCTCACGCCACCTTTCTTTTGCACCGGTCTCTCGACGAGTTACCGGAACCGATATGTTGCGTGGCATCATTTCGGATTCGTCGCCATGGCCCCTTTCTTTCCACCACGGTGACAAATACTTCATATCTCTTCATGTTAACGTTTTACTAAAATTGCATAAAACTTGATCATGTCATCCGCATCATGTTAACAACATTAAAATGTTTGAATTGTTGTTTTCTTAAAAATTGCTCAACATGCATATGGGGATTTTCCCGGAATTGTTGTTGTTATTTCCGGCCTCATTTAAAATGCCTAAATAGTGTAGTTTTATTATGCATCATACCTTGCCATGTAATGCTTCCTATATAGACTTGTCTTGCATCATACCTTGCCATGTATTGCATCATATGTTGCTTGTGTTGTTTTTCTGTGCTTCCTACCTTGCCATGTAATGCTTCCTGTAAAGACTTGTCATGCATCATACCTTGCCATGTATAGCATCCTATAGGCTTGTGTTATTTTTCTGTGCTTCCTACCTTGGCATGTAATGCTTCCTGTATAGACTTGTCATGCATCATACCTTGCCATGTATTGCATCATATAGACTTGTGTTGTTTTCTGTGCTTCCTACCTTGCCATGTTTTGCTTCCTGTATAGACTTGTTGTGCATCCTATGTAGACTTGTTTTGCTTCATACTTGGTTGAGCATATTGTCGTGTCTCGTGTTGTGTGTTTACCGTATTGCTTGCTTCTTCTCGTTAGTGCTTGTTCCGTTGCGATCGTGAGGATTCGTTCGACTTCTCGTGGTTCTTCTTCAAGGCTGCTTCTTCGTCTTCTTCACGGATCCGTTCTTCTTCCTTGCGGGATCTCAGGCAAGATGACCATACCCTTGGATACCTTTACTACCATTGCCATGCTTAGTTGTCTCGATGCTATCGTTACATGTCGCGCTACCCATCTTTTATGTCAGCCTCTCCTTGTTGACATGAAACCTCTAACCTTTGACACCTTCCTAGCAAAAACCATTGTTTGGCTAAGTTACCCGCTTGCTCAGCCCCTCTTATAGCGTTGTTAGTTGCAGGTGAAGATGAAGATCGTTCCAGGAGGGAACTTGTTGTTGGAATATCACAATATGTTATATATATAGTAACACACCTATATACTGGGCATGGGTGGAAGGCTTGGCCTTTTGCTCGGTGTTTTGTTCCACTCATGCCACCTTAGGCGCCGATAAACCGGCATTATGTTCCTTGAGTTTGCGTTTCTTACACGGTTGGGTATATGGGGACCCCTTGACACTTCGTCTTTGAATAAAACTCCTCCAGCAAGGCCCAACATTGGTTTTAATTTGCCTCATAATAACAACTTACTTAATTAATTAAATTTGCATAGGGGCTCGCGCCCTCGGGATTCTTTTCTACATAGCAAGGGGGGCCAGTGCTGATGGTGTTGGTCCCAAATAGAGTCGTGTGCGGCGCCCCCCTTGGAAACTTGGGGTTTGGCTGCTGTACGCTGTGCTCATCCGGTCATGGCCTGAGACGAGATACGCGCGACTACTATCAGGATGTCGGCACGCCGGGAGGTCTTGCTGGACTTGTTTTACCATTGTCGAAATGTCTCGTGCACCGGGATACCGAGCCTGATTGGATTTCCCTAAGATAAGGGGTGATGATATTATATTTATCACTTCAACTGATCGTGAGAGCTTGTGATGGGCTAAGTTGGGACACCCCTGCAGGGTTATGATCTTTCGAAAGCCGTGTCCGCGGTTATGTGGCAGATTGGAATTTCTTAATGTCCGGTTGTAGAAAACTTGACAGAGGATCCGAAATAAAACACACAACTGTGTGAGTAACCGTGACTGTCTCTTTTCACTTTGAGAAGAGAACACGGTGGGGTTATGTTTGACTCGTAGGTAGTTCAGGATCTTTAGCGATCATTACTAGTTTGCGACCGTTTGCGTAGATGCTCATCTTATTCTTGTACTCGTAAGCTAGCCACCATATTATGCTTAGCCGCTGCTGCAACCTCACCACTTTACCTCTTCCTACCCATAAAGCTTTGCTAGTCTTGTTACCCATGGTTATGGGATTGCTGAGTCCTCGTGGCTCACAGATACTACAACACCAGATGCAGGTTCAGCCGAGATTGACGCAGGAAATGGGTCAGAACTTCTGGGAGTTCCATGAAGAGCGTGGTCGTATGTTTGTGACGTTTTCGATGATTAGTAGTGGTTTCTACTAGGGGCGATTCGGACCTGTGGCTTTATGTATTTGGTATCTTTCTTTTGGATCTTCGCCCGTAGTCGGGTTGTGATGTTTTGAATGATGTTTTGCTTATGTAATGTATTGTGTGACGTGGCGAGTGTAAGCCAACTATCCTTTTGCAATTTCATCCCTATTTTTACATGAGTCGTGCAAAGATACTGAACTTGAGATCATTGCAGAATGGGCTTATACCTTTAAGTCGTGCCTCGACACGTAGGAGGTATAGTCCCATCCTGGGCATTACAAGTTGGTATCAGAGCCTTCTCTGACCTAGGAGCCCCACTGATTGATCGAATCGTTGACGGTTGAGTCTAGGCACACACATGAAAATGTTATGAGTCCTATATATATATATATATATCAGAGAGTAGGTTTTCTGTTTGCTCCTCATCCCTTTTCACTCTGTTGAGGACTCTTGACGATTACTCTTATCTCTTCTACTCTCAAAAATTCACCAAATTTTTTTAGGATCACGCGAGTATTGTTTGGATTGTTCCGATGTCTTTGTGAGGAGAACATTGTTCTCGATGCCTCCTGTTATTTAGGGGTTGTGGCAGTGTCCCGGGGAGTTGAGCTCTAAGGTGTTGTCGTCACAAATATATCGCAGCAATTCTGGAATACTTAAGACGGCCGACATCGAAAACTCTCCTATGCGGTTAGTGGCAAGATAACCCCGACATCACCCAGTACTAGTGAGGTAGTTCGGGAGTATTGCCATAGCTTGTATAGTAGATGCTTTTCGAAGGTCCGAGGTAAACGGTTTTCGGAAATAACTGTTTATGTGTTGAAGGATGGATACAGCTGGATGTAGGATTAGAGTTGAGTGCGCGGTGCTTCCCCTGTATCCCCAACACCTGATTGCATAACTGGAAACTTTCGGAAATTAATAGGTGGGTTCATCTAGTAGCTCATAGGCATTCTTCCAACGAATGCATGATATGGAGTTCGGGATTCAACATTGAGTGAAGTGGTTTTATGGGCGTTGTTCCAATTGGGAGTTGCATCTTAAAGGATCCTTGGCTATGCTGATCCGGGGATTGCAAAACCCTTTTGTAACACGTTCCATGAGCTTTCAGCACGAATATGTGAAACGAAACTTCTATCTTGTATTTGTTCTATCTGCTCCTTGTAGTTTTTATTTACCTTTTGTTCTCCCAAGTGGCTTCTCGACAAGTTGATGTACCTACGGAATTCATTCGTTCAATTCTCTGTTCAGATGATATTGTTAAGATTATGTTGCAACATATCTATCCTTTGTTTTGATTCGATTCTGTTATTCGAGTTGCTTCGATGTCAAATGTTGATCCCATACCTTTCCTAATCGGTGTTCTCATATTTCTATGGGAGTGCTAATTCTTCTTGACCATCGAGATCTTCATGTTAATCCTTTTCAACCGGTGTGCCTTCTCTTCAAGTTATTCCATACGGACGCCGTTGAGAAATCTGACGAGTTGTCTGTTTCATTCATCCCAAGTTGTCTTTGTTTTCCCCCACCCTCCCACCCTT
Source organism: Secale cereale (assembly GCA_902687465.1). Taxonomy (NCBI): domain Eukaryota; kingdom Viridiplantae; phylum Streptophyta; class Magnoliopsida; order Poales; family Poaceae; genus Secale; species Secale cereale. Next base: position 256,422,612 of record LR738713.1, on the reverse strand, counting down.
CTTCTTCTCGGAGCCAGAAATTCTAAGATGAAGTATCCATTTTATTCATGTGAGGTTTCTTCATCCATTTCCTTCAATGTTCTTATCCGGTGATTTATCGTGAAGATGCTCGAGAGCTTCAAGTTCATCATTCTCCGTTCTCATTTCTTCTCCGGTGGACTAAATCCAAGCTTCCGTGTTGATCATATATGTTCCTCTTGTTTCGTATGTTTCCCGTGTTGGAATTTCTTATCCATGACTCTCTTGTTTCTTCACATCTCTTTATTCTTATCCGGAGTGTACAAGGTATCTCAGAAGATTCGTGTTTCCATTCTTAATCCGTTCAAGCTATTTTGAGGATTATTATCTTATTCAAGCCATTTAATTCAACCGATGCAATATCTCTTAAGCAATCTTTCCCAACGGTGATTTCTTTTGAGTGGGCCCTAACCCACAGGTCTTTTTCCAGGATCTTACCTGACTCTTCCAATTTTCCGGAGTTATACTCAAATTCTTTTCAAAGTGTGACATAAGAATGATTTCCATCGGTCACATGCCTTCTCCAAGATTGTTTCCAATTATTCTCATCTTTAGCTTTACCTCCCATCTTTTCATTCTTCCGGAGTATCTCGCAATTCTTCAAGGTGTTTCTCCTTGACATTCTCAACATTTGAAGACCGGAGACGAGGTTCTCTTAAATCTTGGCCGTTCTCTTGAAGATTCGTGGTTCTAGCTTCATGCCATCCTCATTATTGTTCCGATTGTGAGGAATTCTTTTTATATCCATCCGAAGCATTTTATAATTTCTTTCCATTGTGATCCTCCGAAGGCCATCATTTCAGAAGATTCTTTGTTCTCAGTTGTCAACTTCGACCTCCAACTATTCTTCATCGATGTCTCTTCTTTCGTCTCCATATTCTTACACTGGTTCTTTCAAGATTAGTCTTCCATTGTTATCGTATTAATTCATTTGCTCTTTTCATAATCCTATCGGTGAGTTGTTCAAGATTTTTCTCAAATTTGGCTATACCTCTCTCCAATCCTTTTCAAGAAGAATAAGTAGTAGGCCAAATCCGTTGCTGGTCATCAATTTAATTTGATGAAGGATAAACATACAGTAAATCTTATTCTTTTCATCTTTTGCTTCTCATGCTTTCATTACCGGAGTTCTCATGATGGTTGATCATGATTTAATTCATCCTCAAAGTTTTCATCAAGATTCTTGTTGGAGCTCAAGTATGCTTCTTCATGCAATTAAAGTGTAATTCTTTCTACCTTATTTTTTTGAGAAGGTGAAGATGAAGATCGCTCCCTCGGGAATCTTTTCTACATAGCAGGGGGCCAGTGCTGATGTTGTTGGTCCCAAATAGAGTCGTGTGCGCCCCCCCCCCTTGGAAACTTGGGGTTTGGCTGCTGTACGCTGTGCTCATCCGGTCGTGGCCTGAGATGAGATACGCGCGGCTACTATCAGGGTGTCGGCACGCCGGGAGATCTTGCTGGACTTGTTTTACCATTGTCGAAATGTCTTGTGCACCGGGATACCGAGCCTGATCGGATTTCCCTAAGATAAGGGGTGATGATATTATATTTATCACTTCAGCTGATCGTGAGAGCTTGTGATGGGCTAAGTTGGGACACCCCTGCAGGGTTATGATCTTTCGAAAGCCGTGCCCGTGGTTATGTGGCAGATTGGAATTTGTTAATGTCCGGTTGTAGAAAACTTGACAGAGGATCCGAAATAAACACACAACTGTGTGAGTAACTGTGACTGTCTCTTTTCACTTTGAGAAGAGAACACGGTGGGGTTATGTTTGACTCGTAGGTAGTTCAGGATCTTTAGCGATCATTACTAGTTTGGGACCGTTTGTGTAGATGCTAATCTTATTCTTGTACTCGTAAGCTAGCCACCATATTATGCTTAGCCGCTGCTGCAACCTCACCACTTTACCTCTTCCTACCCATAAAGCTTTGCTAGTCTTGTTACCCATGGTTATGGGATTGCTGAGTCCTCGTGGCTCACAGATACTACAACACCATATGCAGGTTCAGCCGAGATTGACGCAGGAGATGGGTCAGAACTTCTGGGAGTTCCATGAAGAGCGTGGCCGTATGTTTGTGACGTTTTCGACGATCAGTAGTGGTTTCTACTAGGGGCGATTCGGACCTGTGGCTTTATGTATTTGGTATCTTTCTTTTGGATCTTCGCCCATAGTCGGGTTGTGGTGTTTTGAATGATGTTTTGCTTAAGTAATGTATTGTGTGACGTGGCGAGTGTAAGCCAACTATCCTTTTGCAATTTCATCCCTATTTTTACATGAGTCGTGCAAAGATACCGAACTTGAGATCATTCCAGAATGGGCTTATACCTTTAAGTCATGCCTCGACACGTAGGAGGTATAGTCCCATCCTGGGCATTACATCCTCCTCGGCAAGTATGACTTGCTCCCTCACATCAACGCCATCACCGCCATGGTGGACCATATGCCAGATTGGACTCGCAACGGCTACGTCATTTGGTGATGGATCTACGGGTCCATATATGAGGTCCTCCTCGACATAATCATGGCAGAGGATCAAACGACGTAGGAAGCATGTACGCTCATCACCAACCTTTTCTGGACAATCAGAAGGCACATGTTGTTTATCTTGAGACGGAGTTTTGAGGCCTTGTCCGAGGCGACCTCTCCATCACCGCCTACTGTCATCGTATCAAGGCCCTCTCAGATGCTCTCAGCGACATCGGCACCCCGGTCTCCGACCAAACGCTTGTCCTCAACTGCCTCCGCGGGCTTAACCCATGCTTCTCCGACATCACCATGATCGTCACTCCGCAGAGCCCCTTGTCGTCTACCCAGATGTGCTCTCTTCTCACTACACGCGAAACGCAGCTCACGAATTCCACGGCCGTGGGAACCAGACTACGCTTTACAGCGGCGGTCCGTTCCATGGCGCGGGCGGCTCCAACTCGTCCGGCCAACACCGTGACGGCTTTGACCGTGGCGATGGCAACTCTGGCGGCAACTCCAACTGGAGCCGCAGTGGTGGTACTTGGCGCAAAAAGAAGGGAAACGACGGCTATGATGCAGGTAGCAACTTGGGTGGTCCTCGCCCTAGCAACACTACATCTTCTGTTGGCCCGTGGGTTTGCTTTAACCCATACACGGGCCAGCAACTTCAGGCGTCTCTGCTGATGAGGCAGAACACCGGGGCTGGCCTGCTTGGACCACGGCTACCAATGCTACCACCTGCCCAATCGTTCACCTCTCCGGCTCCTCTGCATGGGCAAGCGTTCGGCACCAACTCGCCACTGATTCCCAACTATGGCAACACACCCTCGGTTCCCGGCCATGGTGGCGCTCCATCTTGGGACAGCACTGCGCTGATGGCTGCCCTCAACAACACCACGACCGAGGGAGTCCTGGATTACGGGGTCCTCGGGTGTCCGAGCTACGTGACGTGGGCTGGACTGATGGGCCGTGAAGATAGAAGACAGAAGACTTCCCCCCTTGTCCAGATGGGACTCTCCTTGGCATGGAAGGCAAGCTTGGCGTATGGATATGAAGATTCCTTTCTCTGTAAACCGACTCTGTGTAACCTTAGCCCCCTCCGGTGTCTATATAAACCGGAGGGTTTAGTCCGTAGAGGCAATCATAATCATACAGGCTAGACATCTAGGGTTTAGCCATTACGATCTCGAGGTAGATCAACTCTTGTAACCCTTATACTCATCAAAGTCAATCAAGCAGGAAGTAGGGTATTACCTCCATCAAGAGGGTCCGAACCTGGGTAAACATCGTGTCCCCTGCCTCGTGTTACCCTCGATCCTGACGCATAGTTCGGGGCCCCCTACCTGAGGTTAGCTGGTTTTGACACCGGCATTGGTGCTTTCATTGAGAGTTCCAGTATGCCGTCGTTGAAAGGCTCGATGGCTCACCTTGTCATCAAGGACAGTATCACTTCCGGAGGAGCCCTAGTTTCAGGGCAAACCCTCCGGCTTGGCCGCTTCACCATGGGTGCCCGTTCGGTCGTTAAGCCAAAAGCAAACCCCCGAGTCACCGAAAACCCTCTTCGTATCAGCCCTGAATACTCCGACAAGATGGATCTGACAGATGCAACATCTATGAACGAGCTACTAGATCGCATTGCTGCCTTAGGGGTCTCAAGTGACTATGATCGGATCAGGCATAAACCCGACCAGAGAGAGATCAAAACTCCACCGACACCCATCAAGTAGCGGTTGTGGAGGAACCAACTGACAGTAACTTTTCTCCTACATTGAGAACAAATTACGTTCGGATTTCCGAACCCCGAAAACCGGATACCCGTCCTCAGAAGGACACTCCTTGTCCCTCGAACACAAAATCGGACATTAAGCATGAGAATTCATCGGACACCCCGAAACCTGGGTTGGTAACCTTGGAAATTCTTCAAACTCCGGATTACACAGTGGGTCAGGGTGTGAATTTAAGCCCGCCCATCCACCACAAGGTATCTTCTCCAAGCAATTTCGGCCCTCCGGACATATGCGACCTAATGCATGTGCGATATCAGCCTCGGGAGACAGTCGAGCACTTTTGGGCCAGATTCCTCCTTGTTAAAAACAAGATAAAAGACTGTTGTGACGATGATGCAATTTCAATATTTTGCAACAACTGTACAGTCGAGGGGATCCTTAATGCCCTCAATCACCGTCGCGTACTGCCCTTTGCAGATTTGGCACACATAGTACAGAAGTACTGCACAATGGAAAGTGCTTAGAAAAATCAGACAGCCCACTGGGAACCGTAGGCCTTTAAGCCATCTCCCGGGCGGGCAAAAAGGATGCACCCTCACGGGGCACCTAACCATCATCCCGTACACAAGAAAAACAAGCCCTTTACGGGACATAGAACCGTCTTCGAGGAATGGCTCGTTAGGCCTTGTCAAATACACATGACGCCGAATACCGAACCAACACACAGCCTACGGGCATGTTGGATACTCTGTCAAGTGGCCAAGACCGGCGAGGGTATCCTCGCCAACAATACCCGAAAGAAATACTCTTGGGAGGACGATGATTTCAAAGTATTCACGGTCTTCGAGACCTTCTCATCAAATAAACGACACAAAAGGGCACTTCGCGACCTCGCCGAAGTCTGCCAAATAGCAGCAATAAACCCTTGGAACGATACGGCAATTACTTTCAATGTCGATGACGAACCAAGGTCCCGCTCAGTTCGGGCACCAACCTCTTTGGTTCTAAACCCAATCGTGGACGGCTTTCGGCTCACTAAAGTGTTAATGGATGGTAGCAGCGGGCTGAATCTCATATACGAGGACACACTCAATAAAATGCAAATGCACAAGAGTCGCATTGAGCAGAGCAATACATCCTTTAGGGGAATCATCCCCAGCAGGGAAGCAAGATGCTCAGGGAAAATTAAACTGGATGTGGTATTTGGCACACCAGAAAACTATAGGTCTGAAGAGATAATCTTCCAGGTGGCTCCTTTCAATAGCGAATATCATGCCCTTTTAGGACGAGATGCATTCACACGCTTTCAAGCTATACCTCATTACGGGTATATGAAGCTCAAAATGCCCGGGCCCAACGGTGTTATCACTGTCTCTAGTGATCCGGACATAGCACTCCGCGCCGAAAATAAAACCGCATCCCTGGCCCTTGAGGCACTGTCCGAAGCCCTAGCGGCCGATGAACTCACCGCTCTGCATTCCACAGTGGATAGGGACAACATAACTCTTGATAAAAGGCCTAAATCAACCTATTTCAAGCCAGCTGATGAAATAGTCAAATTTCAAGTCCACCCGACGGATCCCAAGAAAACAGCTTCTATTGGGGCATAGCTGGAACCCATGTTCGATGCCGCATTACGCGCGTTCTTGCGCGAGAACTGGGATATCTTCGCCTCGCACCCCTCGGATATGCGAGGAATCCCACGCGCATTGGCTGAACATAGTCTCAGTATACTGAAGGGATACAAGCAGGTCAAGCAAATCCTCCGGCAATTTTCCAAACCCAAGCGACAGCCTATGGGGGAGGAGCTAGCCAAGCTACTCGAAGCCGGGTTTATCAGAGAGATCAAACATCCAGACTGGCTAGCAAACCTGGTCATGGTGCCAAAGAAGGATAAATCTTGGCGCATGTGTGTCGATTTCAAAGACCTTAACAAGGCCTTTCCTATGGACGCCTTCCCACTACCTTGCATTGACCAGATTGTTGATGCAACTGCGGGACACGATTCACTGTGTTTCCTCGACGCATACTCCGGATACCATAAAATTAAGATGAAGGAATCCAACCAAGCCGCAACGGCATTCATCACCCTGTATGGGCCTTTCTGTTTCAACACTATGCCTTTTGGGCTCACGAACGCCGGTGCCACTTACCAACGCATGATTCAAACATGCTTGGAAAAGAAAATCGACAAGACTGTGGAGGCATATGTAGATGATGTAGTCATCAAAACCACGCATGTTGAATCATTGTTGGATGACTTACGCCTTACATTCGACAACCTCCGAACATATGACATAAAGCTCAATCTGGAAAAATGCGTTTTTGGCATTCCTGCCGGCAAACTGCTCCGGTTTATTGTCTCTAGTAGAGGAATTGAGGCAAACCCAGCCACAATCCGGCCCTGTCACAATTGGCAACACCAACTGACCTAAAGTAGGTCCAAAAACTAGCCGAGTGTGTAGCAGCTTTGAGCCGTTTTATCTCCAGACTAGGAGAAAAGGCATTGCCATTGTATCGCCTGCTCCGACGCACCGACCACTTTGTGTGGACGGACGCTGCAACAGCCGGACTAGAGGAAATAAAAACTTTGCTAGCAAGCAACCCCATCCTGGCCGTACCAAACGTCGGTGAACCAATGTTGCTCTACATATTGGCAACTCACCAGGTGGTGAGCGCGGTGCTCGTCGTCGAAGGAAAAGAGGAGGGTCATAAATTCCCAACCCAAAAACCAGTATACTACGTATCGACGGTCCTTACACCATGCAAATCCCGATACCCGCATTATCATAAGATATCATATGCGGTATTTATGGCATCCCGCAAGCTGCGACGCTACTTTCCGGAGTGCTCGATCACGGTGGCTTCAAAAGTACCACTCAATGATATTTCAAACAACCGAGATGCTACCGGCCGGATTGCCAAATGGGCCATTGAGCTCTTATCATATTATATAACGTGCAAACCACGCCGAGCAATTAAATCTCAGGTGTTGGCTGACTTCGTCGCCGAATGGACAGAGGTCAAAATCCCTAAAGAGTACATCATGTATTCCAACTGGGTGAAGCACTTCGATGGCTCTAAAATGCTAGCCGGACTTGGGGCTGGTGTCGTCTTGACATCCCCCATGGGAGACACAGTTTGTTATGTTCTCCAAATACTGTATACAGACTCTAACAATGCAGCCGAATATGAGGCCCTATTGTGTGGTCTCCAGATGGCCGTCTCCATGGGCATACAACGCCTTGAGGTGCGCGGGGGTTCAAACCTTGCAATATCCACAATAAATGGAGAATTTGAGGCAAAAGATTTGAAGATGGAGGCTTACCGCAACGCCGTAATCAAAATATCAGCTCGGTTTGAGGGGCTCGAGTTTCATCACGTGGCTCGAGAGAGTAATCAGGCCGCAAACATCCTCGCTCGCATGGGCGCTAAACGCGACACAGTCCCACCCAACACCTTTGTGGAAAGGCTCTTCAAGCCATCCGTGGTGTGGCAGGACGAGAGCGGCAACACTGGTCCGGAGCCAATCATACCCCCAAATTCCAAAACACAGTTCCAATATCATCAGAGGCTTGGGCACTGAAATAACACCATCGGCCCATGAAATTATGGCTATAATTGCCCTGTGAAACGAGCCTTTCCTCGCCTACCTTACTAAGAGCGAGCTCCCAGAGGATCAGACTAAGGCCCGTCGCATTGTCCAACGCTCAAAGGCCTACAAAGTTCACGAAGGAGAACTGTACAAGAAAAGTACTACCGGAGTCCTTCAAAGATGTATCCCCGAAGAAGAGGGACGACAACTCTTGGCTGAAATACACACTGGTCTTGGTGGCCATCATGCCGCCGCTCGGGCCCTTGTAAGTAAGGTTTTCTGCACGGGTTTCTTTTGGCCCACGGCCCGGGCAGATGCACAGGACCTCGTACAACGCTGCGTTGGATGCCAGCTTTTCGCTAATCAAAGCCATATGCCGCCCACTTCCTAAAGAACAATCCCCATCACTTGGACCTATGCGGTCTGGGGGCTCGATATGGTCAGACCCCTTAAAGGGGGAAGCCATAAGAAGAAATACTTATTGGTTATGGTCGATAAGTTCACTAAGTGGATAGAAGCCAAGCCAGTTAAAACAGCTGAATCCAGACCGGTGATAGACTTCATATCCGGCGTAGTACACCGTTACGGTGTCCCACACAGTATTATTACTGACAACGGCTCTAAATTTACAGCTGATGAGGTGAAAACTTGGTGCTCCAATTTGGGCATCAAGCTCGATTACGCCTCCGTATATCACCCTCAGACAAACGGTCAGGTCGAACGGGCTAACGACATGATAATGAGCGGCATCAAACCTAGACTAGTGCGATATCTTCAAGAATCAAAGAAACACTGGGTCGACGAACTCGATTCCGTACTCTGGGGGTTGCGGACCACGCCCAATCGCATGACCGAATATACACCTTTTTTCATGGTGTACGGTGCGGAGGCGGTCTTGCCTTGTGATATTATTCATGACGCACCTCGAGTGCGCATGTACGAACAGTGAGAAGCCGAGCTCGATCGGCAGGACGACCTGGAGAAGGAGCGCGACATCGCGAATGCCCGTTCCGCATTTTATCAACAGAAGGCTCGGCGATATCACAATTGTGACGCCCCCGATTTGTCCGTACACTAATCATGCACGCAAATGTGTACGACCAAGATTAGGGACTCACTGAAAAATATCACAACACAACTCTAGACACAAATTAAAATAATACAAGCTTTATATTACAAGCCAGGGGCCTCGAGGGCTCGAATACATAAGCTCGAAAACACAAGAGTAAGCGGAAGCAATAATATCTGAGTACAGACATAAGTTAAACAAGTTTGCCTTAAGAAGGCTAGCACAAAATTAACAACGATCGAAAAGGCAAGGCCTCCTGCCTGGGACCTCCTAACTACTCCTCGAAGCCGAACTCCATGTAGAAACATCATCGGGATCTTCTGGGTCCGGGACTCCACCATCTGGTTGCGCCATCCGAGAAGAAGGAACAAGAGGGGAAAATGGGGAGAATAGCAACCGTGAGTACTCATCCAAAGTACTCGCAAGCAAGGATCTACACTACATATGCAATGATATATGTGTAAGGGGGTAATATATGTGGGTTAAACTGCAGAAAGCATAATAAGAGGGGGATAGCTAATCCAATCGAAGACTACGCTTCTCGTAACCTCCATCTTGCAACAGTAGAAGAGAATATATGAAAGTAACAAGTATCCTCGCGTCTCGCAGCCTCCGTCTTGAAGCAGTAGAAGGGAAATAGATGGTAAGTTCACCAAGTAACAACGTATAGCATAATCCTACTCGGCGATCCTCCCGCACATCACCCTGTGAGAGAGCAACCACCGAGTTGTATCTGGCACTGGTAAGGGTGTGTTTTATTAAGTATCCGGTTCTAGTTGTCATGAGGTCAGAATACAACTCCGGGTCGTCCTTTCACCGAGGGACACGGCTATTCGAATAGATTAACTTCCCTGCAGGGGTGCACCACATAACCCAGCACGCTTGATCCCATTTGGCCGGACACACTTTCCAGGGTCATGCCCGGCCTCGGAAGATCAACACGTCGCAGCCCTACCTAAGCACAGCAGAGAGGTCAGCACGCCGGTCTAAGTCCTAAGCGCGCAGGGGTCCGGGCCCATCGCCCAACGCACACCTGCACGTTGCATACGCGGCCGGTGAGCAGACCTAGCAACCTCCATTACTAAGGAAGTTGCGTTACGCGGTCCAACCCGGCGCGCGCCGCTAAACCGCTGACGTCAAGAAGGCTTCGGCTGATACCACGACGTCGAGTACCCATAACTATTCCCACGTAGCTGGTTAGTGCGTATAGACCAAATGGCCAGACTCAGATCAAATATCCAAACTCGTTAAACGTGTTATTATGAAAATCACCACGGACAACGACCAGGGCCAGGCCACCTCTCGACTGGGTGTCTCAACCTGCCCCTGTCGCTCCGCCATAAAGATCCACTTGGGGGCCGTCAGGAACTCAGGCCCACCACTACCTGGATGGAGCCACCTGTCCTTTCAGCCCCCACATCAAACCACTTGCGGGTACTCAATGAGCCGACCCGACTTTAGTCACATCAAGTATCATGTACAAGTGTATATAGATATACCCGTGATCACCCCCAAGTGATCACGTCCCGATAGAATAGCAGGGCAGACGGACAAGGGTGTAGGGCCACTGATGGTATACTAGCATCCTATACTAAGCATTTAGGATTGCAGGTAAAGTATCAACAATGGTAGCAACAATGACAGGCTATGCAGCAGAATAGGATTATCGAAAGCAGTAACATGCTACACTACTCTAATGCAAGCAGTAGAGAGAAGAGTAGGCGATATCTGGTGATCAAAGGGGGGTGGCTTGCCTGGAAGCTCTGCAGACGAAAGGTATCTTCGGAATCGTAGCCGTAGTCGAACACCGAAGCATCAATAGTCTCGAGGGTCTATCACAGTATCGGAGTCTACCGAAAATAAGCAACGAAGGGGAAACAAATAAATAACAGAGCAAACAATAGCATCACAAAGCATACATGGGAATACGCGGTGCTACGTGTGACCTAACGCAGTAGGAGGTGATACTGGCAAGGATGAAAAACATCCGGGAAAGTATTCCCGGTGTTTCGCGTTTTCGGGCAGATGAAACGGAGGGGGAATGTTGCACGTTCGGTATGATAGAGATGTGTGGCGGACGAACGGACCGCGTATTCGGGTTCGTCTCGTCGTTCTGAGCAACTTTCATATATAAATTATTTTCATCCGAGTTACGGTTTAAAAGATATGATTTTCTAAAGTTTTTATTAATTTCTGGAATTTAATTAATTAATTTAATAGAACATTATCCATAACAGTGTTTGCTGATGTCATCATGACGTCAGCATGACGTCCGCGGTCAACTGTGGACTTTGACTAGTCAACAGACTGCTGGGTCCCACATGTCATTCACTGATAACTAGCTAATCAGATTAACCACTAACTAACTAGTTAGGTTTATCTAATCAGAGTTAATTAACTGGTTAAATAACATTAATTAATTAAGTTAACTAATTAATTAATTAATTATATTTATTTATTTATTTTTATCTTTTTTTTTGAAACAGGGGCGTGGAGCCCAACGCCAGTGGCCCCTGGGGGGCTTAACGGGGCGGGCGAAACGGGCAGGGGCGCCCGTGGTGCGGGCAATGGCGCCCATCGGGGCAGGGGGAACGAGGCCTGCCCCCGGGGCTGTGCCCCGCGGCGGCGAGGCCATGGCGAGGTGCCGGCACCGGGGCCTGGGCACTGCGGGCGGCCGGCAGCGAGGCGATGGCCGGCGGCTGGAGCCGGCGAGGGCGGCCACCGGCGCGCGGCCATGGCGGGGCGAGCGGGCGAGGGGGCGCAGCACGCGGCTAGTGGAGGCGCTGAGCGAGGCAATGGCGACCGGGGTTGGCGCCGCCGGACGGAGGCGGACGCGGCCGCGAGTGGTGGCTCGTGGTTGGGGAGGGTCGCACGGCGCCCAAGTCGCGGCTGTCGCGGGGTGAGTGAAAGCAGGGCGAGGCCTGGCCATGGCGACCACAGCAAGTGTCGGAGCAGTTCCTAATGAAGAGAACCGACGGGGCACGCAGGGGAATCGGAAGGGGGCCTCACCAGGAGCTCGTGGGCGAGGTCGGAGAGGCTCGGAGAGGTCGGGGGTGGACTGGAGAGGCGGGGCGACGCGGCGGGACAGCGGCGGCCAAAGCGGAGGGAGGCGCCCGATCCGGTGATGGCGATCCTCGTGGCTCGTGCGAGTGGCCTGGGACGACATGGACGAGCGCGGGGAGGCCCGTGGACATCAAGGGCGGCATCAGGTGGACTCGGTGGATGGGAACTACGGCAGCGCGTCGATGCCAAGCCCAATTATGAGCTCCAGATCGAAAACGAGGAAAGGGGAGAGGAAAATATCACTAGGGTTCAGTCGACAGGCACGGGGGCGTCGGCCTTATACTCGGCGTGAGCCGGTGGATGGTTGGCATGCGTCATGGCGCAGCCACGACCGGCGGATGGTCGCCACGAACACCACCTCCTGTAGCAGAGGTTGGGGATGACCCCAGTTGGGTTGGGCTTAGTGGCCTGTTGCATTAGAGCCCACTAGCACGGTAGGGTTTTGCTCTCTTTTATTGCAAAGTTTTCTGTTGTATTTATCTCACCATTGTTTCATACTTTATTTTATTACCAACTGAGTTTTGTTCAACATGAAACTTGTCACATAAATAGCGGTCATTATTTTGGAGAGGCCCACAAAGTTTCAAGTGGTTTAGGAAATGTGAGACTACTAGTTGGAATTTTAAACGACCAAAATAAATGTTGCTGGTCCACCAAAATATTGCTAGCGCCAAAATAAAATTCCCATTTGATTTGACTTCTTCATGAAAATTACTTGAGGATTATTTGCAATATCACGTACAATTTTGTCTCTCTATTTGGAGAAATATTAATCTAACTTGAATTTCAATTTTGAATTTCGAATCGGTTTTGAATCAAGGTGAGCTTACAAACAGTAACAGTGATGATGTGGCATCATTAGTGGAGAGTTACTGTAGCTTAAATATCCGGGCGTCACAATTCTCCTCCACTACAAGAAATCTCGTCCCGAGATTTAAGAGGTAGCGTAAGGGGAAAGATGTGGTTACGAAATTCTATCGAGTCTTCTCGGTCTAGGTTGCTCTTCTCAAAGAGGTTGACTCCATGTGTTGATGTCTTCATTTCTCTGCTTCAAGTCATCGTGATCAAGTCGTCATCCTTTCTTCGGGATCTCAAACATCCTACGAACGCGACCAGGGGGGAAACTTTGGTGGAACGTATCTCCACGAAGTATGTGCATCTAACAGTGAATTTAGAAAGTGATACACGAAGTACCCTACGCGTAGTATTCTAGTGAATGCATTGAGAACAATAAGCGATGGTACCAAAGTTTCAAACAGGTAGGCAGTCATTCGATGCCTAACCAGAAGCTGGAATGGGGGCTTGAACATCGAGAATAATATGATGTTTGATACCAGGATGAATAATGATATAGAACTTAGCTCGTGAATCACATACGAAGCCAGGTGCAAAGGACACGTTAGCATCCGGGTTGTAAAGAAGAGTCAGGTTTCGATCCAATGGACCTGTGGGTTATGGGCCCACCATGTGGGTTGAAATTAGGAAGGGTGGTGACATCTTGCACAGCCGCGACAGGGAGGCATGTCACTGGATAGCTTGTCGGCTATGTTAGCAACAATAGAATCAAAGTCTTACTGACAGAGTTGTACACCAAGGTGTTTACATAAGCAGAAAATTATTACTGCTTAGATTATATGTAGATCAAAGAAAGGTCAAACAAACAAATGGAAAGGAAAATTGTGATTACACACAATTATTAGGAGTATATCCTTCCCATTGGCAAGAAGAACAAGTCATACAGGGTAGGAGAGCAAGTACCCAACCATTCATATAAAGAGGCAAGGATTAATCAAGATGTTACCCATACAACGGTGTCTGGATAACTGACCAAGAAACATTTAGCATCACGCCTCCAATGTTCTTGTTGATGAGCGGGGTATCATAGTCATGCTTCGAGGTAGCAATGATATGGTGTTTCAATCAAGGGACAGACCTTGGATACACAAATGATCCATCAAAAGCAACTTATAGAATAAGTGTTACAATCTCCTCCTGGAAGAATGGCTATCCTTGCAAAAGAAATTATAATGATGGCTCCTCCAGCAAGGGGTGCTGGGCATGACATCATATTATCGGGTCATCAAAGGACCAACATTATAACTACTAGAAAGTTCTCCCAACCATCATATCTGACCGAGATTCAGATCCGATTGGTGTCATGATACCTCAGACTCAGAATGTTCAAGAAGAAAAGGTGCAACACAATTCGACAAAATGACATAGCAAGATTCTCGGAAAATGAACTATGGGAGCGGGTTCCCGAAATAATAGTTCATCACTAAACCAAGGAGAGGATGAAGCGGTGGCTGATGGGCTCAGCGACAATTCATCGAGAGTTCCAAACGGAGGGATTCCCACAATAATGTGAACAAGAAGACGACACTTATCAATTCAAATGATATAATGTTGTATGCTCGAGGAAAACATACACCATTAATCATTAGTTGGAAGGTGTGCCCGAAATATGACCTTAAGAAGCAAGATCAATGTTAGAGGGACGATTCAATAACCAACAGTCTAAAAACAAACTGTCGGTCATTAACTTCATAGCAATAGGGTTGCTAGAAGTATAGAACTCAAGCAGCATCGTTAGCATATTGGTATCCCGGTTAAAAAACAACACGGAGACCAAGGAAGAATGGTGATGGTGAGAAGTATCATCATACCGAGAATTTCCAAGAGGTGGAGTAATCCCCACAACATTCTCGACATAAAAGACAATAATACTTTAAGGCAGAACACAACACTACCTGGAGAGCAAGTTGCAACTATAATGTGGACAAGTTTGTCATGAAAGGAAGTCAAGGGTGTTGTCGATGATATTAAAAATCATCGAGGGCAAGGAGGGTATTTCTCATCACGAACACAGTTGACATCTCATAAGTAGTCAAAGTGTTGAAGGTGATCCGACACATTTGTCGGGAGGGTTTCGAGGGGATGCAATCAAACGACAACGGCAACAAGCAAGGGAATGACGAAGTGGCAAGTCATAGGATCAATATATAAGATGCAAGCTCGGAGCCAAGGTTGCCTTTCAAGACAAGCAACAAGATGTTGAAAGCCCGACGTAAGTCGTGCTCTCACAGAAGAATTCATGCACCAGAGAAAGACGAGGTAGCACAGTCAAAGATAGCTAGACAAGGGATGTACCTGATAGTCAAGGAATAAACCAGATTGAGTTTAAAAAATTTCCCAGTAACATCTACTAGGGGAGTTGAATTTTTCGAGCGGAATTGATTTACTAAACGGTGTCCTCGGTTGACGGCAACCTAGAACCCGTAGAGTGATTACGATAAGCAAAGGTATTACTTCATCAAAAGTTCAAAAGGTGTAGTGCAAAGTCATGATATCCTCGAGATATAAGAGGGTAAAACTCAAAGGTAGAACACGGTAGGAATTGAACTAGGTCATTGACCTATGACAGTAGATACTTTAACCTTGTCAAAAATTGACGAGGCCTGGAATGGATTTATTCCAGATATATTGAATAAGGACAGCATGGTCGGAACCATAACTGCAAGGGATCAAATTTATTGACATCGAAAGAATTATTTAGATGAAAAATCATTTTGCAAGAAGCTCCCGAGACGGTCTACATTGTTTCCATGGGCATGAACAAAAGCTCAAGGTCGACTCCCATTTCTCCAATGCATACGTTTCATTTACCTCTTGCTTTGATAAAATTGCAGTGTTGGAATTTTATCCGGTAGAACACCGGAAGGGTATGACTTGTGAAAACTTTTGGGTTCTCACGGATTAGGGGAAGGCATAGGTTCAACCCATCGGGCATCTTAGTAACATTTACCACAAGTTTCAGAAGTAAAAATCACCAGCTCCAAGGGAGAGCATGGTTGTCAAAGAAGAGGATACAATTTACCGAAGGTATTATGCATCAGGGACAGAACTTCTCGAGGTTTTTGTATATGAAGGACACTGTCGGATAATATTTCAGCAAAGGATCGAGCGATCCACAACGGAGCTGATGTGAGTATCGATACTCGCTCGGAGGAAGAAGAATGCAGAGGCATCAGATTCAAGAATCTCCTGATTAGCATGAAGCTTAAATAGAAAGAAATTATGGTTTCCAAAACGAAGGATCAGAAGCAGACGCTCTGATCCAGGATGGATAAGTTGACAACACTTAGTTGTACAATCAATAAAGGTTTGAATTGCCGAGAACCAACTCATGTCCGGAATGACGTCTGAGTCGGAAAGATAATTCTACAAAGGATAACCCGATGATTGCGTGCATACGCACACATTGAATCAATAGGCCCAAAATGGCCAAGACAATGGATGTTAACGAAGACTACCAGTCATATGGAATTAACCATAATGCAAGCAGGCAATAACTTTAAGGGTAACAGGCTGTAGAGGATTTTCGAAACATCAAAAAGTATTCCGAAAAATTTTGGGAGACATATGAACAATCAAGGAGAACGGGTCCTCGATAAATGTGAGGAAATAATCGTGAGGGTTTTCATGCAAAATAAAACTGCGAGACAGTAAACTCAAAGGATTCTCGAGACAACGGAGAATATTTCGAGGCCTCTTGTAACAACAAGAGCGACGAGGAATGATCATGAGAATGGCAAGTGCATGCAGATATCCATAGGGATATATCGGTGGCAGTGAATTGCAAAGGTGATGAGCACAAGTTCTCGGGTTAACAACGGAGAGTATCTTCAGGGTCTTCTGGTGCAGCGGA
Organism: Secale cereale; assembly: GCA_902687465.1. Classification (NCBI taxonomy): domain Eukaryota; kingdom Viridiplantae; phylum Streptophyta; class Magnoliopsida; order Poales; family Poaceae; genus Secale; species Secale cereale. The sequence goes on along the minus strand of LR738713.1, from coordinate 256,405,964 downwards.
CGATCATCGATCATAAGGTGCTCTTCGGGTGAAAGTGATAACGAGATCCTAATGTTAGATTTTGCAAAATTCATTTATCCCGAATAGAAGAGAGATAAGAGTCCCAGAGTATAGACGAGGAGCAAAAGATCCGAATACCACCCAATGGTGCTGTGGGCCCGTAAGCCACACAACAAGTTAGCAATTTTGTTTTTCAAAGACTAGACTCAACTTCGGCCAAGGAGTTGGAAAGGGGGATTCCTACAGGCAGTCGGCTCTGATACCAACTTGTGACGCCCCCGATTTGTCCGTACACTAATCATGCACGCAAATGTGTACGACCAAGATCAGGGACTCACTGAAAGATATCACAACACAACTCTAGACACAAATTAAAATAATACAAGCTTTATATTACAAGCCAGGGGCCTCGAGGGCTCGAATACATAAGCTCGAAAACACAAGAGTAAGCGGAAGCAATAATATCTGAGTACAGACATAAGTTAAACAAGTTTGCCTTAAGAAGGCTAGCACAAAATTAACAATGATCGAAAAGGCAAGGCCTCCTGCCTGGGACCTCCTAACTACTCCTCGAAGCCGAACTCCATGTAGAAACATCATCGGGATCTTCTGGGTCCGGGACTCCACCATCTGGTTGCGCCATCCGAGAAGAAGGAACAAGAGGGGAAAATGGGGAGAAGAGCAACCGTGAGTACTCATCCAAAGTACTCGCAAGCAAGGATCTACACTACATATGCAATGATATATGTGTAAGGGGGTAATATATGTGGGTTAAACTGCAGAAAGCAGAATAAGAGGGGGATAGCTAATCCAATCGAAGACTACGCTTCTCGTAACCTCCATCTTGCAACAGTAGAAGAGAATATATGAAAGTAACAAGTATCCTCGCGTCTCGCAGCCTCCGTCTTGAAGCAGTAGAAGGGAAATAGATGGTAAGTTCACCAAGTAACAACGTATAGCATAATCCTACTCGGCGATCCTCCCGCACATCACCCTGTGAGAGAGCAACCACCGAGTTGTATCTGGCACTGGTAAGGGTGTGTTTTATTAAGTATCCGGTTCTAGTTGTCATGAGGTCGGAATACAACTCCGGGTCGTCCTTTCACCGAGGGACACGGCTATTCGAATAGATTAACTTCCCTGCAGGGGTGTACCACATAACCCAGCACGCTTGATCCCATTTGGCCGGACACACTTTCCAGGGCCATGCCCGGCCTCAGAAGATCAACACGTCGCAGCCCTACCTAAGCACAGTAGAGAGGTCAGCACGCCGGTCTAAGTCCTAAGCGCGCAGGGGTCCGGGCCCATCGCCCAACGCACACCTGCACGTTGCGTACGCGGCCGGTGAGCAGACCTAGCAACCTCCATTACTAAGGAAGTTGCGTTACGCGGTCCAACCCGGCACGCGCCGCTAAACCGCTGACGTCAAGAAGGCTTCGGCTGATACCACGACGTCGAGTACCCATAACTATTCCCACGTAGCTGGTTAGTGCGTATAGACCAAATGGCCAGACTCAGATCAAATATCCAAACTCGTTAAACGTGTTATTATGAAAATCACCACGGACAACGACCAGGGCCAGGCCACCTCTCGACTGGGTGTCTCAACCTGCCCCTGTCGCTCCGCCATAAAGATCCACTTGGGGGCCGTCAGGAACTCAGGCCCACCACTACCTGGATGGAGCCACCTGTCCTTTCAGCCCCCACATCAAACCACTTGCGGGTACTCAATGAGCCGACCCGACTTTAGTCACATCAAGTATCATGTACAAGTGTATATAGATATACCCGTGATCACCCCCAAGTGATCACGGCCCGATAGAATAGCAGGGCAGACGGACAAGGGTGTAGGGCCACTGATGGTATACTAGCATCCTATACTAAGCATTTAGGATTGCAGGTAAAGTATCAACAATGGTAGCAACAATGACAGGCTATGCAGCAGAATAGGATTATCGAAAGCAGTAACATGCTACACTACTCTAATGCAAGCAGTAGAGAGAAGAGTAGGCGATATCTGGTGATCAAAGGGGGGGCTTGCCTGGAAGCTCTGCAGACGAAAGGTATCTTCGGAATCGTAGCCGTAGTCGAACACCGAAGCATCAATAGTCTCGGGGGTCTATCACAGTATCGGAGTCTACCGAAAATAAGCAACGAAGGGGAAACAAATAAATAACAGAGCAAACAATAGCATCACAAAGCATACATGGGAATACGCGGTGCTACGTGTGACCTAACGCAGTAGGAGGTGATACTGGCAAGGATGAAAAACATCCGGGAAAGTATTCCCGGTGTTTCGCGTTTTCGAGCAGATGAAACGGAGGGGGAATGTTGCACGTTCGATATGATAGAGATGTGTGGCGGACGAACGGACCGCGTATTCGGGTTCGTCTCGTCGTTCTGAGCAACTTTCATATATAAATTATTTTCATCCGAGTTACGGTTTAAAAGATATGATTTTCTAAAGTTTTTATTAATTTCTGGAATTTAATTAAATAATTTAATAGAACATTATCCATAACAGTGTTTGCTGATGTCATCATGACGTCAGCATGACGTCCGCGGTCAACTGTGGACTTTGACTAGTCAACAGACTGCTGGGTCCCACATGTCATTCACTGATAACTAGCTAATCAGATTAACCACTAACTAACTAGTTAGGTTTATCTAATCAGAGTTAATTAACTGGTTAAATAACATTAATTAATTAAGTTAACTAATTAATTAATTAATTATATTTATTTATTTATTTTTATCTTTTTTTTTTGAAACAAGGGCGTGGGGCCCAACGCCAGTGGCCCCTGGGGGGCTTAACGAGGCGGGCGAAACGGGCAGGGGCGCCCGTGGTGCGGGCAATGGCACCCATCGGGGCAGGGGGAACGAGGCCTGCCCCCGGGGCTGTGCCCCGCGGCGGCGAGGCCATGGCGAGGTGCCGGCACCGGGGCCTGGGCACTGCGGGCGGCCGGCAGCGAGGCGATGGCCGGCGGCTGGAGCCGGCGAGGGCGGCCGCCGGCGCGCGGCCATGGCGGGGCGAGCGGGCGAGGGGGCGCAGCACGCGGCTAGTGGAGGCGCCGAGCGAGGCAATGGCGACCGGGGTTGGCGCCGCCGGACGGAGGCGGACGCGGCCGCGAGTGGTGGCTCGTGGTTGGGGAGGGTCGCACGGCGCCCAAGTCGCGGCTGTCGCGGGGTGAGTGAAAGCAGGGCGAGGCCTGGCCATGGCGACCACAGCAAGTGTCGGAGCGGTTCCTAACGAATAGAACCGACGGGGCACGCAGGGGAATCGGAAGGGGGCCTCACCAGGAGCTCGTGGGCGAGGTCGGAGAGGCTCAGAGAGGTCGGGGGTGGACTGAAGAGGCGGGGCGACGCGGCGGGACAGCGGCGGCCAAAGCGGAGGGAGGCGCCCGATCCGGTGATGGCGATCCTCGTGGCTCGTGCGAGTGGCCTGGGACGACATGGACGAGCGCGGGGAGGCCCGTGGACATCAAGGGCGGCATCAGGTGGACTCGGTGGATGGGAACTACGGCAGCGCGTCGATGCCAAGCCCAATTATGAGCTCCAGATCGAAAACGAGGAAAGGGGAGAGGAAAATATCACTAGGGTTCAGTCGACAGGCACGGGGGCGTCGGCCTTATACTCGGCGTGAGCCGGTGGATGGTTGGCACGCGTCATGGCGCAGCCACGACCGGCGGATGGTCGCCACGAACACCACCTCCTGTAGCAGAGGTTGGGGATGACCCCAGTTGGGTTGGGCTTAGTGGCCTGTTGCATTAGAGCCCACTAGCACGGTAGGGTTTTGCTCTCTTTTATTGCAAAGTTTTCTGTTGTATTTATCTCACCATTGTTTCATACTTTATTTTATTACCAACTGAGTTTTGTTCAACATGAAACTTGTCACATAAATAGCGGTCATTATTTTGGAGAGGCCCACAAAGTTTCAAGTGGTTTCGGAAATGTGAGACTACTAGTTGGAATTTTAAACGACCAAAATAAATGTTGCTGGTCCACCAAAATATTGCTAGCGCCAAAATAAAATTCCCATTTGATTTGACTTCTTCATGAAAATTACTTGAGGATTATTTGCACTATCACGTACAATTTTGTCTCTCTATTTGGAGAAATATTAATCTAACTTGAATTTCAATTTTGAATTTCGAATCGGTTTTGAATCAAGGTGAGCTTACAAACAGTAACAGTGATGATGTGGCATCATTAGTGGAGAGTTACTGTAGCTTAAATATCCGGGCGTCACAACAATAGAGAAGTACGGGCAAAGACTTACAATGTCCGTGAACTCGTTCTACGCCTACTAGAAAAGAAAAAGGACAAGCTCAAGCCCAAATGGGAGGGTCCCTTTATTGTAGATGAAGTTCTCACTGGAGGAGCCTATCGCCTTCGCAATGCTTTGGATAATCGCTTGGAGCCAAACCCATGGAACGCTGCAAGGCTCCAAAGATTCTACGCCTAAAGACCACGCTTATACCCTTCTTCCTCGTTATTTTTTTCTACCTTTCACTGTTTTCTTTTTTTCTCGTTTCTATACGACTTTTAGCTCATGTTCGGATAAACTGCACACTTGAGGGGTATACATCCTTAAATGTACATACCCCACAATACCTGGGGGCTTCTTTTCACAAGAAGCTTATTATTATTATTTCCCGAGCATCAAGCTCACCCTATATATGTGTCGTCTACTCAGATATGTCTTTTCTTCGGCATTATATGCACCTTTATGACTTAAGTTTTTGCCAAGCTGGGTTGCCTGGCTCCTGTTTTTATGCCCTACGTTCCCGTTGTTCGGCTAGGGACTAAAGGGAGCACCTCTGCGATTGCTACAGACGGGTGAAGCCGAAAGCTAGCGTTCTTAAGGGAATGATCGGTCGTGAGCAAAAGACAACCCCAGACTATAACGCGTACTGTGATTTTTTCTTTTAGCATCACAGCTTTAGTATGCACAAAAACCGCATATTGTCCTAGGGAGAGGAACCCTTAACAGAACTATTCTCTCTGGAAGATGTTTCTTACAATCAAATGTAATATAACATAACTCCCCGAATACAACTTGTCTGTTCAAGCAACTATGACCGGACTGCCTGGTTTCCGAACATACTTTGGTGTTTACCTACGGTATAGTATTCGGAAACACTCCAAACCTAGGGGTTTTGGAGGTCCAAGCAGAAAGTCTGCCATGATAATCGTTTTACAAATTTGGCTAGATACAAGTTTGTCGATAAAAGTACATTGCTACTTAGACTCAAAAACTTCTTCTTCCTCTAGACCCTCTAACAAGTTGTCTAGTTTACAATCTTGTTGTGAAAACTTGGCAGCCACCATCACTTGGTCATACACTAGGCTGACCAGGATTTCTTATCCATCGGACCCTCGAGGTCCGACCCGCGCCATATGATTTGGATCAAGTCCGGTGTACCATGTTTTTACCATGGCCCAGGCTTCCCGAGCACCTTCTCGGCATGCCGATATCTTCCATAGCCCAAAGCGGCGGCGAGCTACCTTGAATAAATTTACTAGTTCCTCCATACTTCGTGGGGGAGAATCGGCTGGCTATAAAGCCTTAGCAATGTTCCTCATTGCCTTCCGCGCTCGCTCATGCACCTTGGACAGCTCTTGTAGCAGGTCGCCTTGAAATTCGGACACCTCTTCTTCGGGCTGCCCAGTCAACACACCTACAGAAATAACTTTGTCAGGATTCGCATCAGCGATCTGTACGACAATAAGTTAAAAGGCATACTGAATATGCCGCCTCTCAGCTTTCTGTTCTCCTTTAGGGCATCCACCAGTTGGGCTCGCACGTCTTTCAGGTCCTCGCCGAGCTGGGTGTTGGCATCCTGTAGCTTGTTCTTCTCGTGACTGGTCCGTGTCAGTACACGTTTACCAGCGGCCTCTTGCCTTTCGGCATCTTCTTTATCCGCATGCGCGGCCTTTAATTTCTCTTCCAGCTGATCCGACGATCCTGCCATCGTAAAATACATCAGTGTTTATTCGCATAAACATTGTTGGTACATGATTATATTATCCGGATAGAAGGGGACATTACCAGTCGGGGCCTCCTTGGATTTCTCCAGTTTGGCGGTAACGGCAGTCAGCTGGATCCGACACTGTTTTAGCTCTCGCGATAGCATGTTGTTCTTATCCGCGAGTACCTGATTATAATCGATCCTTAAAATCAGTTGCTTCAACTGTTTTCAAGTCTCGTGGGCTACTGGTATATGGCTATTTAATCTACACAAAATGATCTTACCTGCATATCCTTTGAAAGCTGGTAAGTGGCTCCAGCAAGTCCATCCCGAGTAGCTCGGATATATGCATCCGCCGAGCTGAAGGCATCGAATGCCTCTTCAGTAAAGTTAGGATCGTGCATAGCTGCCCTCCGGTGTCGATGGTTCATTGCACTCTCCACTTCAGAGTTGGTGACGGATACGTTATCCGAATCATCGTAGAGAGGACAATCCTGCGTTGCACCCGTAATGACAGGAGATCTATGAAGCTGTGGTGTGCCCTCCAAGTCAAGAAGGCGCAGGGTCTCTTTAATTTCTCATCATAATCTATTTTTGGTAATCCTAACCATACTGGTGTCTATATAAACTAAGGGTTCTTAGTATTTAGGGCTAGAGCTACATTCATTACCTCGTAGCCTTAGGGTTTAGCTCATACAGATCTTGAGGTAGATCAACTCTGTAAACTACATCATACACCCAATACAATCAAGCAGGACGTAGGGTTTTACCTCTTCAAGAGGGCCAAAACCTGGGTAAACCTTGTTACCCATCGATCCTAGACCCACAGCTCGGGACCCCCTACCCCGAGGTTTGCCGGTTTTCACACCGACATTGGTGCTTTCATTGAGAGTTCCGCCATGGATCGTCAAAAGGATTGATGGCTCGCCTGATCATAGGACAAGGTATCGGGTCCAGGGTCTTCTTCGTCCCCGGGCAACTCTTCGCGTTTGGCAGCATCGTGCTGCACGCCGATCCGACTGGCCGCTTGGGTCAGACCGACACCTTCACCCCTGGACACCGAAATCAATTCGGTAATCTGGAGTACGTTCGGACACACGGGGTGAACTGGCTTTTACCGGATTCACCCCCCTCGCCCCTTTGCCACACCCAATCCAGAATTCGTTTCCGATTCGGTCGGCGGATCGGCCACGGCGGCTTCCAGCGAGGAGAGCCCTGCTTCGAGCGAGGGCCAAGTTTCACCTTCATCCAGAGACATCATGGCCATGGAGGACCTATCCTAGGTTTTCGAGGCAGAAACAGGAGGTACAGGCTGAGAGTCAACCTCAGCCAAACCTTCCTTTCACAACCTTCACCTTGCCTTGAGCCCTTATGACAAAGCGGCAACCAACGGCCAAGGGTCACCCTCAGCCCAAAGCAGCCTGATCTCAACATGCGGCAGGGAAATCACATGCAAGGACCAAAGCCCGTCCCTGACCCCCAGTGATGTGTCGGACCCCTTCAAGGATCCGGCTCCGCACTCCGAGCCTATCGTGGCTAGCAGAATTCAAGGACCGGCCAACGCATTGACGGCCCCCACCCCGTCACAACTAAATTCGACCTAGAACCATCGAGTTCGGCGACCCTTGGAATGGTAAAGAGGGCATTAGACCGAATCCAGAAAATGTCCATCCAGGAGAACCTATCCTTTGTCTTCAACCACCAACCCTTCGAAGCGTACCATAAGGAATTTTCCATCCCACCCACCACCCATTTGGTAGCCACTATTGATGATTTAACCAATATGCTAGACTACAATTCGGAGAACGCCGAATACATGACAAGAAGGACAGAGGCGCGACCAATGCCGATGTTACCCCCTGCCACCGGCCACTGGTCAGTCACATCCACCTACGACATATACATGGTGGACACCCCAAGGATGGTGACAGCACTCCTGATCAGGACCGAGGCAAGCATAGAGATGAGCAACCCGAATGACGAAACAAACGCGGCCGAACAAAGCCACACCAGAGCCATGCGAGCAACGCGTACTCTGTGGAGAACGGCACCATAAATAATATAGATGACCTCGCCAGTGACGTAGCCAATGAACATCATCAGGATGATGCCACGGGATAGGAGGACCCGCTCACCATGGAAAACCATGATGACTCCGAGGATAGTAACTACCTCCCACTTTCTGAGGAGGAGGCCAGTCTCGGGGATAACGATTTCATCATCCCCAAAGACCCTCTGGAGCAGGAACAATTCAAGCAGAGGCTTTTAGCCACCACCCATAGCTTAAAGAAGCAAAAGAGCGAAATCAATGCCGAACAAGACACCCTCAATGACTCGTAGCAACGGAGGAAGGGTATGGCCGTGAACAGCCAACCAAAAGTTATCCCAAGTGGAGACTCCTGCCGCAGTTCGACGACGAGGCCATAGAGCCCACATGCCTAATATACACAAGTGCCGAACACCTGGACCGCCCCCCTAGAGCATGGGACAGAGAAGCCGATAAGGCCAAACACCGAGCCGCCCCACCTTACCTCTACCGCAAGTATCAAGTGCGGCTCGCTTACGAGTACGACCTCCGCCGTTACCTAGACGCCTATGGAGGCCGCACCAGTTCCATTTACGGACACAGTGAAGACCCACCCACATATCGGGAAGGAGACTACGACCGGGTAAACCAAAACGATAGAGTCCGGGAGCAGCAGCAGATTAGGATGGCTGAACACCTCCGACGCGATGTAGCCGAGTTCGGGGCTCCGCACAGCCCCTGCGCTTCACAGAGAGGGTAATGCAACATCAATTCCCGGGAGGCTCCAAGCCTATGAACATCAAATCAGATGACGGAACCACGGATCCAGCCGTATGGATAGAGGACTTTCTCCTCCACATCCACATGGCGCGAGGAGATGACCGCCAAGCCATCAAATACTTATCGCTAAATCTTAAAGGCCCAGCTCGACACTGGTTGAACAGCCTCCCCGAAGACTCCATAGGTTGTTGGGAGGAGCTTGAGGATGCGTTTCGAGCCAATTTTCAGGGCACCTACGTCCGGCCCCGGATGCAGACAACGTAAATCGCATTACGCAACAGCCCGGAGAGTGTGCCCAACAATTTTGGAACCGATTCCTGACCAAGAAAAACCAGATTGTTGATTGTCCGGATGCCAAAGCCTTGTCCGCCTTGGCCGCCTTTAAGCATAGTGTCAAGGATGAATGGCTTGTATGGCAGCTCGGCCAGGACAAACCTTGAGCCATGGTAGCCCTCACTTCCCTCATGACCCGCTTTTACACGGGAGAAGACAGTTGGCTTGCTTGCAAATTCACCAACCCGGACACACCGGGTACCTCCGAGGTTCAGTACGGGAACGGAAAGCTCAGACGCAGTAAAAATAAACATCGTCATAATGATGGCGAAGGCGAGGATACAACAGTAAATGCCGGATTCCGAAACCAGAAGTCCGGACCTCGAAAGAAGGCCCCTAAAGGGACGGTCCATCCAAACTGGATACAATCCTGTACAGGCCCTGTCAGATTCACAGCACGTCAGAGAAGCCTGCCAACCACTCCAACTAAGACTATTGGGTGATCAAACAGGCCGGCAAAGTCACGGCCGAAGACTCGGGAAAAAGCCCACGAAGCAAGGACGATGATGAGTGTGCATGCCTAATAGCGGAGTCCAGAAACCTTTCCTTCCGAGTTCAAGACAGTAAACATGATTTACACAACCCACATACCGAAGAAGGAGAGGAAGCGAGCGCTACGGGACGTATGCTCTGTCGAGCCAGTAGCGCCGAAGTTCAATCCATGGTCAACTTGCCCGATCATGTTCAACGCAGGGATCATCCCACCAGCATACGCCAGGGAGGGTCCGCAGCCCTAGTACTAGACCCCATCATCGATGGATTCCACCTCACTAGAGTCCTAATGGACGGAGGAAGCAGCCTCAACCTGATATACGATGAGAAAAATGGGGATCGATCCATCAAGGATTAAGCCCAGTAACACCACCTTCAAGGGCGTCATTCCGGGAGTGGAGGCCCGCTCCACGGGTATCGTGACACTCAAAGAAGTGTTCGGATCTCCGGATAACTTCCAAAGCGAGAACTTGATCTTCAACATTGCACGTTTTCGCAGTGGCTATCATGCCCTTCTTGGTCGAACATCGTTCGCCAAATTCAATGTTGTCCCGCATTACGCATACCTCAAGTTGAAGATGTCTGATCCCTCGGGCATCATAAATATCAACGGCAACACAGAACGCTCACTTTGAACCAAGGAGCACACTGCGGCCCTAGCGCCCGAAGACCACACTAGCCCATATAGGCTCCGATGCCGACCAATCGTAAAGGATGGCTATAATAGTAAATGGGTTCGAACCCGTTCCCCATCATAGGAACCCACATGAATTCTTCATAAATAGGGATATGCGCCCCCCGACACACCCACATTCTTCACACTCCATGTGCCTTGTCAGCACAACTTCGCACTCAAAATACCATGGGCAGCCGTGAGGCATACATTAATCTGAAGTACATGTTCGATTAAACCGAACTTCGGAACTATATCATCTTCGGATGACCTGGGGACCAATTCCGGACACCCCCAAGCATAAAGCTCCACCTGCAGGGCCCTCGCCCATCAAGGCCTCATCGAAGGTCCCAACCCCCACCTATCAAAAGCAAAGGAACATACGTGCATCAGTGCACAATGAAGGCTTCAACTCACGCATCAAGGCCCTGCGTCAACCGTTACTATGTAAACTTTCTTTTTTATCAATGATGCCTTCGTAGTTCGGATTGCATGGTTAGACGTCCTTAGCTTATGAGAAATAAATAAAAATACACTTTATGGTGTTCGGATACCATCATCTGGCAATTCTTTCTATCTCTTTCCGGATTCTCAACTTGCTCTTCGGACAGCCCGGCATGAAAATATTTTAATTAGTCAAGAGTTCGATTCATACATCAGCTCAATATCTTCAAGTCTAGCACCATTTTCCACTAGGTGTTCGGTGTCTCGGATATTGTGATATATGCATCCGTTTCGAACTATGTCTTGGGTCAATAGTTGGGTTGCCCGGCTCCTGTGCTTGCCTCTTATCTTTCGCACGTTCGGCTAGGAGGGCAAAGGGAGAACCCGTGTGATTGTACTTCTGGTTTGCCCGGTCAAGTACCTCATGAGGAAAAAGCCGAAAACTGACCATCATAGTAAGCGCGAACGGGTCCGCGATCCGACGATGAGGTTTGACTCTAAAAATCATTGGTGATTTCGCCTTGTCACACGGAGGGTTCGTCTAACACAAACCATGTGATCAGAAAGGGTAGATTTTAATCCCCAAGTACATCACAATACATCGGGGGCTAGTCCCTAGTTCCCACCATCAAGCTTCTCAAGCTAAGTGAAAGCAGTAAAACCGCATAGCCTGATTGCCTCATTTCGCTCCCGCACTACCGCCTCCGGGCACCAAGACGTTGGATAAGGGTAACAGTGCCGAGACAAAACACCCCTCATGACATTCACTTGGGTTCTGAAGCCGATGACTGGTAGCTTTCACAATAAACATACGGCCACACATCAGTCAAAATTAAATTATGACAATATAAAACAAGCTTAGGCAGATGCATAATAAAGCATAAGGTCCACTCGGTACACACTTAAATACAACTAATCAAACATTACATCTTTCGAACACTGGCCCTCTATCATCCGCGCTCCGGTTCACCGGTCGTCATCTTCATTGGATTGATCTTCGGCCAGTTCACCATGGTCTTCACGAAGGGAAGCCTCGCCCCCTAAAGGCACGCTGACCGCTTCACAGCGTCAATCCAGAGCGGCGCCTCCCACAGCTTCTGCACAAGGCCTAAGTAGGTGTTCGGAAGAGTCTCGATAGGCCACGTACTGACACAGAGGTCGTTCACAGCCAGTGATAACCCACAAGTGTAGGGGATCGCAACAGTTTTCAAGGGTGAAGTATTCAACCCAAATTTATTGATTCGACACAAGGGGAGCCAAAGAATACTCTTAGGTATTAGCAGCTGAGTTGTCAATTCAACCACGCCTGGAAACTTAGTATCTGTAGCAAGATAGTTTAGTAGCAAAGTAATATAATAGTGGCGGTAGCGGCAATAAAAGTAACGATAGTGTTTTTGTAGTTTTTGTTATAGTAGCAACGGAAAAGTAAATAAGCAGCAAGCAATATATGAAAAGCTCGTAGGCATTGGATTGGTGATGGGAAATTATGTCGGATGCAATTCATCATGTAGAAGTTATAACCTAGGGTGACACAGAACTAGCTCCAGTTCATCAATGCAATGTAGGCATGTATTCCGAATATAGTCAAACGTGCTTATGCAAAAGAACTTGCATGACATCTTTTGTCCTACCCTCCCGTGGCAGCGGGGTCCTACTGGAAACTAAGGGATATTAAGGCCTCCTTTTAATAAAGTACCGGACCAAAGCATTAACACATAGTGAATACACGAACTCCTCAAACTATGATCATCACCGGGAGTGGTCCCGATTATTGTCACTTCGGGGTTGCTGGATTATAACACATAGTAGGTGACTATAGACTTGCAAGATAGGATCAAGAACACACATATATTCATGAATACATAATAGGTTCAGATCTGAAATCATGGCACTCGGGTCCTAGTGGCAAGCATTAAGCATAGCAAAGTCATAGATATCTCCTACACTGTCAGATTTTTAAAATCTCGTACTACCACCTCCAAGTGATGATTCAACACTTACATTTAAGAAGTTTCCTAAGCCAATGAGCAGACTGGATGCTCGGGGGGCGTACCATCGCATAATGATAATATACATAATTGATCATAGTTATACAATTGAAAGAGTATTCCACTAAAATATTGTATGCATGAAAACAAAGAAAAATCAAAATCAGTGTTGAACTAATTAATTATCTTGGGGCCTAATGAATAAAGACATCAGGTTGCAATGTGGGAATATGATACTTTGGTACACGTCTCCACTTGCCCAACTTCCTATCGAGCAAACTAATTAATCAAATACGCCAGTTATCACGTACCACTGAATATAGCATAACTGATTAAGTTGAAGGCATTTTTAAAATTTAAACAAGCTATGAAAGACTGCTAATTTAGAGGTAGCTACATCATCAGCAACTCCTCTCGGCAGTTAATCTCAAGTTATATGTTAAACATGCATAATAGACAGGGTGATTGTTAAAATCATCTGGAGACTAAGGAAGCCACTTATTGCTAATAGTAGAGGATGCTTATAAAAACAAGCAAATATGTGTTGGGTCGGAAGCTTTGGCATCGAATTTCAAGGTCTTAGTGGTTTCCATTGCTGGTCACAAGCCCCGTCAGTCCCTCCATCCAAACTAAGGCCCTTATTAAATTAAATATCTAATAAATAGCACAAATATTCAACCAAGGCGGTTTTGGGGTTCCCCTAATTTGTGTGTGGCATAATCACTGGTGGGGGCTGGTGATGATAACCAGGATACAGTGGTTCCTCGTGGTAATATGCAGGACACAACGGCGTCTAGTCGCGACGACTGGATCGGTGGCATCACAGCCCCACAAAGAGTTTTTTTTGCCAAATATTAGACTGGTGAATCACAATAACCATGCAAGGTTGATTGTTTTCATAATACACTGAATTTACAATAGGGGTGGACGGAACCCAGGGGCTCACCGGGTGGATGGAATCCAGTGGCAGGCAAAGTGGAGGGTAGCCGCCGGCAAGGGCATGGAGAGGCCCGTGTTGGGTGCCTGTGGCATAGAATGCAACGAGTGTACAAACCGACAAGCAGATATATCTAGTGAACTTGTGCAAACTGCAACAAGGAAGATAAAACTTGATGAGCATACCCAAAGGTGGCTCACCCAATATCTATAATAATGTTCTACAATGACAGAAGCATGTAGGTCAATAACAGAAAAAGGGTATGCAGACAGAAGAGGTCTAGTAACCTGAATTTGTCTGGATACTGCTTAAGCTAGCTTTGTGAATTCTTCGTCGTAAAGAAGGATGTCCAAATTAGTCACACCATGGAAGATATGTGTGTATGGGTAAGTGATCTAATCTGTGTAATCCACGTATATAGCACGAAGCCATAATCGGAGCACTAAAGAATACTAAACCTGCTCCCTGCTCAAACCAATTTGTCTAGCTGTGCAAACCAGATTCCAATGCCCAGCAAATCACATACTGATAACACTCGCTCACCGTGCCACCACATAAAGGGATGTGGAGACACACACCTGTATCGCGGAACTCCAGACAGTGCGATCCTGCAGGCTTGAAGTGGAACAGCAATTAGATGAATACACATATTTCATGTGTCACAAAGTTGTCACACCACATCAATACCATTTGTTGAAAGAAAACAAAATACAAAGATGAGAAGAATGAGTATTCATCATGTGCACCAAAGTAACTGCATCCAGGGATTACACTATTTGAGTAGTTGGGTCAATATTTTGGCTGTCAGGTTAAATATCTCTTGATTTTACTTCATGAAACAAATTAAGACACCTGACTAAATGAACCAACATTTATCATCATAAGGGCATAAGCAAGTATCAGTTCAGATCCATAAAACATGTGGCATGTCTTTTTCTAATCATTATACATCCGATTATATCATTAGATGTTATCAATCTATTTCTATAAAAGATGCAAAATTTTAACCAAATTATGATCTTAACTCTGCATAGAAAGTGAAATCGAATCACGATATCTCACTAAATTCAACATCACATATGTTGTCCAAGTAGTCAACAGCAAGATCCTAATGTCGTACAAAACATCGACCTCTAGATATAGGCCAAACAATAACAAACGAGCGACAAAATCCAATCTAGCAAGCCATATCGGGAAACTTCTATGACAATTGGAACTGATTTTTAGTAGAGGAAAAGAGAAGAGGAGCACTCATGTGCCACGTTCTATGATGTTCGTCGAACCAACAACATTCCAAGTCAAGATACGCCCATAGTATTCTGAAAATATGTAGTACAAATCGTGAAACACCGTTAACCTAATGCATGGATGTCTTTTCCTTACTACAGCCTGAATAATGATGGATATTGCAGCAAGTGCAACAAAATCAGTGGGTCCCGTAATCATGGTGAAATCCGACAAAGATAATGAGAGCATGCGGCCATAGAAGTTAAGGTCTCTGGTGGATAGCATGTTGCCAGGTAAACACTCTAACATATCCGAGTTGATTAGAAAATTTGTCAAA
This sequence comes from Secale cereale, assembly GCA_902687465.1. Lineage (NCBI taxonomy): Eukaryota > Viridiplantae > Streptophyta > Magnoliopsida > Poales > Poaceae > Secale > Secale cereale. The sequence goes on along the minus strand of LR738713.1, from coordinate 256,390,755 downwards.
TTAGGATAAGGCTTTAACCGAATGAACCAATGTTTTTTTGTAGGAATTGACATAGAGATGTATATCATATGATTACATGGCCTACATGGATCCAGGTAGTACACGAACATTCCACACATAACAAACAAAATCTGGTGATCAATCCCATCTGAAGCTCCTCTATACTTTGTCAGAAAATATGCAAAGGGAGGTGTGGACACCGTACCACTGCCTCAACTGCTGGCCACCGCAGCAGTCGCCATAGCAGCTATCTCGCGTACCTCCAGTAGGTCGCCGCTCTCACGCGGTCATGCCTCCCCGCTGCAAATCGACCGCCCCGCGCGCCTAGCCTGTTACATGTGAAAAAAAAGCTATGTGTGTGTCAATTCCTGTAGTATCTCTCAATATACAAGCAACACTACATGTCTTTGCTTATGAGGCTATAAACACCTTTGTATTCGCTAAAAGATGATCATGATATTTTTATGACAGCTCAACGTACTGCCCGACTGAATGATGGCTGAGCTCGACCGGCGTGCCTCCAACAGCACCAATGTCCGGACCTACACCTACCTCAGTGTGCCATTATCAGCATAACCATCTCCCTCTACACGCCTTGCGCGGAAACACCGACGACCAATGGTTCAGATACCGGATCAAGAAGTACTGCTGGTCTCCGTCATGTCGCTGCTGGGCTCGTCTTCGGTGATGCTGGTGGGACAGTGGCTACTGTTTCATATTCAGGACCAACGAAGACATTTTGATGCAGACAAGTATGATGACAGTGGACAGGCAACATGGAGCCGGCAATTTGATGAGCATATTTTACGGCCGCACCCCACTATTCCATGTCTCTGCACTTCTCATTCTTGTTCCCTCGTCCATGCGGAGAGCGTGGTTACCGGGTTGGGGTCTCCTACAAAAAAAAGAGTGAAATTGCATGCTACCACGAATTTGTCTTCAGTATAGAAAGAACAAGCCTAATCCTTGTACATGCTATGGTGTCTTCCCAGGGCAAAGTTTATGTGCGAGCATCCATAACCGAGGTTAAACTGACCTACATAGTTGTCAATCAGCCCTGGGCGCTCTCAACTATAAGCTGAGGCCGCTTGACAACTACATATTTCTCAGTCTTACAATTGATTGAAGTTTTAATAATATAACCACATTTTATCCAAAATTCTGAACGGGATCTCAAAGTCCATTTGCTTGAAGCACACATGAAGGCTAAGTAGAACATGAAAAATAAGACATAAGGAATCAGGACAACCCTATCAATTTTGTCCGTGTCAAGAACAAGGAGGGTTGCAACAACCAAGATCAGATGCTTTGAAGGCATGCAAAAGCTGTAGAGGTGAAATGGGATCATGCTCGTACCTGCTTTGAAAGTATCACCATCTGCCTAAGCCTTCTTCAACTCTGGTCATGGCCTGATTGAGCCTACTTTTCTTCATCTACAAACAAAAGAGAAGAAATGGTTTGTTTACTTCGAGTAGTTGAATGAAAGATTAGAGAAAGGAATGAGGAGGCAGCCTCGATTGTGAAGACCTGTGGCTGGAATGGGGGCGGAGCGTGCTCATCGGTTGTCACGGCCATGCTGGCGGCGTGTTGGGATCCGAGGTGATGGCGACATCCGGGTGATCTATGACAACGACGTCCTGGTGATCCGAGGCGACGGCGGCGGCGGCGGCCTGCCGATCCGCGATGGCGTCATCCCGCCGATTCGCAACGGCGGCGTCCTGCCGATCTGCGACGGAGGCGACGTCTATTGGGATCAGCAGTGGCGGCAGATGGGAGTGGAGGAGGACCAGATGGCAGCGGAGGAGGAAGACTGCGCGCTGCCCTGCCCTTCCTCGGGGTTCTGCGGCGGCTGCGGCGACCTAC
>LR738713.1:256361727-256388823 GCA_902687465.1 Secale cereale | reverse complement strand
GGGGGGGCTCAGATCTTGGCGGAGGCGGCAGATGGCGGCGGCGGAGGAAGACATCGAGCACACGGGGTGATTTTTAGTGAGACGGCCAAAAACCAGTGCGGGAGTGGTGGTGGTAGGAGACGAAAAAAAACCTAGCAAAAAACCGGATGAAAGTGATGGGACGAAATTTAACCGGTGAGCGGAGACTATCAACTGAGACATTAGGAGTAGAGATTATTAATTATTAGTTATTATTATATTATTATTATTATATATTATATTTTATATTATATTATATATTATATTACATATTATGTTATATTATTATTATATACTCCCTCCATTCCAAAATATTTGTCTTTCTAGAGATTTCAACAAATGACTATATACGAAGCAAAATAAGTGAATCTACACTCTAAAATATGTCTACATACATCCGTATCTTGTAGTCCATTTGAAAGGTCTAGAAAGACAAATATTTGGGAACGGAGTGAGTGTCATATATTATTATTATTATTATTATTATTATTATTATTATTATTATTATTATTATTATTATAGGGAAAGATCTGCATGTGTAAAAAAATTAAGGCGGGAGAAGGCAGTGTATGTATGTCGTTTCGCACACGGAGGTGACACGTTCCCTCTCGGAACCAGGAGCCTTCTTGAGTGAAGCTCCGGTTTGCAAGAAGCTTACACCAAAGCTTGTCCCAGTTCGGCCAAAAAAATAGTGCAACATGTTGGTGCCATTTCATGACACCATGCCAAGTTTGATGATTTTCAGCCGTGTATTGGATTTACATAAATTAAGAAACCAAGTTTCTCAATCATTCCGGCCGAGCCACGACACCCAGATGTTTGAATTTTATTCTCATTTCTTTCTTGGGACCTATAAGTTCACCCAAAGACACACATGTGATTTTTCAGCATACTTTGGTGCATTGGGGCTTATGCATGTAGTTCAAATTTTAATTATGCACATTAAATACCCAAAAACTCAATTAATGCCTAAAATGCCAAACGAACCCGGAATAATTCCAAATATAAATATGACACTCATGTACTAGTTGCATGTTCATTGTACGTAAATGTTCTAGCAATTCAAATACCATCATTTCCCTCTGTAACATCATTTTGTCTTTCAAAACATAATGAAAAAATCAGGTATACCACAGACAGTTTACTAGAAAGAATCCTGTGGTATGCGATACAAAATATCATGGTGCACCATCTTGTCTGGCTTACGCAGGAAGCTTCGTCGTCTACAGTCCATCGCCCCCGCTTGAACCAAACTTGCGCGCCAGTTTCTCGCGGCACCTTGCGAAAAAAAAATTGCCACCGCGGAAATATCTATCTCCCCGCCCCTCCCTCCTACCAAAAGCTACATTTCCACTGTTCATCCTTGCTTTCCAAGTTCAAACCTTCACTGCTACTTACTGGCAGCTCATCCTCCTCGCAGGCGACCCTTCTTCTTGCAGCGCCACCTCCTCGCTGGCTACCCTTCTTCTTGCAGCGCCGCCTCCTCGCCGACGACCCTTCTTCTTACAGCGCCGCCTCCTCGCCGGCGACCCTTCTTCTTGCAGCGCGGCCTCCTCGCCGCCGACCCTTCTTCTTGTTGCGCGGCCTCGTCGATATGGTCATGTAATCCACACGCCACCCACACCATCCTCCTCCTTTCCCGTCCCACATGCCCCGACTGACGGTGCGACACCTTCCACCGAAATCACTGCCCCCCTCCTCTAATTAAGCGCCGCCCATAGCCATTTTACACGCAGTATAACATGGAGCTGAGTAGCATGCGGCCACATGCGCGAATGAGGTCGCTATGGCTGACATGTGTGTCGACCGCCAGATCTTGGAGAAGCACCTCGTCTTCGAGGCCACCGCCGACACCGCCGCGCGGTTGTCTACTTTAAAATACAGTTCGTGATGTTTTCTCGAGGACACCGCGAGTGACTTCTAGTGATTTGTCCTCTACAATGCTAATATGCAATCTGATTTTCAGTTAACAGTTTGGTCCTCTGAAATGTAATGTTCAGTTAACACTTTGGTCCAACAATCGCTACATTTCGTAGTACTGTTCTCAAGCATTCTTTGTTTTGTTAAATGTCTTATCTTCTAGTACATGTTTCTATTCTGCAACGCCGTGCTCAGTTAACTATTTTGGTTCATTTGGTCTGTTGTCCATTTAACTGTTTGGTTTAGTTCTGCAATTTGATTTTCATTTGCTGTGGGTACAATTTTGTATTGTTATGCATGTGACATCAATCGAATTGGTTGTACTCAATACATATTCTACTGATAGTATGGCAACTCTGAGTTAACCTGATCAAGATCTTCCTTATGTGTGTTGCAGGGAAACAATGGGAGACACCGCGGTTTACCATCGAGGTTTGTTCAAGCAGGGTTCTTTGGCTAATAGCACATTATTGTGCAGTTGCAGGAATCATTCTAATATTTAGGTTTCTTACAATTTGGTCTTGCACATGTAGGTCCTGCTGTCAGAGGCTTAGACCCATGGTTCGACCCATTTTGCATACGGGGAAATGAGATGTCCATGAATATCAGTCAAGTCAAGAAACTCAAAAAGATTGTTAGGATGAAGAAACTTGCGACGAATAACAACAAGATCTTTGTTTGCACAATAAAGAAGACATGAGTCAACTATAGGATGGTACCAACTCTTTTACCTTGTTTTTACCCCTTGCGCCATTTCAAAATTTACAACATCGATTTATGCATAGCTTCATTTTTAGTACTTTTCAAAGCAGTTTACCGATGATTACCTCTCAAACCACCTGCATGGTTAAGTGGCGAGGAAGGTATTCATTCAACACCCACGGTACAATATTGAAGTCTTGCTGAAGAGGATGAAGGTTGGGCAGGCAATTATCCATAACCACTGGCCGAAAGTTGCAAGGACATTCAACATCAGTGAAGGATCATTATTTGCCTTCCGCTTCTGTAGTTTCCTAGATGAGATTCATCTGTCTATTTACCGTGCATGATGCTACTTTCCAAAGGTTTTTTATGCTGCATGTGAAACTTGGTGCTGTTGTGTAATGGCGTAACTGAGTGCCAAAGCTATCTGATGTAATTCGATTATGAAATCCTGGTTGCTTTTATACGGATATGAAATATCTGGCGTGTTTTATCAGAAATATCAGTTTGATTAGTACATGGACTATCAATAATAGGCTAATTACCCTGCTTATTGGGGTTTTCTATTGCAAACGGTTACTCAGTCAGCTCCATGGGCGATGAACTCAAACAACTCACACGGTTTCTAGAAAGTAGGCGTGTTTGATCAACTAACAATCACACATGGCTTCCGACAGCGAACTGTTTGCGTTAGGCCACCTTGCACAAACGTTTCCACACAAAGAACTGTGTGGGAATTACATACCTACGGAAATGATTTTCTGGGATTCACCGTGTGGGATGTACATACCTACGGAAATGATTTTTGGGATTCACCGTGTGGGATGTACATACCTACGGAAATGATTTCTAGGATTCACCGTGTGGGATGTACATACCTACGGAAATGATTTCTGGGATTCACCATGTGGGATGTACATACCTACGGAAATGATTTCTAGGATTCACCGTGTGGGATGTACATACCTACGGAAATGATTTCTGGGATTCACCGTGTGGGATGTACATACCTACGGAAATGATTTCTAGGATTCACCGTGTGGGATGTACATACCTACGGAAATGATTTCTGGGATTCACCCTGTGGGATGTACATACCTACGGAAATGATTCCTGGGATTCACCGTGTGGGATGTACATACCTACGGAAATGATTGGGTTTCCATGCCGCGCCTGATCGCACACGGGCCCAGCCTGGGTCCCACGAGGGCCTATCCCCAATGATTTTTGTGTCGTGTGGGAAGGACCCCCCTATCGCCCACACTCACTTGGCGACGGTTCGCGGAAAGGGGTTTTAAACCGTTTGTTTAGGACCGACGCGCACTAGTGCAATAGCGTGATGTGGGCCGTCAAATATACCACCAGCCTATTTCACCTTCGGCCCATGTATGGCCCACGACGTCTTTCGACCCATATGAGGCCTTTCGTATCTTTGGGCCCTTTAGTGGCCCATGGTGACTCTGTCCCATAATGAACAATAAATTTCTTGTATGCATTAACGACCCATGATTCACATGGGCTGTTTCCAGCCCGTGTTAGCTTTTGGCCTAGTGATGGCCCATACGTTCTTGGGCTCCTTTCCGGCCCTCGATTACGTCTGGCCCATTATTGGTCTGTTCCCCTAATGGGCCAAATTTGGCCCATTGTTAGAATCGGCCCGTTTGTGGCCTGTTAACCCGTTGCATCGTTTGCAGCCCGTCCTATATTCTGGCCCATTAACGACCTGTTATGCCTCTGACAGAATTAAGACTTTGTAGTCTTCCGGCCTGTTAACGACATGTTACCGTGCTGGCCCGATACCAATTATGCCCGTTTAGGGCCCATGTGGGCTAATTTAACCGTTGGGTCGAGCCCCACCGATTCCACGGCCCGTTAGAGGCCCATTTATCCGATGGCCCGTATGAGGCCCATGGATCCTATGGCCTGTAGAAGGCTCAAGGTTACCACGGTCCGTATATGCCCATGGTTGTTGCAGCCACTAGCAAACCAAGGAAAAAGAAGACTATGAAATAAATAAGCCAGAAACTAATGCTAGGCTATTAAGGCGATTGCACAGATTACATCCACTGGGCATCAAAGTTCGCCACCAGTGAAAATATAGGGAACACCCTACACTATACAAAAACGGCTTCCTGTTTTCTTGAGCCGGCGGCTGCATGTTAAGAACAAATTTTGTATCACAACAAAACAAATTACAAGCATAAAACAAGAGGATGGTTGGCATAAAAGTTAACAGTCCGACAGATAAATGCACCTCTAGAAGTTCAGAAGCTCAATTCATTTGACCTGACTGTTACGTTTTCATGTTGTATAGTCCGATGCAGCACCATAACCTTCGCCTTCATTTCTCCTAGGCTCCTGAACAACATAGCAAATGTCTGATAGTATGCTTTCAAAACCATGCATATCTTGACGACATCAAACAATGGTCATCCTTGTTTCACAAAGGGTCTCTGTTAGGGAATGGACTTGTGTCTAGAGCACAGACATAACATTGTTTTGAGCTTGCATATCTTGATCATGAGACATTTTGGACGTGATTGCCTTGACAACCAACCCAATATTACGTAGGAACGTGCTTTTGGCACTGTTAGTGGACAGGTACTGACCCACTACAGCAAGAGCTGACATTGCAGTTATAGTTGCCTCGTCACCTTCAGAAGGTGGCGGTTCCACCATTTTTTCCATAGCTTGCTGAAAAGTTTAGTTTTTTACATTAGTAGTACCAGAACAGAAGATATTAAGGAGGCATCTAAACCAAACAAAATAGCTTTGGTCTATATATAGAACTTATTCTAGTGGACTTGTGTAAAATATTAGTTGTAATTTACTCCAAAGTACATAATAAAACCAGGTTCCAAACGTATGACCATGTACCATGGCTAATGTATTGTCTATTTCTTCACATTGTATTGACAGCTAAGGATAAAGAGACAAAGTTTATATTATAGTAAGCATAGTATGGCATCATTGATATCACAAAACAACTAAAAATAGACAAGCATGCAATTGTAACGTTGTGTGGGCAAGTCCAGCACGGAACTAGATTACAGATCAAGATTAAAGGACAATCACTCCTCTCTTTTAAACCTTGTAAGGTGCAATGATACGCTAAGACAATTATGTATAAAATAGAAAAGAGTAATAGACATTGGATACAAATCATGCAGTTCAATGCGCAAGTCAGAGTAAGTAGTAGTTAAAAGGCATAAGGATTAAGGACTTACAACAACGACTTTGACTGGTGTAGTCATGCCCTTCGTCTTGCTGGTGTGACAGTCATTGAAGATTTCCACGGCATTTGGTTTAGTTAATTTTCGTTCCTTGCGGGCTTTCCTATGCATTTCAAACAAGTCAATATAGATATGATAATATGGCACAGCGAAAAGAGTGAAACACACTACAAAAAAGACACATTTGTGACATTTTGGGCCGAACGAAATTTTTTTCTGTCATACTTATGACACTTCTATGATGATAATTGTGACAAAACTCGATATCATCATAGATGTGGTGGGGTCCTACTTCTATGACAAAAAATCATGACAGAAAATGGGCTTTTCGTCCTGGGCGGGCCGGAGACGCAACTGCATGACATTGTTTGGGCCGTCCATGACGGAAAAAACCATGGTAGAAGCGAGGGCGAGGAAAATATCGTGGTGTTCCCGGTTACGGTGGGTTGTCGGGGCCGAGCGATGCGCGTTTCTCTCGTACATGCACGCGTGTGGGTGCGAGGCGTTGGGCTCTAACTGAACCCGAGCAAGGCGTTGGGCTCTAACTGAACCCGAGCGATTGCACTGCAGGCTACGCGTTACTGAACCCAAGCGATCGATCGATGGCTGTTAACTGAACCCGATCGAGCGATTCATTCGCTACTCTTGCTAACTAAAGCCGATCGATGCTGCCTCTGCATGAATAGTGAGTGTTGCTGGGGGGTTTGGATGAACAGTTCCTGGTGGGGGTGGCTGAACAGGACACCGTGGTGTTGCCTCTGGATGAACAGGACCCCGATCGATCGAGCCAGTTGGGGCTGCATAAACAGGACCCCGTGGAGGGCTGGATGAACAGGACCTCCCCGTGGAGGGCAGGATGAACTGTAGACGGTGGAGGACGGGATGAACAGTAGCCCATGGAGGGGTGATTGAACAGGAGCTCGTGAGAGGGCTGGTTGAACAGTAGCCGGTGGAGTAGCACGCGGTGGAGGCTGAACAGTCGCATGTGGAGGCAGGAGGAGGTCGACGGTGGATGAACAGTAGCCCGTGGATGCTGGAGGGGGTCGACGGTGGAGATGAACAGTATCTGATACAACTTCGTCGTATCTATAATTTTTGATTGTTCCATGCCAATATTCTACAACTTTCATATACTTTTGGCAACTTTTATACTATTTTTTGGGACTAACATATTGATCCAGTGCCCAGTGCCAGTTCCTGTTTGTTGCATGTTTTTTGTTTCGCGTAATAGCCATATCAAACGGAGTCCAAACGGAATAAAAAATGTACGGAGATCTTTTTTGGAATATATGTGAATTTTGGGAAGCGAAAACCACACGAGATGATGCCCGAGTGGGCCTCGAGGGTGGGGAGCGCGCCCCCCTGCCCAGGGCGCGCCCTGGGCCCTCGAGGCCACACCGTAAGGAGGTTGTTCCCCTTCTTTCGCCGCAGGAAATCTAATTTCCGGATAAAAATCGTGTCAAAAGATGAGCCCAATCGAAGTTACGGATCTCCGGGAATTTAAGAAACGGTGAAGGGCCAGAATCTATGAACACATAAACAGAGAGAGATAGAGAGACAGATCCAATCTCGGAGGGGCTCTCGCCCCTCCGCCGCCATGGAGGCCATGGACCAGAGGGGAAACCCTTCTCCCACCTAGGGAGAAGGTCAAGGAAGAAAAACAAGGAGGGGGTTCTCTCCCCATCGCTTCCGGTGGCACCGGAGTGCCACTGGGGCCATCATCGTGTGACGGCGATCTACACCAACACCTCCATCATCTTCACCAACATCTCCATCACCTTCCCCCATCTATCTACAGCGGTCCACTTTCCCGCAACCCGCTGTACCCTCTACTTGAACATGGTGCTTTATGCTTCATATTATTATCCGATGATGTGTTGCCATCCTATGATGTCTGAGTAGATTATCGTTGTCCTACCGGTGATTGGTGAATTTCTATGATTGATTTAATTTGCTTGTGGTTATGTTGTTGTCCTTTGGTGCCCATCATATGAGCGCGCGCGTGGATCACACCATAGGGTTAGTTGTATGTTGATAGGACTACGTATTGGAGGGCAAGAGTGACAGAAACTTCAACCTAGCGTAGAAATTGATGCATACGGGATTGAAGAGGGACCAATATATCTTAAGGCTATGGTTGGGTTTTACCTTAATGAACGTTAGTAGTTGCGGATGCTTGCTAATAGTTCCAATAATAAGTGCATAGAATTCCAAGTAAGGGATGACATGCTAGTAGTGGCCTCTCCCACATAAAACTTGTTATCGGTCTAGTAACGTAGTCAATTGCTTAGGGGCAATTTCGCAACTCCTACCACCACTTTTACACACTCACTATCATTAACTTTATCTTAACAGCCCCTAGTTTATATTTACGTGCTCTTTATATTCTTGCAAACCTATCCCACAAAAACTACAAAGTACTTCTAGTTTCATACTTGTTCTAGGTAAAGTAAACGTCAAGCGTGTGTAGAGTTGTATCGGTGGTCGATAGAACTTGAGGGAATATTTGTTCTGCCTTTAGCTCCTCGTTGGGTTCGACACTCTTACTTATCGAAAGAGGCTACAACTGATCCCCTACACTTATGGGTTAACAATACCTTTTCTGGCGTCGTTGCCGGGGAGCAATAGCGTGGGGTGAATATTCTCGTGTGTGCTTGTTTTCTTTATCACTAAGTAAATTTTATTTGCTGTCCTAAGTTGTTTTCTATCTTTAGTTATGGGTAGGAAACGCAAAATACCAAAAAATTAGTGGTACCTGCTCAACCAATGGTTGAAGAACCACTCAAAATATATCACACTCCTGAAGCTTATTACTTGGATCATCTTCGATCCCTGTGTGCTCGGGCTGTAACCCCGACTAGCTTAGTTGAGGGCAAATCTTTAGATGAGCATGCTTGTTATGTGCGACACCGCATATCTAAAAAAGGGAAACTTTTACTGGATCAAATTCATGGTTTGCAGTGCTATGCTTGGAAATTTATGTGAAATATACGATTTTACTTGTTGTTCTGAAGACCCTAAGAAACACCTTCCCTACCAATGTGAGTTTAGCGATAATGGAATTGTATCTTCGTATGCTAAGGGTGTTTATAGTTACTATGATGTTCAACAAATTGAAGAATTTGTTGCTTTTAAGGGTGCTTATGAAATTGCTTCATTGATTGGAAAGTATGATGCTACTCTTTACAAATCTGAAAATTTTGCCATATTTAAATATTGTTATGATAATTATGCTTCTAATGCCTATGTTAAACCATATACTGAGGACTCCTCCGCTATCCAAGAAGAGACTAATATTTTGCAGGAGTCTATGGAAGAAGAAATTAAATGACATTGTGAGCTCATTGGATGAAAAAGATGAGGAGGAGAGCGAAGAACAAAAGGAGGAAGAGCGGATTGATCACCCGTGCCCACCTTCTAATGGGAGTAACTCTTTATCTCATACATTGTTTAATTTCCCTTCGTGCTTACCGAAGGATGAATGCTATGATGATTTCTATGATCTCGTTGGTTCTTTTGAAATATCCCTTTTTGATGATGCTTGCTATGCTTGTGGACAAGATGCCAATATGAATTATGCTTATGGAGATGAACTTGCTATAGTTCCTTATGTTAAACATGAGATAGTTGCTATTGCACCCACACATGATAGTCCTATTATCTTTTTCAATTCTCCAAACTACACTATATCGGAGAAGTTTGCACTTATTAAGGATTATATTGATGTGTTGCCTTTTTCCGTTACACATGATGATTTTGATGAATATAATATGCATGTGCTTGCTGCTCCTACTTGCAATTATTATGAGAGATGAACTACATCTCCGCCTCTCTATGTTTCCAACATGATAAAATTGCAAGAAACTGCTTATACTATGCATTGTCCTTTAATTGATGTGCATGAATTGTTCTTGTATGACATGCCTATGCGTAGGAAGAGAGGTAGACTTCGTTATTTCATGACACATATCACTTTGTGCTCACTACTAAATGTCAAATCATTGCTAATTAAAATTGGCTTTGATATACCTTGGGATCCGGGTGGATCCATTACTTGAGCACTATATGCCTAGCTTAATGGCTTTAAAGAAAGCGCTGCCAGGGAGACAACCTGAAAGTTTTAGAGAGTCATTTATTTCTGTTTTGTGCTTTTATAAAGTTTAAAAACAAAATAAAAATAAAGAGGGGAACCTAAAACTTTTTCAAAAAGAAAAGTGAAAGTAAGAAGGACGAGCACTGCTGAAATGGGGGAGCTCCTTGAACTTTGTTCATGCCCATGGAAACTTTGCAAATCTTGAATTACAGAAACTTTCATCAAAAATAATTATCCCCTTGTACAATTCCATTGTATTATAAAAATAATGTGCCAAGGTTTGCCTTTAGGATGTTTACAATGCTTGTTGGTTTGTGCGGTGTAGGACAGAAACTTTGTCTATAGTGCACGATTTTACATTTTTTCTAGAACGTTAAATGGTTCTGAAACTTTTTGCACTCTCTTCCTATACAAATTGTTGATTTTTCCTAATTTTGGCAGAATGTTTCAAGTATCAGAAGTATGGTGAATGTTCAGATTATTACAGACTGTTCTGTTTTAGACAGATTCTGTTTTTGATGCATAGTTTGCTTGTTTTGATGAAACTATCAATTTCTATAAGTGGATTAAGCCATGGAAAAGTTATATTACAGTAGCTACAATGCAAAAACAAAATATTAATTGGTTTGCAACAGTACTTAGAGTAGTGATTTGCTTTATTATACTAACGGATCTTACCATGTTTTCTGTTGAAGTTTTGTGTGGATGAAGTGTTCGAAGATCGAGGAGGTCTCGATGTGAGGAGAAGAAAGAGAGGCAAGAGCTCAAGCTTGGGGATGCTTAAGGCACCCCAAGTAAATATTCAAGGAGACTCAAGCGTCTAAGCTTGGGGATGCCCCAGAAGGCATCCCCTCTTTCTTCAACAAGTATCGGTATGTTTTCGGATTCGTTTCATTCATGTGATATGCGCAACTCTTGGTGCGCCGTGTGCTTTATATTTTTCCTTTTAATAAATGCACCATGCTGGTATGAGATAGTCCTTGTTTGATTTATCGAATGCTCTTTGCACTTCACTTATATCTTTTAAGTATGGCTTTATAGAATACTTCATGTGCTTCACTTACATCATTTGAAGTTTGGATTGCCTGTTTCTCTTCACATAGAAAACCGCCATTTGTAGAATGCTCTTTTGCTTCACTTATAATTGTTAGAGCGTGGGCACAACTTTTGTAGAAAGAATTAAAACTCTCTTTCTTCACTTATATCTATTTAGAGAGTTGACAGGAATTGGTCATTCACATGGTTAGTCATAAAATCCTACATAAACTTGTAGATCGCTGAATATGATATGTTCCTTGCAATAGTTTTGCGATATAAAGATGGTGATATTAGAGTCATGATAGTGGGTAGTTGTGGATTGTAGAAATACTTGTGTTGAGGTTTGTGATTCCCGTAGCATGCACATATGGTGAATCGTTATGTGACGAAGTTGGAGCATGATTTACTTATTGAGTGTCATCCTTTGTGTGGAGGTCGGGGGCGCGCGATGGTTAACTCCTACCAACCTCCCCCCTAGGAGCATGCATGTAGTACTTGGTTTCGATGGCTAATAAATTTTTGCAATAAGTATGTGAGTTATTTATGACTAATGTTGAGTCCATGGATTATACGCACTCTCACCCTTCCACCATTGCTAGCCTCTCTTGTACCGCGCAACTTTCGCCGGTACCATACACCCATCATATACCTTCCTCAAAACAGCCACCATACCTACCTATTATGGCATTTCCATCGCCATTCCGAGATATATTGCCATGTAACTCCACCGTTCCGTTTATTATGACACGCACCATCATTGTCATATTGCCTTGCATGATCGTAAGATAGCTAGCATGATGTTTCCATGGCTTGTCCGTTTTTTGATGTCATTGCTACGCTAGATCATTGCACATCCCAGTACACCGCCGGAGGCAATCATATAGAGTCATATTTTTGTTCTAGTATCGAGTTGTAATATCGAGTTGTAAGTAAATAGAAGTGTGATGACCATCATTATTAGAGCTTTGTCCCTTGAAAAGAAAAAGAAAAAAAAAGAAAGGCCAAAAGAAAAAAAGCCAAAAAAGGAGAAAGGCCAAATAAAAAAAGGAAGGCCCAAAAAAGAAAAAGAAAAGAAAAAAAGGGGGCAATGCTACTATCTTTTTCACACTTGTGCTTCAAAGTAGCACCATGATCTTCATAATAGAGAGTCTCTTGTTTTGTCACTTCCATATACTAGTGGGAATTTTCATTATGGAACTTGGCTTGTATATTCCAACGACGGGCTTCCTCAAATGCCCTAGGTCTTCATGAGCAAGCAAGTTGATGCACACCCACTAGTTTTCTTTTGAGCTTTCGTACACTTATAGCTCTAGTGCATCCATTACATGGCAATCCCTACTCACTCACATTGATATCGATTGATGGACATCTCCATAGTCCATTGATTTGCCTAGTTGATGTGAGACTTTCTCCCACCTTTTGTCTATCACCACCTTCTATTCCACCCATAGTGCTATGTACATGGCTCACGCTCATGTATTGCGTGAAAGTTGAAAAGGTTTGAGAATACTAAAGTATGAAACAATTGCTTGGCTAAAATCGCGGTTGTGCATGATTTAAATACTTTGTGTGGTGAAGATGGAGCATAGCCAGACCATATGATTTTGTAGGGATAACTTTCTTTGTCCATGTTATTTTGAAGAGACATGATTGCTTTATTAGTATGCTTGAAGTATTATTGTCTTAATGTCAAATGATAGACTATTGATTTGAATCACTCGTGTCTTAATATTCATGCCATGATTAGATTACATGATCAAGATTATGCTAGGTAGCATTCCACATCAAAAATTATCTTTTTATCATTTACCTACTCGAGGACGAGCAGGAATTAAGCCTGGGGATGCTAATACGTCTCCGTCGTATCAATAATTTTTGATTGTTCCATGCCAATATTCTACAACTTTCATATACTTTTGGCAACTTTTTATACTATTTTTTGGGACTAACATATTGATCCAGTGCCCAGTGCCAGTTCCTGTTTGTTGCATGTTTTTTGTTTTGCAGGATATCCATATCAAACGGAGTCCAAACAGAATAAAAACGGACGAAGATTTTTTTGGAACATATGTGAATTTTGGGAAGAGAAAACCACACGAGACGATGCCCGAGTGGGCCTCGAGGGTGGGGGCGCGCCCCCCTGCCCAGGGCGCGCCCTAGGTCCTCGAGGCCACACCGTAAGGCGGTTGATGCCCTTCTTTCTCCGCAAGAAAGCTAATTTCCGGACAAAAATCGTGTCAAAAGATGAACCCAATCGGAGTTACGAATCTTCGGGAATTTAAGAAACGGTGAAGGGTAGAATCTGTGAATGCGGAAACAGAGAGAGACAGAGAGACAGATCCAATCTCGGAGGGGCTCTCGCCCCTCCGCCGCCATGGAGGCCATGGACCAGAGGGGAAACCCTTCTCCCACCTAGGGAGAAGGTCAAGGAAGAAAAACAAGGAGGGGGTTCTCTCCCCATCGCTTCCGGTGGCACCGGAGTGCCACTGGGGCCATCATCGTGTGATGGCGATCTACACCAACACCTCCATCATCTTCACCAACATCTCCATCACCTTCCCCCATCTATCTACAGCGGTCCACTTTCCCGCAACCCGCTGTACCCTCTACTTGAACATGGTGCTTTATGCTTCATATTATTATCCGATGATGTGTTGCCATCCTATGATGTCTGAGTAGATTATCGTTGTCCTACCGGTGATTGGTGAATTGCTATGATTGATTTAATTTGCTTGTGATTATGTTGTTGTCCTTTGGTGCCCATCATATGAGCGCGCATGTGGATCACACCATAGGGTTAGTTGTATGTTGATAGGACTACATATTGGAGGGCAATAATGATAGAAACTTCAACCTAGCGTAGAAACTGATGTATACGGGATTGAAGGGGGACCAATATATCTTAAGGCTATGGTTGGGTTTTACCTTAATGAACGTTAGTAGTTGCGGATGCTTGCTAATAGTTCCAATCATAAGGGCATAGAATTCCAAGTAAGGGATGACATGCTAGCAGTGGCCTCTCCCACATAAACTTGCTATCGGTCTAGTAACGTAGTCAATTGCTTAGGGGCAATTTCGGAACTCCTACCACCACTTTTCCACACTCGCTATCATTAAATTTATCTTAACAGCCCCTAGTTTATATTTACGTGCTCTTTATATTCTTGCAAACCTATCCCACAAAAACTACAAAGTACTTCTAGTTTCATACTTGTTCTATGTAAAGTAAACGTCAAGCGTGCGTAGAGTTGTATCGGTGGTCGATAGAACTTGAGGGAATATTTGTTCTACCTTTAGCTCCTCGTTGGGTTCGACACTCTTACTTATCGAAAGAGGCTACAACTGATACCCTACACTTGTGGGTTATCAGTATCCCGTGGAGTCCCGTTTTGCGGTACGCCACACCCCTCCCAATGAACAGGACCCCCGTTTCGACCGTAGCGCTCCAACACAAGTCTGTTTGCTCCGTTTTGTGACATGCCACACCCCTCCCGATCAACAAGACCTTCGTTTCGACCGTAGGAGGTCCGTTTCCTCCGTTTTGCGGTATGCCAGACCCCTCCCGATGAACAGGATCCTGTTTCGAACGTGGCCGGTCGAACACAAGGCCGTTTCCTCCGTTCCGCGGTACGTCAGGCCTCGTTTCCATCGGCTGTTCCGTCCAAGCCGGTTGGCTCCCACGCGTTCCATTGCCTCCCGATGAACACGATGCATTCCGTTGCCTCCCCATGAACACAATGATGACGTAGTTTCTCCGTTCCGACCCAGCCATGTACACGAGCCCTGGCCGTACGTATGCGCGAGTAGGCGTTCGAGACCCTGCCCGTATGTACGTACGTGGCCGTACTTTCTTTCTTGTACACTAGCCGATGTACGTACGTGTACATGCTACGTGTGTGCCTCTACTATGACACGTGTGCACCTCTACATCGACCAGTATGTACGTACACGTTCGCGACCAGAATGACAACGCTACGTACGCTTCGACTATGTGGGTCCTGACTGTCAGGCACTTCCTTGCGTGCGAAGATGTAGCTGGTGGGTCCCAGCAGTCAGGGGGGCAAATCGTTTTTTTTTGCCCGGACGCACTTCCTTGCGTGCGAAGATGTAGCTGGTGGGTCCCAGCAATCAAGGGGAATTTTTTTTTCGTGAAATACGGTGGCCCATCCGGTGGGTCCCCGCTGTCAGGTGGAGGAATAATTATTTTGCGCCTAATAAGGAGGCACTTCCTTGCTGCGGCTGTGGACCCAGCTATCAGCCTCTCCACGTACAGTCCACGTCCGATGGAAGCTGTTCCTTACCACGTTGACCACACCGCGCTGAGAGCACCAGGGCGGTGGACGACGGCGAGGCCCCAGACTGGAATGACCCGGAGATGGGGAAGACGGGGAAGTGGAGTCGCAGATGGAGAGGAGTGGGAAACTTGTCTGGTTTGGGTGCGCGGCAGCACAGCCGCGGTGCCGCCCACGGGAGACAGGAGCAAGAACAGAGGTTGAAGAAGGAGCATGGATGTTGGATTAACATCCAACGGTCCAGCTGCTAGAATCATTTGTTGATTAAGTTGACAAAGCTCTGCGTACACGTCCGCTTAGTAGGCCCACAAGTCAGCCACCAAATCTGGCGGATCCCAGCTGTCAATGGGAGGAATAATTTTTTTCTATAACAAGGAGGCACTTCCTTTCGTGCGAAGATACAGCCGGTGGGTCCCAGCTGTCAGGTGGAGGAAACAATTTTTTTCAGCTTAATAAGGAGGAACTTTCCTTGCGTGCGACCATGGACCTCGTGGGTCCCAGCCGTCAGGCTCTCCACGTACAGTCCTCTTCCGATGACTCTCGTTTGTTGACCACGCCGCACCGAGCGCAGCGAGGCGGTGGATGACGGCGAGGCCCCGGACGGGAACGACTCGGAGATGGGAAGACGCGGCAGTGGAGTCGCAGATTGAGTGGAGGAGAAGGGTTATAACTGGTTCTGGTGTGGCATGGGGCTGCAGTCGGTGGAGAATAGCAGGAGGTGTGGAGGGATGGAGGGATAGCCTGGCCGGCGGTGGGGTAGCGCTTCGCAGCGATGTGTGCTAAGCAGAGCCGCTAGCCGCTGAAGGCCGGACCAGGCGGTCCCGGCGACGCTGGCGGAAGAAGATAAGATATTGAAGGTGCATGCTGACCAAGTTGACAACGCCCTGCATAGGCTACGACCTATTGGCCCACATGTCAGCTTGCAAAAATGTGGCATATATTTAACCCATGTTTTCTAGAATGTACAGTCCATTTGCTGGGCTGGGTGAACAAATAATTTCGCGTCAATGTGGACCATTTATATTATCTAAGAAATCCTAGCCCATTTGCACTTCCTTCAAATACACGAATTAGCTGGGCTCGTTATATATATAATGTTATGTTAGAAGGAGCAATTAATATCAAAATAAACCGAAGAGGCACATTTTTTATATACATAATTAACAAATTAGCGAGTTATTGCTCAAAATAAAAATGGGCGCGTTTGTAGCGACTCGACCCGAATGGATCAAGTCTCTGTGCTTAAGTGTCATCCCTGGATCGGTATGCTAGCACACACAGTACTCGAGGATTTTTAACAGAGGTAAATCACATGTATAAAGTAACATAAATACTATTACCTCAATCCATAAAGCGGAAGTAACAACAAAGCTGTGGATTCCCATGAACACCAACGGCAAAGTTGAGTGTAGACAACGTAGCCCTAGCATAACACTTACTCGTCAAATAATTCCTGCAACATGAGACTTTGCAGCCATGTAGGTCAGTACATTGTAGCAGTAATGATGAGTAAAGCCTATCTCTAAATGCATATTTGGCTGGTGGAGGATGTAAGGTTGTTTTTGCATAAAGCTGATTTTCCCCTACCACAAAGGAATACATTTTATTTAACTACTCAGTTGAATTAAGCAATATTGAGAATGGTACCCCCATCTTAATTCCCAAAGTTACCAAAATTAATAACCCAACAAATTTTAATAGATCAAGTGATGAGATCAACAAATAATCCACTTCTAGATACTCAAAGATGTCCATAACCAGGGACATGGCTACTCATGAATAGTTTGTACACTCTAAAGAGGTTTGTGCACTTTCCCCCACAAGACTCGATCGCCTTCGTTTAATTTCTCACCCTTCATGATGTTTGAGAACCGGATGATCGAGACACAGTCTTTCAAAAGCATTAACTCTTTACCCTGGGTAGACCGTACCACCTACACCCGCTATATCTGCTAGTTTATCACTAAAAGAGGTCACACAACATACTCAACTATGACACAGCCCATAATAGATTGTGGCTGCACATGGAAGTTTCTAAGTCTGAAATATGATATGATCCCTTTGAGCCTGGGTGGCATTCCATAGGATAATCACACGGTACCCCCGAGATTTCCTAGGCCAACACTGGTATATCCCCAGGTGTCCGGGTGTAATGCCCAGTAAGCGGCTATGTCCCCCACGTGTCGAGGCACGACTTAAGGACATAAACGCATACTAGAGTGATCTCAAGTATGGTATCTTTGCACAACTCATGTAAAACTCATGGATGAAAGTGTGAAAAGATAGTTGGCTTACACTCGCCACGTCACACAATGAAATATAATAACATACATCATCCAATAACATCAGAGTCCGACTATGGACGAAATCCAAACGAAAAGATACCATAAATAACACAAGCCCGGATCCTCCTAGTAAGAACCACTACTGATCGTCGAGATAAGACACATAGCAACGTCCACACTCTTCATCGAACTCCCAGTACAGCTCTGAACCATCTCGTGCATAGTTCTCAACGGTACCTGCATCTGGTGTGTGTTGAATCTGTGAGCCACAGAGGACTCAGCAATCCCGTTCTCGGGTATCAAAACTACCAAAACCTTAGGTGTGGAAAGCCCATAAACATGGGTTGCAGCAAGCACTCAACACTAGCTTACGTGTTTAGAGCGAGAAGAGAACAAGTGCCAACGATCGCCAAGTTGATCAAGAAGTGATCCTAGCTACTCGCGATCAAACATAACCCCACCGTGTTCACTTCCCGAAGCCCTTCAGAAAGAGACCATCACGGTTACTCACGCAGGTAGTGTATTCAAGAATAAGGTGTCAAGTTATCTACAAATAGATATTAACAAATTCCCATCTGCCACATAACCGCGGGCATGGCTTTCGAAAGATCAAACCCTGCAGGGGTGTCCCAACTTAGCCCATCACAAGCTCACGATCTGCGGAGTCACAACTCCAAAGTGGGAAGACCCGAGTATTCTCGGAATCTTGTGCTCAAGATATTTTGACAAAGGTAAAACTAATCCAGCAAGACCTCTCGGCGTGCCGACACCGTGATAGTAGCCGCGCGTATCTCGTCTCAGGCCACGACCGGATGAGCACAGCGTACAGTAACCAAAACCCAAGTTGCCAAGGGGGGTACCGCACACGACTCTGGGTTGGACCAACACTCATGAGGAGCACTGGCCCGGGGGAGTGGATTAAGAACTCGGGTTTGCAACGCCCTATGCAAGTTTTAGTTGTTTAGGAAAATGTAAAACCAATGTTGGGCCTTGCTGGAAAAGCTTTAAACAGAGCGAATTATTAAGGGGGGCCCATAAACCCCAACCGTGTTAGGAATGCAAAATCAAGGAACATAACACTTGTTTATCGGTTCCTAGGGTGGCATGAGTGGAACAAAACACCAAGCATGAGGCTTAGCCCTCCACCCATTACCAATATATAGGTGCATTAGTTTAACAGGTAATATATATTGTGATATCCCAATAACAACTTCATCATGGAGCAATCTTCAAAACTTCACCTGCAACTAACAACGCTATAAGAGGGGCTGAGCGATGCGTACTTAGCCAAACAACGGTTTGCTAGGAAGGTGGTTAGAGTGTTTCAAGGCAACAATAGGAGGGCTGACAAACAGGAATATGCATCGAGGCAATATCTAAAGAGCGAGACATCTAGCATAGGCAAAGATAGAAGTGATATCTGGGAATGGTCATCTTGCCTGTTGATTCCACGGAGGGATCGTAACCTTGCTCCTCAAACCAGCCTCGTAAGGAACCTCGAACTCTGAATCGGCTCCTGGCTCTACCCAACACAAGAACACAACAATGGCACAATATCAAACACGGTGCAATGCACAATCAACATGATGCAAGTCATATCAAGGGATGCGAGTATGATGTGCGTATGCATGAGGAAGCTCTTGAGCCTAAGGAGAAGATGATGGAAATGGCCTCATCTTGGTTAACCAAGCAAGCCACTGGATAAAGGGGAAGATTTCGGTTGAAATGGATATAAAGATCACCAGAAACGGATGCACGGTTTGCAAATGACAAGCAAACCAATATTTAAGCAAAACTGCAGTTTACAGCAACATGGCATCTTTGGAGCAAGAAATAATTATGCTACAACACCCAAACATTGAGATAAAGGGCATGTATGTGAAATAGACATGATACTTAACAAGCTTGAACTTAGAGCACACCCAAAACCTTGTTGGAACACAACTAAAAAAGCATGACAAGTTGCAATAAATTTACAGAATTCTCAGACTTGGTGAAAATTACAGGGCATGGCAGAATTACAACGAATAGGCATGTTTGCAAGCTTCTGCAACTCATCTCAAAGCATAGCATGGCAAGTTAAGCTAACCAACAGCAAGAAGACATATTTGAGAGGCTACTCATGGTAAGAACATGCTCATAGGATGCATAGAACACTAGCTACACTCGTGGCAAAACTGAACTTGTTGATAGATACATTTCATAGTCACTTGAGAGCATGAAAACAACAAGCTACAGCAAGCCAACATGCAAGCAGAAGGCATGGCAATAACATACATAACATGCTCTTCAAGAATAACCACATGGCTACTTCTAAAACATACTAGAACATGTCCCAAACACCATGGCAAAAGTGCAAAAGTTTATCCAGACTTAGCAAAATCTGGGCATGCTGACAGATAAATTTTATAGCAACTTGAGGGCCTCATAACAACAAGCTACATCATGGCATCATGGCAAACAAGAGCATGGATAGATAGAGCATAACATATACATCAAGGAACACCCACTCGACAACTCTAAACATGCACAACAAAGACGGTGGCATCATGGATACATGGCATAAAAATTACCAGATTCACACTTAGCAGAAATTTAACATCATGATGACAGGTTAACAAGCTTGTTGCACTCATTTCAAGACATATCATGGGATGAAAATGGATCTATCATGTAGAGCATATTCCAAAGAGCAAAACTCATGTTAACACCTAGCTCATATGACTCATGGATTAATATGCACAAGCAAGGCAAAACATGATCTCATAACAAGTTCAGAAACTTATCACCAAATGCACTTTTGCAATAGAGATAAACATGGCAATATGACACCTAACATGAATGCTACAGTAACCATCATGTAGAGCATTTCACAAGGAAGATCTGCACATATCATTCACTCCATTCGGACCAACATGCACAAAGTGACTAGCTCACGAACATGCCAACAAATTTACAAAGACAACAAGTGCTGAAACAGTTTCTGCAACATGCACTCTTGCCACAAAGATTAAGTCAACTAGATGAACTCTAACATGCATTAAAATGATGCTAACATGTAGAGCACGACGAGACGAACATTTAGACATATCATACGCACAAAACGGAGCTACGAGTACAAAGTTATCACATGTCAAAGAGGGCAACATATTTACTCAGATCCGGGACTTAGTGGGATTTTACCTCCGCGAAAAGTCAACGAGGGACGGAGGGATTCCGGGACGGGGAGATCCGGGACAGCGGAGACGGGGTGTTTGGATCGGAGAGCGGGTGGATCTGGTCCAACCGACCCGATCTGGATCTGGGACGGCCGGCGGCGGGACAGCGACGGCGTGCCGGCGATGCGCGGCGGCTAGCCGGCGGTGGGACGGCAGGGCACGCCGGCGGGGAGGAGGTGGCGGCCGGCGTAGAGATGGTGCGGTGGCGGCGGACGCCCGACGTGGTAGCGCGGCGAGGGTTGGCGCCGACGGTGGGGTCGGCCTGCTGGAGGACGAGGGCGCGGCGGCGGCGCGGTCGGACACCGGCGGTGAGGCGCCCGACGGCGGTGACGGGAGGCGGCGGGCGCGGGAGCTCGACTGGGAGCGGGCGGCGGTGGAGGACGGCCGGGCCGCGGGGGCCGGGCGCGGGCCTGGCGGGCCGGCGGCGGCGTGCGGCGGAGCCCGGCGGCTGGCTGCCACATGGTGGCGACTGTGTGGCTGAGGGGGGCGGTGCGGACGCGTCCGGCAGCGCGGAGGAGCTCGGGTCAGGGTTCGTCCGCAAAATGGAGGGGATGGGGCTGTTTTATAGGCATAGGGAGCTAGTAATGTCCAAATGAGGAGCAGTTTTCGCTAACAGGATCAAGATCCGACGACCGAGAGGATGGGAGTGGTTGTGCTGGGTTAGTGGGCTGTTGTGGAGGGGGTCTTGGGCCAAAGGAAGAGGAGCTTTTAGCCC
Organism: Secale cereale; assembly: GCA_902687465.1. Lineage (NCBI taxonomy): Eukaryota > Viridiplantae > Streptophyta > Magnoliopsida > Poales > Poaceae > Secale > Secale cereale. The sequence continues at coordinate 256,367,309 of LR738713.1, read as the reverse complement.
ACTAGGTTAACCGTTGGAGTATCAAACGGTCTCCAAACGCTACAAAACTTGACAGGTGGTCTCCACATACTAAAACAACAACGTACGACAAGTCTCACCTCATTCCGGAAACGTTTCACGGCCACATACGAAAGAAGGACTCGGGGTGCCACGGGCACGTGTGTGAGTGTCGGAACTCGAAACGGACAACGGGAAGAGACGAGCATGATCGGGTGCAAGTGACAACATGAATGCAATGCAATGCACATAATGACATGACATGGATGAAATGCACACACGCACACGACAAAACGAAGAAACCCGAAATGAAGGAAGAGCCCACAATGGAATTGATGAAGTATATATTGCCATAATTGGAAGGTATCACATATGGGGTGTTACAAACTCTCCTCCACTACAAAAAGATCTCGTCCCGAGATCTAGGACTGAAAGAAGGAGGGATACTCGGGACGGAGATGATCTTCTCGTTCCCATGTAGCTTCTCGGTCGGTATGGTGTGACCATTTCACTTTCAAGAATTTGATGGACTTGTTGCGGGTCTTGCGCTCAGTTTGTTTAAGGATAGCAACGGGGTGCTCATGATAAGACAAGTCATGTTGAAGATCAATCTCTTCAAACGGAATGGTGCGTTCAGGCGTCTTGAAGCACTTGCGGAGCTAAGACACGTGAAACACATCGTGCACATTTGCAAAGTTGGAGGGAAGCTCGAGTTGGTAGGCTAGATCGCCTGTCTTGCCGAGAATCTTGAAAGGGCCCACATATCTTGGAGCAAGCTTGCCCTTGATACCGAACCTCTGAGTGCCCTTCATGAGAGAAACACGGAGATAGACATGGTGTCCAATTCGAAAGCCAAGTCACGATGCTTGCCGTCATAGTAGCTCTTTTGACGCGTTTGCGTGGCTTTGAGATTCTCACGTATGACTTTGCACATTTCTCCGGCTACTGAGATCAAGTCATTTCCAAGGAGTTGACGTTCACCAGTCTCGGACCAGTTGAGCGGGGTACGACACTTTCTGCCATAGAGGATTTCAAAAGGAGATTTGCCTGTACTTGCTTGGAAGCTATTGTTGTAGGAGAATTCGGCAAACGGAAGGCAATCTTCCCATTACATACCGAAGGAGATTACACAAGCTCTTAGCATATCTTCGAGGATCTGGTTCACTCTTTCGACTTGACCACTAGTCTGAGGGTGAAACGCAGTGCTGAAGCGAATCTTTGTGCCCATGGCTGACTGGAAAGAATCCCAGAACTTGGATGCGAACAAGCTTCCACGGTCTGAGGAGATCACTTGAGGAATGCCATGCAAAGAAACAATTCCTGAGGTGTACAACTCTGCCAGCTGAGCTGCGTTGATGGATTCTTTGACGGGAAGAAAATGAGCTACTTCAGTTAGCTTGTCAATCACCACAAAGTTAGCATCATTTCCCTTCTTGGACTTGGGAAAACCGGTGACGAAATCCATCTCAATGTGATCGAATTTCCACTCGGGAATAGGTAGAGGTTGAAGGAGTCCGGCTGGACATTGATGCTCTGCCTTCACTCCTCTGCAGACATCACATTCATTCACGAATTGGGCAATCTCCCTTTTCATGCGAGTCCACCAATACGATTGCTTGAGGTCATGGTACATCTTGGAACTTCCTAGATGTATCGAGAGGAGGGAGTCATGTGCTTCGTTCATTATGAGCTTTCTGAGATCGCCTTTGGGAACCACGATCCTGTTCTCAAATAACAAGGTGTCTTTCTCAGCAACGCGATAGCACTTGTACTTGGGAGTACCCTTAGCAATACCATGTTTCACTTTCTGCACCATAGCATCACTGAGTTGGGCCTCACGGATTTGATCTTCCAAGGTAGGAGCAACTTGAAGATTTGCAAGAAAGACTTGCGGAACGACTTGGAGGTTGAGCTTCCTGAATGATTCACGAAGTTTAGGTTGGAACGGTTTGAGAAGGAGACTATTGCAATACGCCTTTCTGCTCAAGGCATCTGCAATGACATTGTGTAATGCCCAGGATGGGACTATACCTCCTACGTGTCGAGGCACGACTTAAAGGTATAAGCCCATCCTAGAATGATCTCAAGTTTGGTATCTTTGCACGACTCATGTAAAAGAGGGATTAAATTGCAAAATGAGATAGTTGGCTTACACTCGCCACTTCACACAATACATTACATAAGCAATTCAACATTCAAAACATCACAACCCGACTACGGGTGAAGAACCAAAAGAAAGATACCAAAACAACATAAAGCCACAGGTCAGGATCGAATCCTAGTAGAAACCACTACTGATCGTCGAAACGTCACAAGCAAACGGCCAAACTCTTCATCGAACTCCTGGTGAAGTACTGATCCAACTCCTGCATCTTTCTCGGCTGAACCTGCATCTGGTGTGGTGAAGTAACTGTGAGCCACAGAGGACTCAGCAATCCCGTTCCCGGGTAACAAGACTATTTAAGCCTTGGGTGAGGAACAAGGCTGGAGAAAGAAATATGAGGTGAAGGAACAACAAGAGTCTGCAGCAGCAACTAGCACTAACTTACGTAATAGAGAGCGAGAAGAGAAGTGCCTCGGTCGAAAGATGATCACGAAGTGATCCTAACTAAAGCCGGTCAAACATAACCCCACCGTGTTCAACTCCCGAATCCCTATTCGGAAATTGATAGTCACGGAACACACGCTAGTAGTGTATTGAAACATTGTGTCAAGTTATCTACAACCGGATATTAACAATCTCCCATCTGCCACATAACCGCGGGCACGGCTTTCGAAAGTTCAAACCCTGCAGGGGTGTTCCAACTTGACCCATTACAAGCCCACGATCCGCGGAGTCGCAACTCCAAAGTGGGAAGACCCGAGTATTCTCGGAATCCCGTGCTCAAGTTAAATCGAACTAAGGTAAGGCTAATCCAGCAAATCCTCGCGGCGTGTCGACACCCTGATAGGTAGCCGCGCGTATCTAGTCTCAGGACACGACCGGATGGGCGAAGCTACGGGTTTTTACCAGACCTTGAGTTTCCTCGAGGTGGCCCCGCAGGCTCCCCTTTTCGGACCAACACTCATGTGGAGCACTGGCCCGGGGTTGTTGAATTAAAATAAAAGGGGTAGCTAGTCCACATGCAAGTTTTTTATTAGTTTGTTATTAGGCAAATAGTACCAATGTTGGGATTTGCTAGAAAAGACTTAGCACTTAGCGGTTTATCAAGGGGGTCCCATACACCCCAACCGTGTTAGGAACGCAAAATCAAGGAACATAACACCGGTTTATACGGTTCCTAACGGCATGAGTGGAACAAAACACCAAGCAAAAGGCTTAGCCTTCCACCCTTGCCAGTATATAGATGATTTCATTTTTAAGCATATATATAGTGTGATATAACCCAACCAAACTTCAACATGAAGCAAGCATCTTCAATCTTCACCTGCAACTAACAATGCTATGAGAGGGGCTGAGCGAAGCGTACTTAGCCATTCAACGGTTTGCATAGGTAGGTTGGTTAAACATGGCAATTGGTTACAAGTAGGAGGCTGACAAGAAGATCATGGGCATCGAGGCAAAACTATAGAGCGGAACTACTAGCAATAGGCAAAGATAGTAATGGTATCCGGGTTCGGTCATCTTGCCTGGGATTCCACAAGGGAGAAGAACGGGTCTACGAAGAAGACGGAGCAACAGTCGAGCGGATCCTCACAACTCCGGAACGAAACCAAAGCTAACAAGAGAAGCAACCGGAAAGAAGCAAACAACACGGTAAACACACAAGCATTAACATGGCATACGATGCACATCCAAAAATGATGCATGTCCGGTTTAAATATGCAAGGCATGGCAAAGTGCACAAACAACACTACAAGTTAAGTGGAGCTCAATATGCAACGAGTTGCACATTGACGAAACACCACATTTTAATTATTTAGTTGACTCTCGTTATTTACAAGACAAGATTAAATGTTTGTTAACATGGCAAGAGGTGAAGCAAAAGTAAACTACCTATCTAGGCAATTTAAATGAGGCCGGAGAATAACAACAACATATTCCGGAAAATCCCCATGAGCATGTTTAGCAATTATAAGCAAACAACAATTCACACATTTAAAGGTTGTTAACATGATGCGGATGACATGAACAAGTTATATGCAATTATTAAAAGGTTGACTTAAAAGAGATATGAAGCATTTGTCACCGTGGTGGAAAGAAAGGGTGCCACGGCAACGATCCGAAAATGATGGAGCGCAACATCTCGGTTCCGGTAACTCGTTGAGAGTCCAGAGCAAAAGATAGATGGCGTGGGTGAGTCAAACGAGATGAAAGGTGGGACGATCCCGTTACCGGGTTCCCACGAGTCGGTGACGAGGCAACCGAGGAACATGACAAAAGATCGGAACGGGCACGATGCCACACACGGGAAACATTTCATAAAACACAACAAGCATTCACAAGCGTCATCCACGGGGTTATACCTTCGAAACACTCGTTTCGGGACGGTTCGAGTTCGTCGAGGAACGTAGGGGAAGTAGTGGTACACGAGTCGTGGTACACGGGGCGACGGTAGTGGTACATGCCGTAGAGGTACTTGAGGGTGCCGACGGATCCGGGCGTCGGTAGTGGTACTTGTCACGGTCGTCGTCGACGTAGGGGTACACGTTCGTAGTGGGAAGTAGTTGTTCCGTTCGTCTTGGCGGTTCCACGACGGCGGTAGTTGTTCACGGTCATCGGTAGTCGTTCGGGTCGTCGTGGTACTCGGTGTCTCGGTCTTGTCGACGGTAGACGAACTCGTTCGTAGATGTACTTGGCGCATCCGTCTTTTCCGGGCGACGATAGACGAACTCGTTCGTAGATGTACTCATATCCGGAGGGGTACTTGGGGTCTCGGTCTCGTACACGGGTCTCCTGTCAAACTCCACAGCACAAGCAACACACAAAAAAAAACAACAGTGGCAACACGGTCTCGGCTTGAGGCAGCAGAGGAGGCAGCAGTAGGTCGAGCCGGCGAGGAAGGAACGGAGGGAGGCAGAGCCTCGTGCGGACGAAGCTGGAGTCGATGAGAAGGCGCTCGGGGCCGCTGTGGCAACCAGCGCGGGCGGCCCGGACGAGGGACGCGAGAGGCGAGGCAGGGCTCCATGGCGTGCGGGGCTGAGCTCCTCGCGACGCTCGGCGCGGGGGCGGCCTAGGCGGGGCGTGGCTCGGGAGCCGGCGGAGGGAGGACGAGGGCGCGTCGAAGGGGAGCCGCTCGGCCTCGCGGGCGCCAGGCGCGGAGGACGTCGGGCGAGGAGGATCCAGGCGGGGCCGGCCCTGGCCCGACGGCGGCGGGGCGCGCTGCACCTGCGAGACGCCGGCTGCTGGAGGGAGAAAGGTGCGGGGAAGGAGCTGGAACGGAGGGAGGCAGGAGGGAGGATGAGCCAGGCACGGGCTCCTGGACGAGGGTGCGAGACGAGCGGAGGGATCGGGAATCGGTCGAGCGACGAGCAAGTCCTCGAGGGAAACGGGCAGAGAGCGAGGGGGGGCTTCGAGGGAAAACGGGACAGAGCGGGGGTCGATGCGGGAGGTGAGTGCGGCGGCGGTAGGGAGGAAAAGGGGG
>LR738713.1:256335697-256361665 GCA_902687465.1 Secale cereale | reverse complement strand
CGAGCAAGTCCTCGAGGGAAACGGGCAGAGAGCGAGGGGGGGCTTCGAGGGAAAACGGGACAGAGCGGGGGGTCGATGCGGGAGGTGAGTGCGGCGGCGGTAGGGAGGAAAAGGGGGAGGAGAGGAGCGAACGATTAGGGTTTGGGAGCTGGTCGGGCCGGCCTGGTGAAGTTGGGCCGCAGGGATGGGCCTAGAGGCCTAGAGGCCGGCTGAGGGGAAGAGGAAGGCTGGGGGAGATGGGCCTGGCTGCGGCTGGGCCCTCTTCTCTGCAGCTCTTTTCCCATTTAAAGAAAAAGAACAAAGAAAGAAAAGATAGAGGGGGTTAGGAGCAGAATTGCACAAGGGAATATTTTTCTCGGGCATCATGAAAAGAGCACGATCGGAGAAAAAATACAAAAGGCCAGATCGGTAAATAATTCAAACATTTTTGAATTTAATTCAAATAGTTTTGAACTAAGACTTGATTATTGAAGTGTCCAAAAATGTTCGAATTTTCGGAGGAACCTCGAAACAAGGGAAAAGAAATATAGGGAGGGTTTTAGAAGCAAGGAATAAGAAAAGGAAGGCATGGGGAAAATATGCAAGTGTGTTACGGTGAATTCCAACAAAAGGAATATTTATTAATATAGCTCCATAAATATTGAGAGACTTTTATATGTTATAAAGAGAAGTCACCTTCCCTCGATTTAAATGGACCGAAGGTCCACACAATTTATTAGGTTGAGATGCAAAAATAAAAATGACATGATGGCATGATGACATGATGCAAAATAAATAACACAAGCACAAAGAACACACGGGCAACCCGGAACATCTGGAATCTTCTGGAATCTTCTGGGATCTTCTGGGACGTCGGTCTCGGGCGTCACAACTCTCCCACACTAACAGAGGATCTCGACCCGAGATCCTAGAGATATCACCGGGTAAAAACGGAAGAGGAAGAGGTAAAACAAAGTTGCTTCTTTGACAGACGAGTGAAACCAAAGAACCTTGAGAGGTTGAACAAACTTGAAAGAAAGAATACAACGGAGATGAACGAAGATGAAAACACTCCGTTAGAAAGAGTAACAAGGAATATTATGAGAACCTTGTAGATTGAAAGACATGAAACGAGAGCTTACGAACCAAAAGAATATGAAACTGCAATGGTATAGCCAAGGAATAAGAATGACAGAATTTGGGCAGCACTCCGTCTGTAAATGGAAGGAAAAGAACAAGAACTTGAGGAGATGGAATGATACTTGATGAAAACAACAACACACAGCCTCCGGAACAAATAAAAGAATGGCACAAGGGGTAAGAAGGACTCAGACAACACTCCGGTTAAAAGATAGGCAAAACTTGATAAATGATGGAACTTGAATGAGGAATACAACACTCCGGTTAAATGATAAGCAAGTGAAAGAACATAAACTTGATAAGACGAGATGATGGTTTGGAGAGAGCAACATCACAAAGCCTCCGGAATGAAAGAATAGAATAAAGATGCATGAAAGAAATGAACGGTGAAAATATGACAACTTCTCTCAAAATTGAATTTGAAAGAGCATCCTTACAAGAAGGGTTGAACGGAGTTGTTGGAAAATCAACAACGAAAACGAATAAGCTTGATGTGGACTTATGGAAAACATCTCAGAATTAAGAGGTGACAACCAGCCACTAACTTAAACAATTGATTTGATTGAGATCAACAAGGAGACGAAAGAGTTATTTCACCGGAATGATAAATGAAGAACTTGGGCATTTATAAGCACCATAATAGCAACAATTCTTAGGGAAAGCTTATAGGTGCAATACAACCCAAGATTACTCCAACGAATAAGTTGAAGGGTTGAAAAGATATCCTGAACAAGGAAAAATGATGGGTTTAAATATCTCATTCGTGACAACTCATGAATCATAAAACATGAAGGAAAAATTATCAAGAATGACATAACACCATCTGAAAATATAAGGTAGAAAGGATTGCAATTGGGAATGCAAGAAGAAGAATGCTTGAGCTCCAACAAGAATCTTGATGAAGACTTCGAGGATGAATTAAAACATGATGAACCACCATGAAGAACTCCGGTAATAAAAGCAAGAGAAGTGAAAGATGAAAAGAATATGAATCAAGGCCTGCGATGAATTAGATGGAGGTTTGGAATGATATAATTGAAATAACTTGGAACTCCGGAAAACAAGATGAACAACTTAGAACTGAGAATATGATATGATGAACAAGCTCTGAAGGAAGGGATTAAAACACCTTGAAGGAATAAGAATAAGAATTATGTCATGCATCTCCTTCACCAATTAAATTGATGACAACCAAAGGATTTGGCATACTACTTATTCTCGTTGGAAAGGATTAAGAGAGATCTAGCCAAACTTGGGTAAATCTTCAACGAACCACCGGTAGGATTATGAAAAGAACAAAAGAATTGATATGATAACAACGGAAGAGTAACTTGAAAGAACCACCGTAAGAAATGAAATTGAACGATGCAAGAGGACAAGCCACCGTAAGAAAATGAATCGAGTGAATACAAGAGAATGAATCTCCGGGAAGAATATGGAGACGAACGAAGAGACATCAATGAAGAATATTTGGAGGACGAAGTTGAAAACTGAGAACGAAGAAATATACCGAAATGATGTCTCTTCGGAGAAACAGAAAGAAAAGAATTCATGAAATGCTTTGGATGGTATAAAAGAATTCCTCACGATCGGGACAATAATGAGGATGGCATGAAGCTAGAACCACAACTCAACAAGAGAACGGGTCAAGATTTAAGAGAAACACTTCTCCGGTCTTCAAATGCTGAGAATGAAGACGAGAAAAGCCATGAGAATTGTTGAGCACTCCGGAATGAAGAATTAAAAAAGGTTGAACCAATGATGAACAAGAATTTGAAAGCGATCTTGGAGAAGGCATGTGACTGATGGAGATCATTCTTACGTCACACTTTAAAAAGAATTTTAGAATAACTCCGAAAAAATAGAAGAGTCGGGTAAGATCCTGGGAAAAGACCTGTGGTTTAGGGCCCACTCAAAGAAATCACCGTTGAAAAGGATTGCTTAAGAGATATTGCACCGGTTGAATTAAATGGCTTGAATAAGATGACAATCCTCAACAAAATAATTTGAACGGATTAAGAATGGAATTATGAATCTTCAGCACTCCGGATATGAATAGCTAGAGGATAATGATTAATTGGTCCACCGGAATAAGAAAGCATTGTGAAAAGAGGAAAAGGATAAGATCAACACCGAAATCTTGAATTACATCCACCGACAGAATTGAGAGCAAAAGAATGATGAACTTGAAGCTCATGAGCATCTTCACGATAAATCTCCGGAATAAGAACATTGAAGGAAAAGAATGAAGAAATATCACATGAATAAAATGGATACTTCATCTGAGAATTTCTGCTCCAAGAAGAAGAAGGGTGGGAGGGCGGGGAAAAACAAAGACAACTTGGGATGAACAAAATGGACACCGGTTGAAAAAGAATTAACATGAAGATCTCGATGGTCAAGAAGAATTAGCACTCCCATAGAAATATGAGAACACCGATTAGGAAGGTATGGAATCAACACTTGACATCGAAGCAACTCGAATACCAGAATCAAAACAAGAACAAAGGATAGATATGCAACATAGTCTTCACAAGCATCATTCGAACAAGAGGAACAAATGAAATTCTCAGTAAAATGATAACATCAATCTTCACGAGAAGCCACATAGGGGACAAAAGGTAAATAAGAAAACAACAAGGTACAGACGGGAACAAACACAGGAGAGGAGTTTCGTTCTAACATCTTTGTGCTGAAAGCATATGAACGCGTTACGAAAAGGTTTTGCAATCCCCGGATCAGCATAGCCAAGGACCCTTTAAGATGCAACTCCTGATAGTAACATCGGTCATATAACCCCTTCACTCAATGTCGAACCCCGAACTCACTAACCTGCATTCGTTGGAAGAATGCCTACGATCTACTGGATAAAACCCACCTATAGATTTCCGAAAGTTTCCAGTTATGCAATCAGGTGTTGGGGATACACGGGAAGCACCGCGCAATCAACTCTAAACCTACATCCAGGTGTATCCATCCTTCAACACATAATCAGTCTTTCTCGGAAACTGTTTACCTCGGACCTTCGAAAAGCATCCACTATAACAAGCTATGGCAATACTCTCGAACTACCTCCCCAGTACTGGGTGATGTCGGGGTTATCTTGCCACTGGCCGTATAGGAGAGATTTTCGATGTCGGACGTCTTAAGTATTTAGTACTGCCGCGATATGCTTGTGACAACAATACCCCGAAGCTCAACTCCTTGGGAACAGGAGGCATCGAGAACAATATCCTTGTCACAAGAACATCGAAACAATCCCAGAATACTCGCGGGATTCCTAAAAAAAAATTTGGTGCAATTTTTGAAAGTAGAAGAGGTAAGAGTGGTCGTGAGGAGTCCTCACCAGAATGAAAAGAGATGAGAAGCAAAAGAAATCCTACTCTCCGATATATATATAGGACTCAAAACATTTTAAGTGTGTGCCTAGACTCAACCGTCAACGATTCGATCAATCAGTGGGGGCTTCTAGGTCGGAGAAGGCTCTGAATACCAACTTGTAATGCCCAGGATGGGACTATACCTCCTACGTGTCGAGGCACGACTTAAAGGTATAAGCCCATCCTAGAATGATCTCAAGTTTGGTATCTTTGCACGACTCATGTAAAAGAGGGATTAAATTGCAAAATGAGATAGTTGGCTTACACTCGCCACTTCACACAATACATTACATAAGCAATTCATCATTCAAAACATCACAACCCGACTACGGGTGAAGAACCAAAAGAAAGATACCAAAACAACATAAAGCCACAGGTCAGGATCGAATCCTAGTAGAAACCACTACTGATCGTCGAAACGTCACAAGCAAACGGCCAAACTCTTCATCGAACTCCTGGTGAAGTACTGATCCAACTCCTGCATCTTTCTCGGCTGAACCTGCATCTGGTGTGGTGAAGTAACTGCGAGCCACAGAGGACTCAGCAATCCCGTTCCCGGGTAACAAGACTATTTAAGCCTTGGGTGAGGAACAAGGTTGGAGAAAGAAATATGAGGTGAAGGAACAACAAGAGTCTGCAGCAGCAACTAGCACTAACTTACGTAATAGAGAGCGAGAAGAGAAGTGCCTCGGTCGAAAGATGATCACGAAGTGATCCTAACTAAAGCCGGTCAAACATAACGCCACCGTGTTCAACTCCCGAATCCCTATTCGGAAATTGACAGTCACGGAACACACGCTGGTAGTGTATTGAAACATTGTGTCAAGTTATCTACAACCGGATATTAACAAGCTCCCATCTGCCACATAACCGCGGGCACGGCTTTCGAAAGTTCAAACCCTGCAGGGGTGTTCCAACTTGACCCATTACAAGCCCACGATCCGCGGAGTCGCAACTCCAAAGTGGGAAGACCCGAGTATTCTCGGAATCCCGTGCTCAAGTTAAACCGAACTAAGGTAAGGCTAATCCAGCAAATCCTCCCGGCGTGTCGACACGCTGATAGGTAGCCGCGCGTATCTAGTCTCAGGACACGACCGGATGGGCGAAGCTACGGGTTTTTACCAGACCTTGAGTTTCCTCGAGGTGGCCCCGCAGGCTCCCCGTTTCGGACCAACACTCATGTGGAGCACTGGCCCGGGGTTGTTGAATTAAAATAAAAGGGATAGCTAGTCCACATGCAAGTTTTTTATTAGTTTGTTATTAGGCAAATAGTACCAATGTTGGGATTTGCTGGAAAAGACTTAGCACTTAGCGGTTTATCAAGGGGGTCCCATACACCCCAACCATGTTAGGAACGCAAAATCAAGGAACATAACACCGGTTTATACGGTTCCTAACGGCATGAGTGGAACAAAACACCAAGCAAAAGGCTTAGCCTTCCACCCTTGCCAGTATATAGATGATTTCATTTTTAAGCATATATATAGTGTGATATAACCCAACCAAACTTCAACATGAAGCAAGCATCTTCAATCTTCACCCGCAACTAACAATGCTATGAGAGGGCTGAGCGAAGCGTACTTAGCCATTCAACGGTTTGCATAGGTAGGTTGGTTAAACATGGCAATTGGTTACAAGTAGGAGGCTGACAAGAAGATCATGGGCATCGAGGCAAAACTATAGAGCGGAACTACTAGCAATAGGCAAAGATAGTAATGGTATCCGGGTTCGGTCATCTTGCCTGGGATTCCACAAGGGAGAAGAACGGGTCCACGAAGAAGACGGAGCAACAGTCGAGCGGATCCTTACAACTCCGGAACGAAACCGAAGCTAACAAGAGAAGCAACCGGAAAGAAGCAAACAACACGGTAAACACACAAGCATTAACATGGCATACGATGCACATCCAAAAATGATGCATGTCCGGTTTAAATATGCAAGGCATGGCAAAGTGCACAAACAACACTACAAGTTAAGTGGAGCTCAATATGCAACGAGTTGCACATTGACGAAACACCACATTTTAATTATTTAGTTGACTCTCTTTATTTACAAGACAAGATTAAATGTTTGTTAACATGGAAAGAGGTGAAGCAAAAGTAAACTACCTATCTAGGCAATTTAAATGAGGCCGGAGAATAACAACAACATATTCCGGAAAATCCCCATGAGCATGTTTAGCAATTATAAGCAAACAACAATTCACACATTTAAAGGTTGTTAACATGATGCGGATGACATGAACAAGTTATATGCAATTATTAAAAGGTTGACTTAAAAGAGATATGAAGCATTTGTCACCGTGGTGGAAAGAAAGGGTGCCACGGCAACGATCCGAAAATGATGCAACGCAACATCTCGGTTCCGGTAACTCGTTGAGAGTCCGGAGCAAAAGATAGATGGCGTGGGTGAGTCAAACGAGATGAAAGGTGGGACGATCCCGTTACCGGATTCCCACGAGTCGGTGACGAGGCAACCGAGGAACATGACAAAAGATCGGAACGGGCACGATGCCACACACGGGAAACATTTCATACAACACAACAAGCATTCACAAGCGTCATCCACGGGGTTATACCTTTGAAACACTCGTTTCGGGACGGTTCGAGTTCGTCGAGGAACGTAGGGGAAGTAGTGGTACACGAGTCGTGGTACACGGGGCGACGGTAGTGGTACATGCCGTAGAGGTACTTGAGGGTGCCGACGGATCCGGGCGTCGGTAGTGGTACTTGTCGCGGTCGTCGTCGACGTAGGGGTACACGTTCGTAGTGGGAAGTAGTTGTTCCGTTCGTCTTGGCGGTTCCACGACGGCGGTAGTTGTTCACGGTCATCGGTAGTCATTCGGGTCGTCGTGGTACTCGGTGTCTCGGTCTTGTCGACGGTAGACGAACTCGTTCGTAGATGTACTTGGCGCATCCGTCTTTTCCGGGCGACGGTAGACGAACTCGTTCGTAGATGTACTCATATCCGGAGGGGTACTTGGGGTCTCGGTCTCGTACACGGGTCTCCTGTCAAACTCCACAGCACAAGCAACACACAAAAAAAAACAACAGCGGCAGCACGGTCTCGGCTTGAGGCAGCAGAGGAGGCAGCAGTAGGTCGAGCCGGCGAGGAAGGAACGGAGGGAGGCAGAGCCTCGCACGGACGAAGCTGGAGTCGAGGAGAAGGCGCTCGGGGCCGCTGTGGCAACCAGCGCGGGCGGCCCGGACGAGGGACGCGAGGCAGGGCTCCATGGCGCGCGGGGCTGAGCTCCTCGCGACGCTCGGCGCGGGGGCGGCCTAGGCGGGGCGCGGCTCGGGAGCCGGCGGAGGGAGGACGAGGGCGCGTCGAGGGGGAGCCGCTCGGCCTCGCGGGCGCCAGGCGCGGAGGACGTCGGGCGAGGAGGATCCAGGCGGGGCCGGCCCTGGCCCGACGCCGGCGGGGCGCGCTGCACCTGCGAGACGCCGGCTGCTCGAGGGAGAAAGGTGCGGGGAAGGAGCTGGAATGGAGGGAGGCAGGAGGGAGGATGAGCCAGGCACGGGCTCCTGGACGAGGGTGCGAGACGAGCGGAGGGATCGGGAATCGGTCGAGCGACGAGCAAGTCCTCGAGGGAAACGGGCAGAGAGCGAGGGGGGGCTTCGAGGGAAAACTGGACAGAGCGGGGGGTCGATGCGGGAGGTGAGTGCGGCGGCGGTAGGGAGGAAAAGGGGGAGGAGAGGAGCGAACGATTAGGGTTTGGGAGCTGGTCGGGCCGGCCTGGTGAAGTTGGGCCGCAGGGATGGGCCTAGAGGCCTAGAGGCCGGCTGAGGGGAAGAGGAAGGCTGGGGGAGATGGGCCTGGCTGCGGCTGGGCCCTCTTCTCTGCAGCTCTTTTCCCATTTAAAGAAAAAGAACAAAGAAAGAAAAGATAGAGGGGGTTAGGAGCAGAATTGCACAAGGGAATATTTTTCTCGGGCATCATGAAAAGAGCACGATCGGAGAAAAAATACAAAAGGCCAGATCGGAAAATAATTCAAACATATTTGAATTTAATTCAAATAGTTTTGAACTAAGACTTGATTATTGAAGTGTCCAAAAATGTTTGAATTTTCGGAGGAACCTCGAAACAAGGGAAAAGAAATATAGGGAGGGTTTTTGAAGCAAGGAATAAGAAAAGGAAGGAATGGGGAAAATATGCAAGTGTGTTACGGTGAATTCCAATAAAAGGAATATTTATTAATATAGCTCCATAAATATTGAGAGACTTTTATATGTTATAAAGAGAAGTCACCTTCCCTCGATTTAAATGGACCGAAGGTCCACACAATTTATTAGGTTGAGATGCAAAAATAAAAATGACATGATGGCATGATGACATGATGCAAAATAAATAACACAAGCACAAAGAACACATGGGCAACCCGGAACATCTGGAATCTTCTGGAATCTTCTGGGATCTTCTGGGACGTCGGTCTCGGGCGTCACACATTGGCCTTGCCAGGAGTATACTCAATGCTTGGATCGTACTCTTGAATCATCATTACCCAACGAGTCTGGCGAAGGTTAAGGTTTGGCTGAGTGAAGATGTACTTCAAGCTCTTGTGGTCGGTGAAGATGTCCGCTTTTCTGCCCAACAGAAGGTGTCTCCACGTGATCAAGGCATGTACAACTGCTGCTAGCTCAAGATCATGTGTGGGGTAATTCTACTCATTTGGTTTCAGCTGACGTGAAGTGTATGCCACAATCTTCTTGTCTTGCATGAGAACACCACCAAGACCTTGCAATGAAGCATCACAAAAGACTTCATAAGGCTTCGACTCATCCGGAGGAGTAAGAACCGGAGCAGAAATGAGCTTCTCTTTGAGTGTCTTGAATGCCACATCACAATCAAGAGTCCATGAGTACTTGACATTCTTCTGCAACAGGTTGGAGAGAGGCTTGGCGATCTTGGAGAAGTTCTCAACGAACCTTCTGCAATAGCTAGCGAGACCAAGGAAGCTTCGGAGTTGCTTGACATTCTGCGGAGGTTCCCAGTTGACAATAGCTTCAACCTTCTCGGGGTTCACAGAAATGCCCTCGGCAGAGATAATATGGCCAAGATAGAGGACTTTATCCAGCCAGAATTCACATTTGGAGAATTTCGCATAGAACTTGTGTTCACGGAGCCTATCAAGGACCAAACGAAGGTGCTTGGCATGGTCTTCTTCATTCTTGGAGAATACCAAGATATCATCCAGATAGACGAGAACAAATTCATTGGTGTAGGGGTTGAATATGAAGTGCATCATCCGAGAGAAGGTGGGTGGAGCATTTGCAAGGCCGAAAGACATGCTCGTGTATTCATAGGAGCCATAGCTTGTTCTGAATGCGGTCTTGGGAATATCCTCTTCACGGATATGAATATGATGGTAACCCATCCGGAGATCGAGCTTCGAGAACACCTTTGCTCCTTTGAGCTGCTCGAACAATTCATTGATATTGGGGAGCGGATACTTATTCTTTATTGTCTTCTTGTTCAATGGCCGGTAATCAACGCAAAGGCGTTCCGTACCATCCTTCTTCTTGACAAATAGAACACCACAACCCCAAGGAGAAGTACTTGGTCTGATTATACCCATACGTTCTTCCTCATCAAGTTATTTCTTCAGTTCCTTCAACTCTTCAGGAGAAAGCTTGTACGGACGCCGACATGCTGGCTCGGTACCGGGTTCAAGTTCTATGACGAATTCAACTTTACGGTGGGGAGGCATGCCTGGAAGCTCTTCAGGGAATGCATCCTCATATTCACGAACCACCGGAATATGAGAAATGGCATTAATCTCGCCCTTGTCATTGAGAGAGAATAGCCTGATTGTGTTATCTCGAGAGGCGAAGATAATCACGTCTTCATCAGGATGAGTAAGCTTGACTTCCTTATTTGCACAATCAATGTTAGCATCATGCTTGGAGGGCCAATCCATCCCAAGAATAAGATCAATGTCGGAGTTGCCGAAAATAACCGGGGAAACCAGAAAACTGTAATCACCCATGTGAATAGATATATCCGGAACAAAGTTGTTGGAGTTCATTAGCAAACTCGGAGAAAGCATGGACGTCGGACTAGGCAAAGCTTGCAATGGCATATCATGTGACAATGCAAAAGGTCTTGATATGAAAGAATGTGATGCACCTGAATCAAACAAGACTTTTGCAGGAATAGAGTTAACTGGAAGATTACCAATTATCACATCAGAAGAATTCTCTGCTTGAGATGCATTCATCAGATTCACTCTTGCTAACTTGGGGTTGTGCTTGATAATAGCAGTGCTGACAGGTGGAGGAGGCGGAAGGCGCCTTGGGTTGGAACACTTGTTAGCATAGTGACCCTTCTGAGAACACTTGTTGCAAGTAACTTCTGAAAGAGGCCGATGATAAGGACAACTTGATCTTGAAGCTTGGAACTGAGGCTTGGACTGATTGCTTGGGTTTGATGGGTGGGAGAATCCACGACCACCTGAGTGCTTATTGTTGCTTGGAGGACGGGGCACTGGAGGAGGCAGTAGCCAGAACTTCTGCTGCTTGGCAACCACTTGAGAAGAAGAGGAGGAGTGAACAACATCTCTAATCCTCTTTTTGGAAGCTTCACACTTGAGCTGAGCTGCCTCTTGCTTGAGAGCCATATTGTAGAATTGATCAAATTCATCCGGCTCGAACAAGGTGAGAGCAAGTTGGAGTTCATCTTTCAGACCACCTCGGAACTGATATATCTTGCTCTTGGCATCGGGGATGTCTTGCTTCGCATAACGGGCAAGATTCTGGAACTTGACATTGTATTGATAGACGGACATGGTGCCTTGCTTCAGGTTGCAGAATTGCTCATGCATGCCTTCAATGACACTGGTTGGAATGTGGTGAGAGCGGAAATCTTTGCAGAAATCAATCCACGAGATCTCACGTTCACCTTTGGAATCTTTGTACTGTTGCCACCAATCAGCAGCTTGATCTTTGAGTTGGAAAGCGGCAAACTTGAGATAATCCTCAAGCCTTACGTTACTGCATTTAAAGTGCTTTTTGATGTCTGTGATCCAGTCTTCAGCATCTAGCGGGTCCACACAGTAACTGAACGACTTCAGTTGGTTTGCCAGGAATTGGTTCGGTGTCGCAAAGTGAGGTTGATTGAATAGATTGTCTTGGCCTTGGTTCCCATGATTGCCTTGATTTTCTTGGTTGGCTTGGAAATTCTGCATCATCTGCAAGAGCATCTGAGTGTTCTGGTTGGTCGCTTGCATAATTGCTCTCCATGCCTCAGACGAAGGAGGAGGGGAAGGAGGACGCTCTTCTTCACACTCTTGTTTAGGGTTGGGAACCCTCTTGGGAGCCATCCCGAATATGATGACAACCATTAGCCATTGATGCAAACAGATAAGCTGAATCAACGGCTATATATTTGCAACATAAGTCTTCACAATGAACATTCGAACAAAATGAATGAATGAATTCCACAGTTTAATGGTACAACAATCTTATCGAGAAGCCACTTGGGAGAACAAAATATGAAATAAAAACAACAAGGTGCTGATGGAACAAATACATGATAGAAGTTTCGTCCCACATGTTCGTGCTAAATGCCCCGTGGAACGTGTTACAAAGGGTGTTGCAATCCTCGGATCAACATAGCCAGTGACCCTTTAAGATGCAACTCCCAATTGGAACAACGCCCATGAAACCTCTTCACTCGATGTTGAACCCCAAACCTCATACCATGCACTCGTCGGAAGAATGCCTACGAGCTACTTGAAAAACCCACCTATTAATTCCCGAAGCTTTCCAGTTATGCAAACTGGTGTTGGGGATACAATTGAAGCACCGCGCACTCAACTCTAAACCTACATCCAGCTGTATCCATCCGTCAACACATAACCAATCATCCTCGGAAACTGTTTACCTCGGACCTTCAAAACGCATCCGCTATACTAGCTATGGCAATACTCCCGAACTATCTCCCCAGTACTGGGTGACGTCGGGGTTATCTCACCACTAACCGCATAGAAGAGTTTTCGATGTCGGCCGTCTTAAGTATTCTAGAACTGCTACGATACATTTGTGACGACAACACCTCGGAGCTCAACTCCCCGAGACACTGCCACAACCCCTAAATGACAGGAGGCATCGAGAACAATGTTCTCGTAACAAAGATATCGGAACAATCCAAACAATACTCGTGTGATCCTAAAAAACAATTTAGTGAATTTTTGAGAGTAGATGAGAGAGAACAACGTCAGGAGTCCTCATCAAAGCGATGAAGGGATGAGGAGTAAAAAGAAATCCTACTCTCCGATATGTATATAGGACTCAAAAAAAATTTGTGTGTGCCTAGACTCAACCGTCAACGATTCAATCAATCAAGGGGCTCCTAGGTTGGAGAAGGCTCTGAATACCAACTTGTAATGCCCAGTATGCGGCTATGTCCCCCACGTGTCGAGGTACGAGTTAAGGACATAAACGCATACTAGAATGATCTCAAGTATGGTATCTTTGCACAACTCATGTAAAATTCAGGGATGAAAGTGTAAAAAGATAGTTGGCTTACACTCGCCACGTCACACAATGAAATACAATAACATACATCATCCAATAACATCAAAGTCCGACTACGGATGAAATCCAGACGAAAAAATACCATAAATAACACAAGACCAGATCCTCCTAGTAAGAACCACTACTGATCGTCGGGATAAGACACATAGTAACGTCCACGCTCTTCATCGAACTCCCAATACAGGTCTGAACCATCTCCGGCATAGTTCTCAACGATACCTGCATCTGGTGTGTGTTGAATCTGTGAGCCACAGAGGACTCAGCAATCCCGTTCCCGGGTATCAAAACTACCAAAGCCTTAGGTGTGGAAAGGCCATAAACATGGGTTGTAGCAAGCACTAAGCACTAGCTTACGTGTTTAGAGTGAGAAGAGAACAAGTGCCAATGATTGTCAAGTTGATCAAGAAGTGATCCTAGCTACTCACGATCGAACATAACGCCACCGTGTTCACTTCTCGAAGCCCTTCGGAAAGAGACCATCACGCTTACTCACACAAGTAGTGTATTCAAGAATAAGGTGTCAAGTTATCTACAATCGGATATTAACAAATTCCCATCTGCCACATAACCGCGGGCACGGCTTTCGAAAGATCAAACCCTGCAGGGGTGTCCCAACTTAGCCCATCACAAGCTCACGATCTGCGGAGTCGCAACTCCAAAGTGGGAAGACCCGAGTATTCTCGAAATCCCGTGCTCAAGATATTTCGATAAAGGTAAAACTAATCCAGCAAGACCTCCCGGCGTGCCGACACCCTGATTGTAGCCGCGCGTATCTCGTCTCAGGCCACGACTGGATGAGCACAGAATACAGTGACCAAAACCCAAGTTGCCAAGGGGGGTACCGCACACGACTCTAGGTTGGACCAACACTCTTGAGTAGCACTGGCCCGGGGGGTGGATTAAGAACTCGGGTTTGCAACGCCCTATGCAAGTTTTAGTTGTTTAGGTAAATGTAAAACCAATGCCGGGCCTTGCTGGAAAAGCTTTAAATAGAGCGAATTATCAAGGGGGGCCCATAAACCCCAACCGTGTTAGGAACGCAAAATCAAGGAACATAACACCGGTTTATCGGTTCCTAGGGTGGCATGAGTGGAACAAAACACCAAGCAAGAGGCTGAGCCTTCCACCCATTACCAATATATAGGTGCATTAGTTTAACATGTAATATATATTGTGATGTCCCAATAACAACTTCATCACGGAGCAATCTTCAAAACTTCATTTGCAACTAACAACACTATAAGAGGGGCTGAGCAATGCGTACTTAGCCAAACAACGGTTTGCTAGGAAGGTGGTTAGAGTGTTTCATGGCAACAATAGGAGGGCTGACAAACATGAATAGGCATCGAGGCAATATCTAAAGAGCGAGACATCTAGCATAGGCAAAGATAGAAGTGATATCTGGGAATGGTCATCTTGCCTGTTGATTCCACGGAGGGATTGTAACCTTGCTCCTCAAACTCAGCATCGTAAGGAACGTCGAACTCCGAATCGGCTCCCGGCTGTACCCAACACAAGAACACAACAACGGCACAATATCAAACACGGTGCAATGCACAATCAACATGATGCAAGTCATATCAAGGGATGCGAGTATGATGTGCGTATGCATGAGGAAGCTCTTGAGCCTAAGGAGAAGATGATGGAAATGGCCTCATCTTGGTTAACCAAGCAAGCCACTTGATAAAGGGGAATATTTCGGTTGAAATCGATATAAAGATCACCGGAAACAGATGCACGGTTTGCAAATGACAAGCAAAACAATATTTAAGCAAAACTGCAGTTTACAACAACATGGCATCTTTGGTGCAAGAAATAATTATGCTACAGCACCCAAACATGGAGACAAAGGGCATGGATGTGAAATAGACATGATACTTAACAAGCATGAACTTAGAGCACACCCAAAACCTTGCCGGAACACAATTAAACAAGCATGGCAAGTTGCAATAAATTTACAGAATTCTCAGACTTAGTGAAAATTATAGGGCATGGCAGAATTACAACGAATAGGCATGTCTGCAAGCTTGTGCAATTCATCGCAAAGCATAGCATGGCAAGTTAAGCTAACCAACAGCAAGAAGACATATTTGAGAAGCTACTCATGGTAAGAACATGCTCATAGGATGCATAGAACACTAGCTACACTCGTGGCAAAACTGAACTTGTTGATAATATGCTAACAGATACAATTTATAGTCACTTGAGAGCATGAAACAACAAGCTACAGCAAGCCAACATGCAAGCAAAAGGCATGGCAATAACATACATAACATGCTCTTCAAGAATAACAACATGGCTACTTCTAAAACATACTAGAACATGTCCCAAACACCATGGCAAAAGTGCAAAAGTTTATCCAGACTTAGCAAAATATGGGCATGCTGACAGATAAATTTTATAGCAACTTGAGGGCCTCATACAACAAGCTACAGCATGGCATCATGGCAAACAAGAGCATGGATAGCTAGAGCATAACATATACATCAAGGAACACCCACTGGACAACTCTAAACGTGCACAACAAAGACGGTGGCATCATGGATATATGGCATAAAAATTACCAGATTCACACTTACCGGAAATTTAACATCATGATGACAGGTTAACAAGCTTGTTGCACTCATTTCAAGACATATCATGGCATGCAAATGAATCTATCATGTAGAGCATATTCCAAAGAGCAAAACTCATGTTGACACCTAGCTCATATGACTCATGGATTAATATGCACAAGCAAGGCAAAACATGATCTCATAACAAGTTTAGAAACTTATAAGCCAAATGCACTTTTACAACAGAGATAAACATGGCAATATGACACCTAACATGAATGCTACAGCAACCATCATGTAGAGCATTTCATAAGGAAGATGTGGACATATCATTCACTCCATTCGGACAAACATGCACAAAGTTACTATCTCACGAACATGCTAACAAATTTACACAGACAACAAGTGCTGAAACAGTTTCAGCAACATGAACTCTTGCCACGGAGATTAAGTCAACTAGATGAACTCTAACATGCATGAAACTGATGCTAACATGTAGAGCACGACGAGACGAACATTTCGACATATCATACGCACAAAACGGAGCTACGAGCACGAAGTTATCACATGTCAAACAGGGGAACATATTTACTCAGATCCGGGACTTAGTGGGATTTTACCTCCGCGAAAAGTCAACGCGGGACGGAGGGATTCCGGGACGGGGAGATCCGGGATGACAAAGACGGGGTGTATGGATCGGAGAGCGGGTGGATCTGGTCCAACCGACTCGATCCGAATATTGGACGACCGGCGGCGGGACGACGACGGCGTGCCGACGAGGCGCGACGGCCGGCCGGCGGCGGACGATGCCCGGCGGCGGGGCGCGCCGGCGGGGAGGAGGCGGCGGCCGACGAGAGATGGTGCGGCGGCGGCGAGGGTCGGCGTCGGCTGGCCGGAGGACGAGGGCGCGGCGGCGCGGTCGGACGCCGGCGGTGAGGCGCCCCACGGCGGCGACGGGAGGCGGCTGGCGCGGGAGCTTGACTGGGAGCGGTCAGCGGCGGAGGCCGGCCGGGCCACAGGGGCTGGGCGCGGGCCTGGCGGGCCGGCGGCGGCGGAGCACGGCGGCTGTCTACCACGTGGCGGCGACTGAGTGGCGGAGGGGGCGGTGCAGACGCGTCCGACCGGAACGGACGTGTCCGGCGGCGCGGAGGTACTCGGGTTATGGTTTCGTCCGCAAAATGGAGGGGATGGGGCTGTTTTATAGGCATAGGGAGCTAGGATTGTCCAAATGAGGAGCGGTTTTCACCCACACGATCACGATCCGACGACTGAGAGGATGGGAGTGGTTGTGCTGGGTTAGTGGGCTGTTGTGGAGGGGGTCTTGGGCCAAAGGAAGAGGAGCTTTTAGCCCACTAGGTTAACCGTTGGAGTATCGAACGATCTCCAAACGCGATGAAACTTGACAGGCGGTCTCCACATACTAAAACAACAACGTACGACAAGTCTCACCTCATTCCGGAAACGTTTCACGGCCACATACGAAAGAAGGACTCGGGGGGTGCCACGGACACGTGTGTGAGTGTCGGAACTCGAAACGGACAACGGGAAGAGACGAGCATGACTGGGTGCAAGTGACAACATGAATGCAATGCAATGCACATAATGACATGACATGGATGAAATGCACACACGCATACGACAAAACGAAGAAACCCGAAATGAAGGAAGAGCCCAGAATGGAATTGATGAAGTCAACGTTGCATATATTGCCATAATTGGAAGGTATCACATATGGGGTGTTACACCGATCAAGCCACTGGTAAATCCCCAGGGTGCCCTAGCAAACCACTGGTACATCCCGAGGGTGCCACAACCAATCCACCCAGATATGTATTAAATTTTCCACCTTAACTTTCCCTTAGTTAGATATCACTCTCGCAACTTTCATGAAACTCTCATACCAATCCACGTCTACAAGCATGGCTAAGCAATAAGTAACAAGGCGTAAATTCCCTTGGGTTGATCTCAAGATATTTGGTTCCTACCTCATGAACTACAGAGCATCATATTGTGTAACCAATCCTACTCATGCAAGTGTTGAGGATATAACTAATGAAATAAAAACTAGGTATTGGAAAGTATGATCAAAGTATGACTTGCCTTGTACCATTGATGTAGAAGATTCGCACTCAGAACTCATGGTGGATCTACTCGTCACACTCCGTTCAATCTATCGTAAGCAAACAATTGTAACCACACATAAGCAATCACTCAAAAGATCGGACAGAATGAAGAAAACACTTCAGAAAACTTCGAATACAAACGAATGACTCTTGAAACAGAAAACAATTTCTAGCAGTACCAAAATTGAATAAATTTGGCCTTATCAGAAAGTTTAGGTCAAGAGCTTTGATTTGCAAAAAGAATCAACTAAATCGGAGTTATAAAACTCAAGTTATGATCAAACGAAGTTCAAATTCAAATTTTTTTGAATTCAAATTTTCAAACTTTCAAAAACATGTTTAAGTTGTTTTACTGGAAGAGGGGATCGTAACGAAGACGTGGGCATTGGTTTCGTTGGATTTTGACCAACGGGTAAAAAGTTGTGGCCGTTTGAAGTTTAGGGGATAAACTGTAAATAAAGTATTTACATCTATGTCCCTGGTCGAAAATAAACAGAAAAAGAAAAACTTAACGAACGAATGTTCGTTTTCTAACCCTAAACAGTGAGCATTCACTGAATAGATATAAACCTAATAAAATAAACCGATAAAAAAACCAAACTAACAAAACCGGACTGAACCGGAGCGGTTTTATACCCTGGCAGTTCGGGCGGAGAAAAAACCGGTGGGTCAGCGCGGATCGGGTTTTCGGCGACGTAACGGATCCGGTCAGCGGGCGGCTCCGGCTATCGTCGCGGTGGCGGCGGCTGGCTCCGGCGGCGCGGGCGGACGAGGGTGGTAGGGCGGCGAGGAGCGGAGGCAGCAGCAGCGCGGGCGCGGGACAGGTGGCGGCGAAGCGGAGCAAGGGCGGCGGCGGGGCGGCGACGAAGGTGGAAGAACGCGGCGGCGGCGACGCGAGCGAGAGGAGGGGGAGAGAGGGGCCGGGGCCCACGGGCTTTATAGGAGAAAGAGGCGGCGGCTTCTTGGGGAAGTGGGCAGGGAGACGTGTCCGATCGGGACACGAACGGCGGCGGCGGCGATGCCGTGCGGGCGACAGAGTCCCGACGGGAGCTCGGGGACAAGCGGCGCGGCTGGCTGGGCCGCGGTCTTGCTGGCGAGCTTGGCCGGCCCACTCGGTCTAGAAAGAAAAGATTTTTTTTTAAAACAGACGAATAAAAGAATAAAACCAAAATAAAATAAAATATTATATAGGCATATAATATATCAAAATTTTCAGAAAAAACAAACTCTACAACATGAACATTTTTCTACAGTCAAATAAAATACTCACAAATTTAAATAAATCAAACAGTGCTACTGTTGCAATAAAATCCAGTAAAAATCATTTTAAAAATACCAAAAAGATTTCAAATTTATTTCTCTCCAATTTTCTGCTATAGGGAATCATGGTACCATATTTTTCATATATTTTATTTTTGAAGAAAAATAATTTGAATAAAAACCAAATAACTCAATATTTGAAAATAAATTTCAAAATACTACAAAGGAACTTCGAACTCATATTTCCAATAATTTGAAGAAGTCATTTTATCTTCTCTCGGGAAAATTATTGAGTTGCATAAAGTTTCTAAATTTAAAATATTTCAAGAATGGAATTCAAAATCCTTTCAAAACCATTTTCATTTATTTAAATGGAAGAAGTCATATCATCTTCACTCTAGGGTTTTGTGTTGAAATGAATTTGAATTCGCGGAGATCATAAATGCAAAATGAAAGTTTGGGAAAGTCATTTCATTCCCTCTCATTTAACTTTCTAAAGTTTCAAATTTCACTCAATTTCACACGGCACATCACACAAGCAATCAAAACTATCTATTTAATATAACATTCCAAAATTTAGAATTTTGGAATGTTACAGCGTTATTATTACATTGGTCCTTAAAATCTTCGCAATCTTTTGTACCAAATCACCAGGATTTTCCTTGCCGGTGAGTCAAAAAGAACCAGGATTTTTCTTGCCAACTTATGTTAAACATTTACTTTTATAAGTTAATAACACGTGGGATGTTTTTATAATGTATATATAAGTCTCTATAAAATATACGATAATAATAATAATATAAATCTTTCTCTAATAATAAAGCAGCTATTGTTTCTGCCCGCCCGCTCACCGTCGTCAGCCTTTTTGAAAAAAAGTCCCCCTGTTTCTAAGAAATTAACTTCCCATCCTACTTAAACTGTGGTACTCATGGATAACTTTTTTTTGCTGAAACACCCCTGCACATCGCTCGTTTCAACCTAATCTCATCGATTCATATACCTGTGCCATGGTGATTCAGCAACGCTCCTTTCAACCTAATCTCATCGATTCATATACAAACTAAAAGAAACCTGGGGCGGCAAAAAAGTTGCACAAGATTTCAGAGAATGACCAAAAGAAACCGGGTCGGCCCTTCAAACAACAGACTGCTCTGCTGCATGGTAGAGCAGGCTCTAGATGAAGGGAGAAACAGTGGCCTCCCTTGCAGTCCGGCAGTTGTAGTAGTGCCCTTGTTGAGACGGCGGCGACGCCTGTTGAGACGACGGCAGCGCCTTGCAACACCCCGTCCTCTTGCAACGGCGGCCCCGCGAAGTCTCCGGCTTGGTTACTCGGGATCTGCAGCCAAGGGAAAGATGGAGGAGATAACACCAAAGGGGATCGACTGGTTTGGGGCTGGTTAAAGGAGACGGACCGCTAGACGTGTCCAGATCAAAGGAAAATCATGTGAATCGCTGAGACGTGTCGTTGGTTGGGCAGAGACGTGTCGCTGGTTGGGCTTGGGTTGGTTGTGGGTCACGTAGCTGATGTGTGTTGTTGTAGCATCAGTTGGATATCTTTTTCCTTTAATTAACGTGTGATGCGGCCGGCGGCGAGGTTTTCCTTTTAATTACAATTATGGACGGGATGTGCAGTATGACCAAACTATGTTTTTGTTTTAGCGAAACAGGTGATGTCGACGTGAAATGGTTGTGTTTGTCAAAGTTCAAATAGTGCAAAAAAAAAAAACCCAAATAAATAACATTTTCTAAAAAATCATCATTGTAAAGCCCGCTTGCATTTGAATGTTTAAAAAAATCATTAACAAAATACCATTTCAATGTATCACCACTCCAATGATACCGCAGAGCTAAATGAGACATTGTAAGAGGACATGAATGCGGCTTTGTTAAAAAAATCACTTACAAATATCAAAATCATACCATTATCAACGACATTGGCGAACATTAAAAATAACAACACGAATGAGTCACGAGAAATCATTCGATGATTAAATTGCTACACCCAAAGGGTAAAGGAAAACATTTTACACGAAACACAGTAACGATAGATGCAGACATGTACATACACTCACTCATACAAATGCACACACACGCACATCCTATCTATTTGAGCACATTTGAAATACCGTGTTGGCAAGTTTTAAAAATAACAAAGTCACCACAAGCGGCTCGCTATCGACGAGAACATCGCCTCCTACTAAAATAATATTTCATCTTTAAAATACACAAAAGCATAAAACCTGAGGATTTATCCCCGGTGAGGACTGAGGTAGCATTGCCTACTAACTATTCAATCAGCAGAAACGCTTCTTCACGAGCGAGCATTGGAACGAGCGATTCCTCTTTCCTCGCGCCGACGGAAACCAAGGATAGATGGGCCCACACACCTTTCCATATCAGCCCACATATATGCGCACCGTGTTGTATCCTTCCTACTTTCTCTCCCCCGTGAAACATAATCTCACCCCCCCTGATTTCAACGGGTGGGGCCCGGGGATGGGCCTGGATTTACCTCAAACATAATCTCCAGAATTGCTAAAAAGGGTAAGTCTGGCCTGTCTGAAACCGCTCGTTGCAGCGAGCGCGCGCGCAATAGCAACGCCCTTCAATCAGATGTTGCTTCTTAGGGCTAGAGCAAAACTAACCAATCCACGTAACTGTCCCATCCCTATTTATTCAGTGGCCATGCATGCGTGGACTATAATAATGGATATTAAAGCATGCTACAAATTTCCTTCTGTACCTCGGCACATGCAACCCTGCTCGCCGGGCAACGTTGATAGGAGCTTTGATGAACATTTTAATCTTCCGTTGCAACGCACGGGCATCTGTGCTAGTATATATAATGTGGTTAAAAAATACATTGGCCTGCCTATCTTTAAGAAAAACCCCATAGGCAGGTATGGACCTCAAAAAATAAGTTGAAACCACTGTCATCGTATGTCGTGGGCTACGCATGTTAAAATACAAAACCTAGGCCTAGCTGATACTTGTTCGCCCTCTGAAAAAAATGATACCAGATCACCGAGCGAACTGGATTATAGAGGGGGCCGGCGGCACGACTGAAGAAGCACATTAGGAGCGACTTTGTTTTCTTCAGTGGATGGCTCTCGATGCCGTTTTTTTACTTGCCTCCGCACCATACAACTTGTATCTTTAGCCTCCCAGTCCGTGGTGGACCAGCAGCCCATTTTCTGGGCGGGCCAACCTATAGAAACCAACACTCGATTTTTCATCAAGCCCCAAAAACAACGCAGTACTATGTTTATTTTGAGGCCGAAAACATTACGGCAGGGGTTGAGCGGGGGAGGGGGCAAGACAGAGCAAAACGATTAAAAATAGCTGATGCGTCGTTGCTACCCTAACAAAGCAGGTGCAATTCTTCTCGAGAAGAAGGTGTGCCGTTGACACCCGCACGTCACATACCGCACGGTAGGCATACTAACAAGTTCACACACAAGCACAACAGAAAAG
This sequence comes from Secale cereale, assembly GCA_902687465.1. Classification (NCBI taxonomy): domain Eukaryota; kingdom Viridiplantae; phylum Streptophyta; class Magnoliopsida; order Poales; family Poaceae; genus Secale; species Secale cereale. Next base: position 256,339,220 of record LR738713.1, on the reverse strand, counting down.
GTAAACATTCGTATCAAACTCAAGTTCACAGGACACTTTCATATTCATAGCCAACATTCACTACCAACAACTCAAAAGATTCATATATACACAAGTTCAGCATGTCTATGGATCCAAATGATTGATAGATCACACAACAATATTCATAGATAATTCACAAAAAGATTCAGATATACACATGTTCAGTATGTTTATGCATCCAAATGATTGAGTCACGGCCAATATGATCCATGGACTAACTTTAATTACCTATGGTACATACTGGTAAATGGTGTTCAGTCGGAAGTACTTCTTGCTAAAATTAATGATTGTACGAGTAACCTTTCGAGTACATAAGAGGCAGCACAGACAATCTGAACTTTGCTTGTAGGTTTATCCTCCAATAGTGGCCTCGTGCCGAGGGAGGTTTGAGCAACTTGGCCGCTACTTTCATCCAACTAGTTTACTGGCTCATCTTGGTCTTGTAGCTCGCCAAAATTCTACATTGCAGACTGGTAAATGGTGTTCACTCGAAGGTACTTCTTGCTAAAATTAATTCTTGTACGAGTAAACTTTCAAGTACATAAGAGGCAGCACAGACAATCTGAACTTTGCTTGTAGGTTTATCCTCAAATAGTGGCCTCGTGCTGAGGGAGGTTTGAGCAACTTGGCCAATACTTTCATCCAACTAGTTTACTGGCTCATCTTGGTCCTGTAGCTGGCCAAAATTCTACATTGCAGACAAGAAAGGAGGCGGTTGAGAAAATGAACCACCCCATTTTTTTGTGCAGTTCAATTGAAATGGAACATCCCTGGCATGCAGACTAATTAAGTGCCAGATGAATATACGCGTCAACCAACTTGTCGGGAATCTTTAGACTCCATGCCATACAGTTCGCTAGCATATCAGCCGATAACCAAAAGGCACAAGTTGTGACCAAAGACTGGACTGTTTTTTTCTAGGCTATGCGCCAAGCAATATTTTTAGCGTTCACTCTCCTAATACTTGGAGTTTGACAACTGGTTGACGCTGGTTGATACTCGAATGAATATAGGCACTTCTTGTCAACATTGATGCTTGTCTGAGTGAACTTTGGAGTACATACCAGCATCATAAGTATCTGTCCATCTGATCTTTTTGTGCAACTCTACTGAAATCACCCAATGCAATGATTTGCCTGCAAGTTCAGGCTCCAAGTTACTCCTTTATAAAATCGGCAAACAGTAGCACAATACCAAATTACCAATACATGACAAGCACAATAATCAGGATAAAGACCAGTACCAACCTGTGTGAGGTAGCATATCAATTACTTTTCCTTTGACCGGAAGCCGAGATAAGCAAAGCGACTGGCAGCAAAGGAAGAAAGTAGGCCTAGATTAGCGACTGACGGGAAAGGACGGAAGCTGCCGAGGCAATGAAGCACCCAAAGTTTTTGTGTAGTTCCACCAAAATTGAGCATCCCTGTTGGCACATATATTGAGAGAGTGAGAATACTGTGATAGTGGGACTAGTTGATGAAACATACACTAACAAATAGAAGCACCCTCATTATCTTAATGGGTAAAGTTAGCAACATAGTAGTCTTGCTTACAGAGAGGTATTAGTTTATTTAATAAGTGCCAATTATCTCAACACTCAAAGCATTGCCATGACTATAGGTTGCAAAACTTTAACGAGCAAAGACAAAGGAGTTTCTCATGACAGTAGCATGATACAAATAGAGATGACAACAAACTAATATGGATGAAGGCCTTAGGCCCGTACCAACCTGAGGAAAAAAGTTTATTCATGTAGTCCCATAAGAGATGATAAAGCACTCACTGGAATACTCAATAGTATATATTTTTGTGCACTTCAAATGTATGGTTGAAATCACTCTTGTTTATCAGTGCTGAGATTATATCGAAAGATTATCAAGAACTTCCAGCATAATTAAAGTATAGGCTGGGATACAGTTCATTGTATTGTCTTGTGTAGTTCCACTAAAATGTATGATTAGCACAACATGATCCCTGTTTGCACAAGTAGGAACAAGGTGAAACCTTCATTAGCTTAGTGAGAAAGGATAGAAAGACATTAGCATATTACTCTAACAGTAGCATCAAATTCATGATGGACAATACGCAAAACATTACCTCATTGAACCAATGATAATAAATTGACATGCAAAACAATAACACTATTATGTCATGACACTTATAATATTCCCTCCCAGCTCCACCACATGATTTACCTCCATAGACAAACATACACACGTACATGATTCAGCATAGGGTGCTACTAAAGATTTGTTTAACTCCGACAAGAAAATTAGGCAGCAATAAATTAGTGGTACTTAAGTACTCCTAATTAATTGAGTGAGATAGCAGAAGTGGAAGGGCTCCCTGGAGGATCGTCTCACATGTAAGGTAGTCGTTGGCGGAGCCCTTGAATGGCCTCGACTGAGGCCTATGGCTTCAGCAAGATTGCCTTGGCACTGTTTCTTCTTCTTCTTCATTCTCTTCACTTTGTTTCTCATTCTCCTCACCAGTTGGTGAAACCAAGTACATGATTGGCCTTCTATTTCAGAATTGGTTTTGTCAGTGAGGGAGTACAAGTGTACTAGTAAAAAATATCATTATTTTCTCATGGCAGTCGCAAAATAGAGATGAACACATGCATTAAATATCATTCTTACCTAAAGGAAGGTTATGGTGCCAATATGGATGATGAGGATTGGAACACAGATCTCCCTTTGTGCAGTTCCACCGAAATGAACCAATTGTTCCATTCTGACATTCCAGTTAAACAACACAAAAGTCACTTCTTTTAAGAAGAGTTTTGTGCAGTGCACCAAAAGGTCACAACAACAACCAGGTGAAATGGATATCCCTGTTTACACAAAAAGCTACAGAGGAAACAGTCGGAGTCTCAAGCAATGACAGGCAAAAGCATTTGGCTAAACTTGTCATGGCTTATAACAGTGGCATGGCTTCATTTTTACCAGGGACATTAGAATAAGAACAGCTAAATATTTGCTACAAGGGCATGGGACAGTGGGTGCACCAGCAGTCCAACACCATGTGCATAAATAGGGGCATAAAGTGGTGATTCACAGTTTGTTGCCCCGAGAAACAAACATCCAAGAAACATATCTGGGTTGGTCCCATTTTTGTTCACTCTAGCCACCTACTCCTATGTGTGGATAGCAAATCTAGTCCTGGTCATACCACTATGTTCAGCGTTACCCCTATATTGCCCTTTTCGACCAAGAGACTGATTGGATGACCAGTCTGTACTACTTTCACCCCCTTTCCTTCCTGTTTGTACCAAGTCTGATGTACTACATACTAAATTCCCCCACTCCCACTTTATTTCTTGTTTGAAACAAGTATAAGATTTGACTCCATGAAGTAGCTTTACCTCTAACAATAGAAGAAAAAAATAGGAGACGTTGGACCATAAGATCGAGAGGGGCTGAGAGGCAGAAAATGATGCACATGCAGCGACGTAGTGAGCTGGGGAAGTAGAGCTAAGGCGGTTTCGAAGGAAGATATAACA
>LR738713.1:256303098-256335186 GCA_902687465.1 Secale cereale | reverse complement strand
TTTTTTTTACTCCATCAAAACAATCGTTTAAAATTGTGTACTACGTGCCAGGTCGCCGTTTTTTAGTTGTTGATTGTTTTTTGAGATAGCTACCCGCTTGTTCCAAGTGGTGTTACGGTGTGACAAGTCGCACTTTGTATCGTTCAAGTCTGGTACAAGTCCCTCCATTAAATGAACAACCACCCCCACGTAAAAATTGTGAACAAGCCCACGGCTAAAATTATCGGAAATGTGGGTTGCCCCAACATGCATTATTATTTATATTTCCTACTCCCTCTGTTCCTAAATATAAGTCTTTTTAATTAGCCACACCTAAGACAATAATTTTTTTATTAGCAGTGAACCCCACATGTCATAGACACAAAAAGTGTGGCAAGATTCCCTTAGGCAAGCCAAAGTGTGTCTAACAATTTGAGCAACTCAAGTTAGGAAAGTGTGGCAAGTGTGGGAAAAATAATGTGGCAACATAAGACAAACATAGTCACAATCCAAACAGCCCCGTAATTTTTTGTGACATGCATGAAAATTTGGTTAGTTAAATTTATAGTCAAAATTTGGCAAGGTGCATCAAATCAACACATGCAAGTATCAAAAGGGAAGTCACATCATGCATGCATGCGTTGTACTCCCTCCGTTTCCAAATATAAGTCTTTTTAGAGATTGCAACAAGTGACTACATACGAAGTAAAATATGTCTACATACATCCGTATGTAGTAGTCCATTTGAAATGTGTAAAAAGACATATATCGAGTGCAGTGCTTTGATGTGTCATGTCAACTCGTACAAGACCGAGAAGTTTGATTACTACAATGCCCTCTCCCTCGCGGACTGAGCTCCGGTGTCTTAACTGCACCTGCCTTGGGCTACATGACAGGTGGGACAACCACCTGTTGGGCCCACCTGTCATAGACGCAAAGGCAGGAGCAGTAGTTGCGTCCCTCCCTCGCGCATGAGCATGGTGGCTGGCAGGACTAGTAGGAACTTTCGCTACACGCTTCTTGACGGCGGCGAACTTGCGGATGGAGTTGACCATCATGTCATCCCTGCGAGCGGCGAAGCCGACGTCGGCGAGGGCTACGACCCCAGCGGTCGCCAGCACCGTCTGGAAACGCTGCGCGGTGCGGGGCCGCAGGCCGGCGCCTTGGATGATTTGGCACAGCCGACTGCCACTCGCGACCATCGCCTCCATAGGTGCTTCTGGCTTCTGGTTACTTGGTCTTGGATTGGAGTGAGCAGTGTTGCGCAGTGATTGAGAAAGAACATTTAGGGGTTGTTTGGTTTGAGACTAACTTTGCCAAAGGTTGCCACACCTAAGGTTAGGCAAGTTTGACCAACGTAGGTGTGTGTTTGGTTCAAGCCACATCTTAGGCAAGCCACACTAGGGTCCCACATCACATACACTCAAAAAGTGTGGCAAGATTCCCTTAGGCTTGCCAACTTGTGGCTCTCATTTTGAAGAACTAAGGGGTTGTTTGGTTCTAGGCCTAGGAGTGCCACACTTTGCCATACAATGTTGCCAAACTTGCCTAAGGTTAGTTCTTCAAAATGAGAGCCACAAGTTGGCAAGCCTAAGGGAATCTTGCCACACTTTTTGAGTGTATGTGATGTGGGTCCCTAGTGTGGCTTGCCAAAGATGTGGCTTGAACCAAACACACACCTAAGTTGGTCAAACTTGCCTAACCTTAGGTGCGGCAACCTTTGGCAAACTTAATCTCAAACAAAACAGTCCCTAACCTTAGGCAAGTTTGGCGACAACTGTATGGTCAAGTGTGGCACCCCTAGGCGTAGAACCAAAAAGCCCCTTATTTTCAAACTAACCCTTCCATCCATACACCTCTTTGGTTTAGAGTTGGTTTAGGGTTAGAATCTAACTCTAACCTCTAACTGAGCTAGTAGAGCTCATCAGATCAACAGTGAAAGTAATTTCGAACAGTCGAATGGATATTTTGTGTCTGTTGGATATAAAGATCCTTTGGGTAAGAAGTAACAACTTATATGCTTTTTTTGAAAACATCGATACTACTATTTTTTTGACATGCACTAATATTTTCGAAACGGACGTCGGGCTGTAGCTAGAAGGGCGATTGGGACGCGGCATCGGCCCATACCGCGGTGACCCCCGATTGGGACGCATCAACTGTGGATTTTCTCCCTCGCCGATGTTGACCGCGTCTACGCAAAACAATGTTCCCTTCCCCCAGATGCGGGATCAGGCCGGATATGTGACCAGCGGTGTGGCCACCGTCGTTCTATGCTTGTAAAGAGAGCAACCCAAGCAAGCAGGCTTGTAGCTTAGGCTCATGCTAGTGTATATATAGTGGTTTTCTTTTTCTCTCCATATCAACCATTTTATATTGTGTACGTGTCATTGAAGAGTGACATGATGGTTGCTTCTTCCGACTAACTTACTGTGTGATTTGACTGCTCCTTTAGTGGCCCCTACACGTACTCCCCCTACGTGTATGCAACAGAAAAACTTACACATGGACGCAAAAACGCGCGCGACGCCCTAATGCATGCATGTCCGAGCACACGACGGAACACACACGATCACGCTCAAGTGCTCAACCTACACGTGCATGCACACACATACTCAGCCAGGGTGAGCTAGTGACCGTATAAACACCGGAAAATGTATATATTGAGCGCAATGAGCGTATTATGAAGTCCACTGACCGTATTTTTACAAATATACAATGACAGACAGTGTATTTATCTCGTTCGAAATTAAGCCATATTAACCGGAGAGGAGGCAGTATGGACTAGCATTACTTTGCCGTGTCTCGTCAACTTGCCGAACGAGGAGAAGCTTGCAGGACAGGAGAAGCTTGCGCGCGGTGGCTCGCAGGACAACGAGAAACTTTTGACTAATGCAAGTTGTCCTTCGCTCATGCGGTTGACGTGCAATAGTTAATTCGGTGTCAGATTGCCAGAAGCATACACTATACTAGTAGTACTATTATTGTTGCACTTCCCGAAGAGGCGAACAGCCAAGTGCAAAGTTTACTAGTACTACTACTACTACTATAGTCTATAGAGGTACTATACTAGTACTAGGAACCGGATGGAGGAGCGTCTGCACTCTTATTATATTTTTAAAATGTGATAAAGCAATCTTCAACACATTTGGTTCTCTTCGAGGGTTCTCGCATGTGATAATGGAAGTTGATTGCATGGAACACTCGCCAAAATTCTCGCTTAATTCTGGCTCATATCCTGTTACAAATAGGAGCGCTCGGTAATATTTCCTATTTTTTGTTATTCAGCATGTAAACAGGTCAGCAAACCTTGCAGCGCATCTTTGTGCTTGCTGCACTTTGAATGTGGCCGAGAGCTGGCTTGATGAAACACCTCGCTTCCTACTTCATTTTTTGCGGGGTTGTAATGCCCCGGATGTAATACTTTCCCTTTTGGGTATATAATATATCTCCGGCTTCATCTATTTCCATTCCGGGTTCTTTGTCTTTCGGGTTTTCGTCGTTTTGTTGTGTGCGTGTGTGGCATTCATTCACATCATGTAGACATGTGCATCGCATTGCATTTGTGTTGTCGTTTGCATCCGGTTCCACGCGTTCCTTCCCGTTGTCTGTTTCGCGTTCCGGAGCTCCCTCACGTGTCCGTGACGTCCCGTAGGCCTACTTTGTGGTTTGGCCGTGTAACGTTACCGGTGTGGCACGAGACTTGTCGTGTGTTGTTGTTTTGTTGTGTGTAACCTGGCTGTCAAATCTCGTCGCGTTTCGAGTCCGTTTGCTATCCCAACAGTTATTCGTGTGGGCCCAAAGTGCCTCCACTTTGTGGCCCAAGACACCCCTACAGCAGCCCACTACCCTCTCCTAGGCCCATCTAAACTTCCCCCGCGATTGGATCCGTCGGATCGCGATCGGAGGGCTCCTAAACACCTAAAAACCCTAACCCTAGCAAATCTGCTATATAGACCCCTAGGTCCATTTTGGGCATCCCTAGCTTCTTCCCCACTTCTCCCCCTGAAATTTTGGATCTGGCCACCCCCTCACAGCCATTTGGCAGCTCTCAGCCGCCAGTTCCTTCGATCCCGCAGGCCAGTCCCTCGAGGGCCAGGTCAACCCCCTCCTCCCTCGACGCAGCAGACCAGCGCCTCCCTCTGGCGCCCCGATCGGGCCAGATCGGCAGCTCCCGTTCGCCGGCTGGGCTCCCACCGCGCCAGCCAGCGGGTGGACCACATCGCCCGCCGGCCCACTCCCTTCCCTCCGCCCGATCGATCGCTCCGCCAGCCGATCGGCCAGCTGGGCCCATCTCTCCGCGTCGCCTGGACCACTTCACCTGCGGGCCGCCGTTTTCCTCCTCCGGCCCGTACGCCCTCGAGCCAGCGCGCTCGTCCCTTCGCTCCACCTCCACCCGAAGCCACCGCCTCCAGGCCGCGGGCCTCGCCACCTCCGTCGGGCCGCAGCCAGCCGGGCCGCGCCCTCTCTCCACCCCGAGCCAGGCCGCGCCTCAGGCCGCCTCAAGGGCCCAGCCGGGCCACCCAGTCGCCCCTCCTCGCCCGCAGGCCGAGCCGGGCCGATTCCGCCGAAGCCCGTTTGGGTTTTTTTGCAGATCTGGAGGTTGTCCCAATTTTCTTATAAGTCCCTGTGATTTATTGTCTGGTGCATTATTCAAACTGCTCTAACTTTTTGATTGTTTGTCCGTTTCGCGCAAATGACATGCCCAGACGTTCATGGTGATTAGCACTACGTTTTATCTTTTTGTATCATGCATGTTAGAGATCATCTAGATGCTTGTTTTCCCATTGCAAGAGTGCATCCCGGTATAATTGCTGCTATGTGATGTTTTTATGACATCTTTGCTATGTGATATCTTTTAGCTCGTTTGTCCGATTGATGCAAATGACATGTCCACGTGTTCGTCTTGCCATGCTCTACATGTTGTTGGTGATAGGTTGCATGATAGATTTATTCTTGCCATGTTTATCATCGTTGCAAAGTGCCATGTGGCTGTGATGTTATTTCACTTGTTATGAAATGCCATCTTGTTGAGCTCATTGCTATCGTTGTGTTTATCTCGATGATGCATGCTTGTATGTTTCGAAATCACCATCATGTGTACTTTGATGAGGTGCTTACCACTTGCCATGTTTAGTTTCTAGGTGACTTAAACTTGCTCTTTTAGATGCCATGATGAAACTGCTGTTTTAGGACTTAGTGAAATTTCACTAAGTCTGAAATCTGTAATGTTCCGATGCCATGTTTGAGTGATGTTCTAGGACAAACCATGATAGATTTTGAGTGGATCTTGATTGTTCCTTGTAGTATATATTGTTGGCTTTCCATTCATGTTCTCACATGCTTATTTAAGTGGCTGTAGCATGTTTATCTTTTGCTCCAAAGTTTCAATAAAAATTCTGCTGCCAGAATTTTATTGTCAAGTTCAATATGTCCAAGCTTATTGCTATTGATCTGTGGCTCCTTTGGGGGTGCACCTTTGGACTTATTTGCTGTAGGATATGTCTAGTTTATGTTCATGTCCTTTGCCATGATGTTTGAGTGCTGTAGCTTAATTATTTTGTGCACCGAAGTTGCTATGTTGCTGTAATTTTCAGCTTTCGCTCATTTCTTGTTTCGGGCATAACTTTTAGCCCGTAGCTCCGATTTCAGCGAGTCTTATATGAAACTTGATTGATTTTCCGTGTAGATTCATAATCTCTTGTTGTTATCATGTTTTGAGGTGTTTAGCTTGAGTGCTATTTTTCCGTGCTCCGTGTGCTTCCTTAGTGCATCCATCATGCATCCATCATTTTGAGTGCGCATTGCATCTTGTTGATTTGTGCCTTGTGTGATTGTATTGTTTAGAGCCGGAAGCTAAGACCGAGTACGAGTACAAGCATGAGGTTACCAACGAGGTTGAGCACGAGGACCCTTCTTACGATCCGAACGACTACACTTCAGGCAAGATGACCGAACCCCGATAACATTACTATCTTTGCCTATTGCTAGTAGTTCCGCTCTATAGTTTTGCCTCGATGCCCATGCCTTTCTTGTCAGCCTCCTACTTGTAACCATTACCATGTTTAACCACCCTACCTATGCAAACCGTTGCTTGGCTAAGTACGCTTCGCTCAGCCCTTCTTATAGCATTGCTAGTTGCAGGTGAAGATCGAAGATGCTGGCTTCATGTGGAAGTTTGTTGGGTTATATCACACTATATAATTGCTAAATGAAATCATCTATATATTGGCAAGGGTGGAAGGCTAAGCCTTTTGCTTGGTGATTTGTTCCACTCATGCCGTTAGGAACCGTTTTAAACCGGTGTTATGTTCCTTGATTATGCGTTCCTAACACGGTTGGGGTGTATGGGACCCCCTCGATAAACCGCTAAGTGCTAAGTCTTTTCCAGCAAGTCCCAACATTGGTACTATTTGCCTAATAACAAATTAAACTTGCATAGGGAGTTATAAACCCTTTTTCTTAATCAACAACCCTGGGCCAGTGCTCCACATGAGTGTTGGTCCCAAACGGGGAGCCTGCGGGGCCACCTCGAGGAAACTCAAGGGCTGGTAAAAACCCGTAGCTTCGCCCATCCGGTCGTGTCCTGAGACTTAGATACGCGCGGCTACTATTAGGGTGTCGACACACCGGGAGGATTTGCTGGATTAGCCTTACCTTAGTTCGGAGTATCTTGAGCACGGGATTCCGAGAATACTCGGGTCTTCCCACTTTGGAGTTGCGACTCCGCAGATCGTGGGCTTGTAATGGGTCAAGTTGGAACACCCCTGCAGGGTTATGAACTTTCGAAAGCCGTGCCCGCGGTTATGTGGCAGATGGGAGCTTGTTAATATCCGGTTGTAGATAACTTGACACAATGATTCAATACACTACCAGCGTGTGTACCGTGACTGTCAATTTCCGAATAGGGATTCGGGAGTTGAACACGGTGGGGTTATGTTTGTTGAGCTGTAGCTAGGATCACCTCGTGATCATCTCTCGACCGAGGCTTTCTCTTCTCGCACTCTCTCACGTAAGCTAGTTGCTAGTTGCTGCTGCAGACACTTATTCTTTTCTTCAGCCTTATCCTCTCCCAAGGCTTAAATAGTCTTGTTACCCGGGAACGGGATTGCTGAGTCCTCTGTGGCTCACAGTTACTTCACCACACCAGATGCAGGTCCAGTTGTGAGCTATCCAGGTGATGGCACCGAGCTAGACTAGGAGTACGACGAGGAGCATAGTCGATACTATGTTCGTTATCCTGATGATCAGTAGTGGAGACTTCTACTAGGATTCGATCCGACCTGTGGATTTATTTATGTTTGGTATCTTGCTATTTGAATTTTACCCTTAGAGGGCTGTGATGTTTTAATGTATGATGATTGAGACATGTATTGTATTTGTGTGACGTGGCGAGTGTAAGCCAACTATTTTATGTTTTCCATCCCCCTTCTACATGAGTTGTGCAAAGATACCAGACTTGCGATCATTCCAGCATGGGGTTATGTCTCTAAGTCGTGCCTCGACACGTAGGAGATATAGCTCCATCCTGGGCATTACAAGTTGGTACCAGAGCCTTCTCCGACCTAGGAGCCCCCACTGATTGTTCGAATCGTTGATGGTCGAGTCTAGGCACACACTGAAAATATTTTTGAGTCCTATATTATATCGGAGAGTAGGATTTCTTTGCTTCTCATCCCCTTTCTCTCTGGTGAGGACTCCTGACGTCTACTCTTGTCTCTTCTATCTTCAAAAATTACACCAATTTTTTTTAGGAATCTCGCGAGTATTCTGTGATTGTTTCAATGTTCTTGTGACGAGAATATTGTTCTCGATTCCTCCTGACATTAGGGGTTGTGGCAGTGTCCCGGGGAGTTGAGCTTCGGGGTATTGTCGTCACAAGCATATCGCGGCAGTACTAAATACTTAAGACGGCCGACATCGAAAATCTCTCCTATACGGCCAGTGGCAAGATAACCCCGACATCACCCAGTACTGGGGAGGTAGTTCGGGAGTATTGCCATAGCTTGGTATAGTGGATGCTTTTCGAAGGTCCGAGGTAGACAGTTTCCGAGAAAGACTGATTATGTGTTGAAGGATGGATACACCTGGATGTAGGTTTAGAGTTGATTGCGCGGTGCTTCCCGTGTATCCCCAACACCTGATTGCATAACTGGAATCTTTCGGAAATTCATAGGTGGGTTTATCCAGTAGATCGTAGGCATTCTTCCAACGAATGCAGGTTAGCGAGTTCGGGGTTCTACATTGAGTGAAGTGGTATTATGACCGATGTTCCGATCGGGAGTTGCATCTTAAAGGGTCCTTGGCTATGCTGATCCGGGGATTGCAAAACCCGTTCGTAACGCGTTCATATGCTTTCAGCACAAAGATGTTAGAACGAAGCTCCTATCTTGTGTTTGTTCCCGTCTGTACCTTGTTGGTTTTCTTATTTTCCTTTTGTCCCCTATGTGGCTTCTCGTGAAGATTGATGTTATCATTTAACTGAGAATTTCATTCGTTCCTCTTGTTCGAATGATTTCATTCGTTCCTATTGTTCGAATGATTATTGTGAAGACTTGTTGCAATTCATTCCATTGATTCAGCTTATACCTTCTGTCAATCAATTGCTGATTCGTGGTCATCTCTTTCAGGATGGCTCCGAAAAGGGTTCCCAACGCTAACCCAGAGGGTGAAGAGGTCCCAGATCGTCCTCCTTCCCCTCCTCCTCCGTCTGAGGCTTGGAGAGCGATTATGCAGACTACAGCTCAGAACACCGAGATGTTGATGCAGATGATGCAACAGATGCAAGCTAATCAAGCTAATCAGGGTGTTCCAGGGAATCAAGGCAACTTCTTTAACCAGCAGCACCATGCTACTCTCAACCAGTTCTTGGCCAATAATCCAAAAGCTTTCAGTTACTGTGTCGACCCTCTTGATGCTGAAGATTGGTTAACCGACATAACGAAGCATTTTGAGTGCAGTAACGTGAAGGAAGAGGATTATGTGAAGTTTGCAGCCTTCCAACTCAAAGACCAAGCAGCTGACTGGTGGCAGCAGTACAAAGACTCCAGGCCAGGTCAGGTGATCTCTTGGGAGAATTTCTGCAAGGACTTTCGCTCTCACCACATTCCAACAAGTGTCATCGAGGGTATGCGTGAGCAATACCGCAACCTGAAGCAGGGCTCTATGACAGTCTATCAGTATAATGTCAAGTTCCAAAACCTCGCCCGCTATGCTAAGGAAGACATTCCTGATGCCAAGAGCAAAATCTACCAGTTCCGTGGAGGCCTGAAAGATGAACTTCAACTTGCTCTCACCTTGTTCGAGCCGGATGAATTCGACAAATTCTATAACATGGCTTTGAAACAAGAGGCAGCTCAGCTTAAGATGGAGGCTTCTAAAAAGAGAATTCGAGATGCCGTTCACTCTTCCTCATCGTCTCAGATGGTCTCGAAGCAACATAAATTTTGGCTTCCTCCTCCTCCAGTGATTCGAGCTCCATACAACAACTCCAACAACTCCAACAGCAACAAGAACTCCGGTGGACGTGGTTTCTCCCACCCACCCAACCCGAGCAACCAGTCGAAGAAGCAGTTTCAGTATCAAGGCTCCAAGTCCAGTGGTTCTCATTTCCGTCCTCTTTCAGAAGTGGTCTGCAACAAATGCACTCAGAAAGGTCACTATGCCAACAGATGTCCAAACCCAAGGCGCCTTCCGCCTCCTCCACCTGTCGGTACAGCTATGGTCAAGCATGATCCAAAGGCAGCAAGGGTCAATCTGATGAATGCAGCACAAGCGGAGAATTCTTCTGATGTCATTTTGGGTAACCTTCCAGTTAACTCTTTTCCAGCTAAAGTGTTATTTGATTCGGGTGCTTCATGCTCTTTCATGTCTCAACCATTTGCATCCAAGCACAATATTGCCACTTCAAATTTGCCTCAAAGGTTGCAAGTCATTTCTCCGAGGAGACGTATGACTTCTAGTGTCTATGCTCCGGATGTATCTATTCGCATGGGAGATTATCGCTTTCTGGCTAAACCAGTGGTTCTTGGTAATTCTGACATTGACCTCATCCTCAGAATGGATTGGCTTTCTCAGCATGATGCTCACATTGATTGTGCACAGAAGGAAGTCAAGATGACTCATCCTGATGAAGATGTGATTATCTTTGCCTCTAGGGATAACACTATCAGGCTTTTCTCTCTCAATGATAAGGGCGAAATTAATGCCATATCTCAAATTCCGGTGGTGAACGAATATCAAGACGTCTTTCCTGAAGAACTTCCAGGCATGCCTCCACACCGTCAGGTGGAATTCGTTATTGAACTCGAGCCGGGTACTGAGCCAGCATGCCGGCGTCTGTACAAGCTCTCTCCGGATGAATTGAAGGAATTGAAGAAGCAGCTTGATAAACAGGAGAGTATGGGTCTCATCAGGCCTAGTACGTCTCCTTGGGGCTGTGGTGTCTTATTTGTCAAGAAGTGTAATGCCCAGGATGGGACTATATCTCCTACGTGTCGAGGCACGACTTAAAGATATAAGCCCATCCTAGAATGATCTCAAGTTTGGTATCTTTGCACGACTCATGTAAAAGAGGGATTAAATTGCAAAAGGAGATAGTTGGCTTACACTCGCCACTTCACACAATACATTACATAAGCAAAACATCATTCAAAACATCACAACCCGACTACGGGTGAAGATCCAAAAGAAAGATACCAAAACAACATAAAGCCACACGTCAGGATCGAATCCTAGTAGAAACCACTACTGATCGTCGAAACGTCACAAGCATACGGCCAAGCTCTTCATCGAGCTCCCAGAGAAGAGCTGATCCAACTCCTGCATCAAACTCGGCTGAACCTGCATCTGGTGTGGTGAAGTAACTGTGAGCCACAGAGGACTCAGCAATCCCGTTCCCGGGTAACATGACTATTTAAGCCTTGGGTGAGGACAAGGCTGAAGAAAGAACAAGAGGTGAAGGAACAACAAGAGTCTGCAGCAGCAACTAGCACTAACTTACGTAATAGAGAGCGAGAAGAGAAGTGCCTCAGTCGAGAGATGATCACGAAGTGATCCTAACTAAAGCCGGTCAAACATAACCCCACCGTGTTCAACTCCCGAATCCCTATTCGGAAATTGACAGTCACGGCACACACGCTGGTAGTGTATTGAAACATTGTGTCAAGTTATCTACAACCGGATATTAACAAGCTCCCATCTGCCACATAACCGCGGGCACGGCTTTCGAAAGTTCAAACCCTGCAGGGGTGTTCCAACTTGACCCATTACAAGCCCACGATCCGCGGAGTCGCAACTCCATAGGTGGGAAGACCCGAGTATTCTCGGAATCCCGTGCTCAAGTTAAACCGAACTAAGGTAAGGCTAATCAAGCAAATCCTCCCGGCGTGTCGACACCCTGATAGGTAGCCGCGCGTATCTAGTCTCAGGACACGACCGGATGGGCGATTCTACAGGTTTTTACCAAACCTCGAGTTTCCTCGTGGTGGCCCCGCAGACTCCCCGTTTCGGACCAACACTCATGAGGAGCACTGGCCCGGGGTTGTTGAATTAAAATAAAAGGGATAGCTAGTCCACATGCAAGTTTTATTAGTTAGTTATTAGGCAAATAGTACCAATGTTGGGACTTGCTGGAAAAGACTTAGCACTTAGCGGTTTATCAAGGGGGTCCCATACACCCCAACCGTGTTAGGAACGCATAATCAAGGAACATAACACCGGTTTATACGGTTCCTAACGGCATGAGTGGAACAAAACACCAAGCAAAAGGCTTAGCCTTCCACCCTTGCCAATATATAGATGATTTCATTTTAAGCATTTATATAGTGTGATATAACCCAACCAAACTTCAACATGAAGCAAGCATCTTCGATCTTCACCTGCAACTAGCAATGCTATAAGAAGGGCTGAGCGAAGCGTACTTAGCCAAGCAACGGTTTGCATAGGTAGGTTGGTTAAACAGGGCAATGGTTACAAGTAGGAGGCTAACAAGAAGATCATGGGCATCGAGGCAAAACTATAGATCGAGACTACTAGCAATAGGCAAAGATAGTAATGTTATCGGGGTTCGGTCATCTTGCCTGGAATTCCACAAGGGAGAAGAACGGATCCATGAAGTAGACGGAGCAACACAGTCGAGAGAATCCTCACAACTCCGGAACGAAACCGAAGCTAACAAGAGAAGCAACCGGAAAGAAAGAAACAACACGGTAAACACACAAGCATAAACATGGCATACGATGCGCAAACAAGTATGATGCATGTCCGCTTTAATTATGCATGGCATGGCAAAGTGCACAAACAAATACTACAAGTTAAGTGGAGCTCAATATGTAACGAGTTGCATATTGACGAAACACCACATTTAATTATTTAGTTGACTCTCATTTAATTACAAGACAAGATTAAATGTTATTAACATGGCAAGAGGTGAAGCATAAGTAAACTAACTATTTAGGCATTTTAAATGAGGCCGGAAAATAACAACAACAAGTTCCGGAAAATCCCCATGAGCATGTTTAATAATTATAAGCAAACAACAATTAAACATTTTAGTGTTGTTAACATGATGCGGATGACATGATCAAGTCTTATGCACTTTTTATTAACAGGTTAACATGAAGGTGATAAGGAGTATTGTCGCCGTGGTGGAAGGAAAAGGGTGCCACGGCAACGATCCGAAAATGATGCAACGCAACAATTCGGTTCCGGCAACTCGTTGAGAGTCCGGTGCAAAAGGTAAGATGGCGTGAGCGAGTCACACGAGAAGAAAGGTGGGGCGATCCCGTCTCCGGGTTCCCACGAGTCGGCGACGAGGCAACCGAGGAACATGACAACGGACAAAACGGACACGGTGCACACACGGGAAACAGCTCATACAACACAACATTCATCACACGGGTCACCGTCTCGGGGTTATACCTTCGGAACCATCGTTCTCGGAGGGGTTCGAGGTCGTAGTGGAAGTAGCGGAAGTAGTCGTTCTCGCGGGTCGTAGAGGAAGTAGTGGTTCACGTTTCCGAAGAGGAAGTAGCCGTTCCGTAGAGGGAAGTAGTGGTACATGGGGCTTCGGCGACGGTAGGCGTTCACGTCACGTGTCGTGGTACTTGCGACGTCGGGGTACACGTTATGTAGTGGTACTTGGTGTCTCATCGTGTAGTCGTACTCGTTCATGTAGTTGTACTTGAGGGTCTCGGGGTTCCTCGTTCGAAGCTCTTGGCGTCCGGCAGCAAGCAAAAGAGGCGATGCATAACATGGCAGCAAAAACAAAAGCAGCACGGCTCCGGTGACGCGGTGAAGATGACGGCTGGAGGTCGACCGGGACGCGCCTCTTGGCGCTGGCTGGAGGTGTGGAAGGGGCCGCACGGGGCGCGGGCCGGCTGCACGGGGCGACAGGGAAGACGGGGCGCATCTTGGCGCTGGAGCATGGAGGGGGGCGACCTTGCTGGAGGGAGCGGGCGAGGCTCGGCCTTGGCGACGGGGCGGAGGAGCTGCGGTGAGGAGGAGGCGCCGGACTGGAGGACGGACGCCGGAGCGGATGGGAGGCCACGGCGGGGGCCGGCGCTGCGAATCCGGGGCGGCGACGGAGGAGGGCCCCGGCTCGGCGCGGCGTGGAGGAAGGCCGAGGGGAGCTCCTTGCGACGGAGGACCTGAGGCCCGGGGCGGCTCACCTGGCGAGGCGGGCGCTCTGGCCGCGGGCTTGGAGCGGGAGGCCTCGGGCCTGGCCGGCGTAGAGGGGAACGAGAGGGAGGTGGTCGGGCGCTCGAGGGGGAAGGAAGCGGGCGCTCGGGCTCTGGCCGACGGGCGAGAGGGAGCGAGGAGAAGAGGGAATCGGGGCCGAGAGGGTGAGGAACGTGCGAGAAGAGAGCGAGGGGGAATCGAGATGAAGCTGGCGGCGGCGCTGGGAGGAAAGAAGGAGCGAGGGGTGATCGAAGGGATGCGGGCTAGGGTTTGGGTGCGCTACGGGGAGGCCTTGGGCCGGCTGGGATGGTAGGCCTGTTGCGGCTGGCTGGGGAAATTGGGCCAGGGAGGAGAGGAGAATGGGGCCGGCTGGCCTAGAAGGCTGGCTGGACTCTCTCCTTTTAAAAAAAAACAAGGAAGAGATAGAAAGAAACAATAGAGGTTAGGGATGGAATCTGGGGCAAGAGGATAAAATTTCCCGGAGTCGTAAAAATGTCAGGAATTTAAATAAAAAAGATGGGGGGGTTTTGGAGGAACCTCGAAACAACGGAAAGAATTATATGCAAGGTTTAGAAGTAGAAACTTGAATTAAGAGGCATGAGGAATATTGCAAGTGTGTTATGGTGATCTCCAACAAATGGAATAATTATGATATAGCTCCCTAATAATATTGAGAGGCTTTATATGTTTTAAAGAGAAGACAATCTTCCCTCGATTTAAATGGACCGAAGGCCCACACGGATTATTTAGGTTGAGATGCAAAAGAAATATGACATGATGGCATGATGACATGATGCAATGCAAAAAATAAAAAACACAAGCACAAAGAAGCACACGGGAAACCCGGAACATCTGGAATCTTCTGGAATCTTCTGGGACGTCGGTCTTCGGGCGTCACAACTCTCCCACACTAACAGAGGATCTCGACCCGAGATCCTAGAGATATCACCGGGTAAAAACGGAAGAGGAAGAGGTAAAACAAAGTTGCTTCTTTGACAGACGAGTGAAACCAAAGAACCTTGAGAGGTTGAACAAAATGAAAGAAGAATACAACGGAGATGAACGAAGTCAAGAGCACTCCGGTAAAAGAAGGAACAATGAGCATTATGAGAACCTTAAAGGTTGAAAAACATAAAACAAGAGCTCACGGACCAAAAGAATGTGAAACTGCAATGGTATGGCCAAGGAATAAGAATGACAGAATTTGGACAGCACTCCGTCTGAAAATGGAAGGAATTAACAAGAACTTGAGGAGATGGAATGATACTTGATGAAATGGACAACATATTGCCTCCGAAACAATTGAAAGAATGGCACAAGGGGGTAAGAAAGATTCAGATAGCACTCTGGTTAAAAGACAGACAAAACTTGATAAGATGATGGAACTAAAATGGAGGACACAACACTCCGGTAAAATGATGAGCAAGGTAAAAAAAACACATGATCTCGATAAAACGATATGATGGTTTGGAGAGAGCAACATCACAATGCCTCCGGAATGAAAGAATAGAAGCAAGATCGTTGGAAAGAAAAGAACGGAGAAGAAAATGACAACTTCTCTCAAAATTGAATTGAAAGAGCATCCTTACGAAGAAGGGTTGAACGAAGTTGTTGGAAAAAAATCAACAACGAAAGAATAAGCTCGTTGTGGGCTTTAGGAAAGCATCTCAAAATTAAGAGGTGACAACCAGCCACTACAGAAACAATTGATTGGATTGATATCAACAAGGAGATGAAAAACTTATTTCACCGGAATGATAAATGAAGAATTTGGGTCATTTATAAGCACCATAATAGCAACAATTCTCAAGGAAAGCTTATAGGTGCAATACAACCCAAGATTACTCCAACGAATAATTGAATGGTTGGAAAGATCTCCTGAACAAGGAAAATGATGGGTTTAAATATTTCATTCTTGAAACTCGTGAATCATAAAACATGAAGGAATTGTCAAGAATGACATAACACCATCTCAAAAGATAAGGGAGAAGGAATTTCACTTCAAAATGCAAGAATAATATTTGAGCTCCAACAAGAATCTTGATGAAGACTTCGAGGATGAATTAAAACATGATGAACCACCATGAGAACTCCGGTAATGAAAGCATGAGAAGTTAAAGATGAAAAGAATAAGATTCAAGGCGTGCGGTGAATTAGATGGAGCTGAAATGATATAATTGAGAGGGTTTGGAACTCCGGAAGAAAAGATGAACAACCAAGAATTTTGATATCATGAACGAACTCCAGACAAAGGAATTAAACACTTGGAAGGAACAAGAATAAGAATTATGTTATGAGTATCCTTCACCAATTTAAATTGATGACAACCAAAGAATTTGGCATACTACTTATTCTCGTTGGAAAGGATTAAAGAGAGATCTAGCACAAGCTTGGGTAATTCTTCAACAAAGCACCGGTAGGATTATGAAAAGAACAAATGAATTAAAACGATAACAACGGAAGAATAAACTTGAAAGAACCACCGTAAGAATATGGAGACGAACGAAGAGGCATCAATGAAGAATATTTGGAGAACGAAGTTGAAAACTGAGAACGAAGAAACTGCTGAAATGATGGCCTTCGGAGGATCACAATAGGAAGAATTTATGAAATGCTTCGGATGGTATAAAAGAATTCCTCACAATCTGAACAATAATGAGGATGGCATGAAGCTAGAACCACGAATCTTGGAAGAACGGATAAGGATTGAAGAGGAACTCGTCTTCGAGACTTCAAAATCTGAGAAGACGATGAGATACACCACCATGAATTGTATAGGCACTCCGGAATGAAGAATTAAAATGTTGAACCAATGATGAAAAAGAATTTGAAAGTAAACTTGGAGAAAGCATGTGACTGATGGGAATCATTCTTACGTCACACTGTAAAAGAATTTGAGTATAACTCCAGAAAATAGAAGAGTCAGGTAAGATCCTGGGAAAAGACCTGTGGGTTAGGGCCCACTAAAGAAATCACCGTTGAAAAAGATTGCTAAAGAGATATTGCACCGGTTGAATTAAATGGCTGGAATAAGATGATAATCCTCAAAATAGCTTGAATGGATTAAGAATGGAATTATGAATCTTGAGCACTCCGGATATGAATAACAAGAGGAGAATGATTAATTGGTGCACCGGAATAAGAAAGCATTGTGAAAAGAGGAAAATGATAAGATCAACACCGAAATCTTGAATTACATCCACCGGCAGAATTGAGAACAAAAGAATGATGAGCTTGAAGCTCTTGAGCATCTTCACGATAAATCACCGGATCAGAACATGGAAGGAAATGAATGAAGAACCATCACATGAATAAAATGGATATTTCATTTGAGAATTCTTGCTCTGAGAAGAATAAGGGTGGGAGGGTGGGGAAACAAAGACAACTTGGGATGAATGAAACAGACAAATCGTCAGATTTCTCAACGGTGTCCGTATGGAATAACTTGAAGAGAAGGCACACCGGTTGAAAAGGATTAACATGAAGATCTTGATGAATAAGAAGGACTAGCACTCCCATATAAATATGAGAACACCGATTAAGAAAGGTATGGAATCAACATTTGACATCGAAGCAACTCGAATACCAGAATCAAAACAAAAACAAAGGGTAGATATGTTGCAGCAGGTCTTCACAATATCATCTAAATAGAGAATTGAACGAATGAATTCCGCAGGTACATCAACTAGTCGAGAAGCCACTTAGGAGAAGGAAAAGGTAAATAAATAAAAAGGAACAAGGATCAGATAGAACAAATACAAGATAGAAGCTTCGTTCGACATCTTCGTGCTAAAAGCTCATGGAACGTGTTACAAAAGGGTTTTGCAATCCCCGGATCAGCATAGCCAAGGACCCTTTAAGATGCAACTCCCGATCAGAACAAGTCCATAAAACCACTTCACTCAATGTAGAACCCCGAACTTCATATCGTGCATCCGTTGGAAGAATGCCTAGAACTACTAGATGAACCCACCTATAGATTTCCGAAAGTTTCCAGTTATGCAATCAGGTGTTGGGGATACACGGGAAGCACCGCGCAATCAACTCTAAACCTACATCCAGGTGTATCCATCCTTCAACACATAACCAGTCTTTCTCGGAAACTGTTTACCTCGGACCTTCGAAACGCATCCACTATACAAGCTATGGCAATACTCTCGAACTACCTCCCTAGTACTGGGTGATGTCGGGGTTATCTTGCCACTAACCGTATAGGAGAGTTTTCGATGTCGGCCGTCTTAAGTATTCTAGTACTGCCGCGATGGATTTGTGACGACAACACCTCGGAGCTCAACTCCCCGGGACACTGCCACAACCCCTAATGTCAGGAGGCATCGAGAACAATGTTCTCGTCACAAAGACATCGAAACAATCCAAACAATACTCGCGAGATCCTAAAAAAAATTTGGTGCATTTTTTGAAAGTAGAAGAGGCAAGAGTAATCGTCAGGAGTCCTCACTAGAATGAAAGGGGATGAGAAGCAAAGAAATCCTACTCTCCGATATATATATAGGACTCAAAACATTTTAAGTGTGTGCCTAGACTCAACCGTCAACGATTCGATCAATCAGTGGGGGCTTCTAGGTCGGAGAAGGCTCTGAATACCAACTTGTAATGCCCAAGATGGGACTATATCTCCTACGTGTCGAGGCACGACTTAAAGATATAAGCCCATCCTAGAATGATCTCAAGTTTGGTATCTTTGCACGACTCATGTAAAAGAGGGATTAAATTGCAAAACGAGATAGTTGGCTTACACTCGCCACTTCACACAATACATTACATAAGCAAAACATCATTCAAAACATCACAACCCGACTACGGGTGAAGATCCAAAAGAAAGATACCAAAACAACATAAAGCCACAGGTCAGGATCGAATCCTAGTAGAAACCACTACTGATCGTCGAAACGTCACAAGCAAACGGCCAAACTCTTCATCGAACTCCTGGTGAAGTACTGATCCAACTCCTGCATCTTTCTCGGCTGAACCTGCATCTGGTGTGGTGAAGTAACTATGAGCCACAGAGGACTCAGCAATCCCGTTCCCGGGTAACATGACTATTTAAGCCTTGGGTGAGGACAAGGCTGAAGAAAGAACAAGAGGTGAAGGAACAACAAGAGTCTGCAGCAGCAACTAGCACTAACTTACGTAATAGAGAGCGAGAAGAGAAGTGCCTCGGTCGAGAGATGATCACGAAGTGATCCTAACTAAAGCCGGTCAAACATAACCCCACCTTGTTCAACTCCCGAATCCCTATTCGGAAATTGACAGTCACGGCACACACGCTGGTAGTGTATTGAAACATTGTGTCAAGTTATCTATAACCGGATATTAACAAGCTCCCATCTGCCACATAACCGCGGGCACGGCTTTCGAAAGTTCAAACCCTGCAGGGGTGTTCCAACTTGACCCATTACAAGCCCACGATCCGCGGAGTCGCAACTCCATAGGTGGGAAGACCCGAGTATTCTCGGAATCCCGTGCTCAAGTTAAACCGAACTAAGGTAAGGCTAATCCAACAAATCCTCCCGGCGTGTCGACACCCTGATAGGTAGCCGCGCGTATCTAGTCTCAGGACACGACCGGATGGGCGATTCTACAGGTTTTTACCAAACCTCGAGTTTCCTCGTGGTGGCCCCGCAGACTCCCCGTTTCGGACCAACACTCATGAGGAGCACTGGCCCGGGGTTGTTGAATTAAAATAAAAGGGATAGCTAGTCCACATGCAAGTTTTATTAGTTAGTTATTAGGCAAATAGTACCAATGTTGGGACTTGCTGGAAAAGACTTAGCACTTAGCGGTTTATCAAGGGGGTCCCATACACCCCAACCGTGTTAGGAACGCATAATCAAGGAACATAACACCGGTTTATACGGTTCCTAACGGCATGAGTGGAACAAAACACCAAGCAAAAGCCTTAGCCTTCCACCCTTGCCAATATATAGATGATTTCATTTTAAGCATTTATATAGTGTGATATAACCCAACCAAACTTCAACATGAAGCAAGCATCTTCGATCTTCACCTGCAACTAGCAATGCTATAAGAAGGGCTGAGCGAAGCGTACTTAGCCAAGCAACGGTTTGCATCGGTAGGTTGGTTAAACAGGGCAATGGTTACAAGTAGGAGGCTGACAAGAAGATCATGGGCATCGAGGCAAAACTATAGATCGAGACTACTAGCAATAGGCAAAGATAGTAATGTTATCGGGGTTCGGTCATCTTGCCTGGAATTCCACAAGGGAGAAGAACGGATCCATGAAGTAGACGGAGCAACACAGTCGAGAGAATCCTCACAACTCCGGAACGAAACCGAAGCTAACAAGAGAAGCAACCGGAAAGAAAGAAACAACACGGTAAACACACAAGCATAAACATGGCATATGATGCGCAAACAAGTATGATGCATGTCCGGTTTAATTATGCATGGCATGGCAAAGTGCACAAACAAATACTACAAGTTAAGTGGAGCTCAATATGTAACGAGTTGCATATTGACGAAACACCACATTTAATTATTTAGTTGACTCTCATTTAATTACAAGACAAGATTAAATGTTATTAACATGGCAAGAGGTGAAGCATAAGTAAACTAACTATTTAGGCATTTTAAATGAGGTCAGAAAATAACAACAACAAGTTCCGGAAAATCCCCATGAGCATGTTTAATAATTATAAGCAAACAACAATTAAACATTTTAGTGTTGTTAACATGATGCGGATGACATGATCAAGTCTTATGCACTTTTTATTAACAGGTTAACATGAAGGTGATAAGGAGTATTGTCGCCGTGGTGGAAGGAAAAGGGTGCCACGGCAACGATCCGAAAATGATGCAACGCAACAATTCGGTTCCGGCAACTCGTTGAGAGTCCGGTGCAAAAGGTAAGATGGCGTGAGCGAGTCACACGAGAAGAAAGGTGGGGCGATCCCGTCTCCGGGTTCCCACGAGTCGGCGACGAGGCAACCGAGGAACATGACAACGGACGAAACGGACACGGTGCACACACGGCAAACAGCTCATACAACACAACATTCATCACACGGGTCACCGTCTCGGGGTTATACCTTCGGAACCATCGTTCTCGGAGGGGTTCGAGGTCGTAGTGGAAGTAGCGGAAGTAGTCGTTCTCGCGGGTCGTGGAGGAAGTAGTGGTTCACATTTCCGAAGAGGAAGTAGCCGTTCCGTAGAGGGAAGTAGTGGTACACGGGGCTTCGGCGACGGTAGGCGTTCACGTCACGTGTCGTGGTACTTGCGACGTCGGGGTACACGTTATGTAGTGGTACTTGGTGTCTCATCGTGTAGTCGTACTCGTTCATGTAGTTGTACTTGAGGGTCTCGGGGTTCCTCGTTCGAAGCTCTTGGCGTCCGGCAGCAAGCAAAAGAGGCGCTGCATAACATGGCAGCAAAAACAAAAGTAGCACGGCTCCGGTGACGCGGTGAAGATGACGACTGGAGGTCGACCGGGACGCGCCTCTTGGCGCTGGCTGGAGGTGTGGAAGGGGCCGCATGGGGCGCGGGCCGGCTGCACGGGGCGACGGGGAAGACGGGGCGCATCTTGGCGCTGGAGCATGGAGGGGGGCAACCTTGTTGGAGGGAGCGGGCGAGGCTCGGCCTTGGCGACGGGGCGGAGGAGCTGCGGTGAGGAGGAGGCGCCGGACTGGAGGACGGACGCCGGAGCGGATGGGAGGCCACGGCGGGGGCCGGCGCTGCGAATCCGGGGCGGCGATGGAGGAGGGCCCCGGCTCGGCGCGGCGCGGAGGAAGGCCGAGGGGAGCTCCTTGCGACGGAGGACCTGAGGCCCGGGGCGGCTCACCTGGCGAGGCGGGCGCTCTGGCCGCGGGCTTGGAGCGGGAGGCCTCGGGCCTGGCCGGCGCAGAGGGGAACGAGAGGGAGGTGGTCGGGCGCTCGAGGGGGAAGGAAGCGGGCGCTCGGGCCCTGGCCGACGGGCGAGAGGGAGCCAGGAGAAGAGGGAATCGGGGCCGAGAGGGTGAGGAACGTGCGAGAAGAGAGCGAGGGGGAATCGAGATGAAGCTGGCGGCGGCGCTGGGAGGAAAGAAGGAGCGAGGGGTGATCGAAGGGATGCGGGCTAGGGTTTGGGTGCGCTACGGGGAGGCCTTGGGCCGGCTGGGATGGTAGGCCTGCTGCGGCTGGCTGGGGAAATTGGGCCAGGGAGGAGAGGAGAATGGGGCCGGCTGGCCTAGAAGGCTGGCTGGACTCTCTCCTTTAAAAAAAAACAAGGAAGAGATAGAAAGAAACAATAGAGGTTAGGGATGGAATCTGGGGCAAGAGGATAAAATTTCCCGGACTCGTAAAAATGTCAGGAATTTAAATAAAATAGATGGGGGGGGGGGGTTTGGAGGAACCTCGAAACAACGGAAAGAATTATAGGCAAGGTTTAGAAGTAGAAACTTGAATTAAGAGGCATGAGGAATATTGCAAGTGTGTTATGGTGATCTCCAACAAATGGAATAATTATGATATAGCTCCCTAATAATATTGAGAGGCTTTATATGTTTTAAAGAGAAGACAATCTTCCCTCGATTTAAATGGACCGAAGGCCCACACGGATTATTTAGGTTGAGATGCAAAAGAAATATGACATGATGGCATGATGACATGATGCAATGCAAAAAATAAAAAAACACAAGCACAAAGAAGCACACGGGAAACCCGGAACATCTGGAATCTTTTGGAATCTTCTGGGACGTCGGTCTTCGGGCGTCACAAGAAGAAAGATGGCACGGAGCGTCTCTGCGTTGATTACCGTCCATTGAACAAGAAGACAATAAAGAACAAATATCCGCTCCCCAACATCAACGAACTCTTCGAGCAGCTCAAAGGAGCTAAAGTGTTCTCTAAGCTCGACCTCCGAATGGGCTATCACCAAATTCGCATTCGCGAGGAAGACATTCCCAAGACGGCCTTCAGAACGAGCTACGGTTCATACGAGTATACCGTCATGTATTTTGGTCTCGCCAATGCTCCTCCTACCTTTTCGAGGATGATGCACTACATCTTCAACCCCTATACCGGCGAGTTTGTGCTTGTGTATCTGGATGATATTCTGGTGTTTTCCAAGAATGAAGAAGATCACGAAAAGAACTTACGTCTGGTTCTTGATCGACTCCGAGAGCATAAGTTCTATGCCAAGTTCTCAAAGTGCGAGTTTTGGCTCGATAAGGTTTTGTACCTGGGCCATATCATCTCAGCTCACAGTATTGCGGTTAATCCCGAGAAAGTTGAAGCAATTGTCAACTGGGAAGCTCCTCAGAACGTCAAGCAACTCCGCAGTTTTCTGGGTCTTGCCAGCTATTGCAGAAGGTTCGTTGAGAACTTCTCCAAGATTGCCAAGCCTCTTTCCAACTTGCTCCAGAAGAATGTCAAATACTTTTGGTCTCCAGAGTGTGAAGTGGCATTCAAAACTCTCAAAGAAAAGCTCGTCTCTGCTCCAGTTCTGACTCCTCCAGATGAGTCCAAGCCCTATGAAGTATTCTGTGATGCTTCTCTTCAAGGTCTTGGTGGTGTGCTTATGCAAGATAAGAGAATTGTGGCATATACTTCTCGTTAGCTCAAGCCAAGTGAGAAGAACTATCCCACACATGATCTCGAGCTAGCAGCTGTGGTACATGCTTTGATTACGTGGAGACATCTGTTGTTGGGCAGAAAGGTCGACATCTTCACTGATCACAAGAGCTTGAAGTACATCTTCACACAGCCGCATCTGAACCTCCGCCAGACTCGTTGGGTTGAAATGATCCAAGAGTATAATCCCAGCATTGAATAC
Source organism: Secale cereale (assembly GCA_902687465.1). NCBI lineage: Eukaryota > Viridiplantae > Streptophyta > Magnoliopsida > Poales > Poaceae > Secale > Secale cereale. The sequence goes on along the minus strand of LR738713.1, from coordinate 256,311,737 downwards.
ACTCCTGGCAAGGTGAATGTGATTGTAGATGCTTTGAGCAGAAAGGCATATTGCAACAGCCTTCTTAACAAGCCGTTTCAGCCTGAGCTTTGTGAAGCATTCAGGAAACTCAACCTCCAAGTTGTTCCGCAGGGTTTTCTTGCAAATCTTCAAATTGCTCCTACCTTGGAAGATCAGGTCCGTGAGGCCCAACTCAGGGATACCATGGTGAAGAAGGTGAAACATGGTATTGCAAAGGGCACTCCTAAATACAAGTGCTTTCGTGTTGATGAGAGAGATACCTTGTTCTTCGAGGACAGACTCGTTGTTCCCAAAGGTGATCTCAGGAAGCTCATTATGGAAGAAGCACATGATTCTCTCCTTTCCATTCATCCTGGCAGTTCCAAGATGTACCAAGACCTCAAGCAGTCTTATTGGTGGACACGCATGAAAAGGGAAATTGCCCAATTCGTGAATGAATGTGATGTTTGCAGAAGAGTGAAAGCAGAACATCAACATCCAGCCGGTCTTCTCCAACCTCTTCCTATTCCCGAGTGGAAGTTCGACCACATTGAAATGGACTTCGTCACTGGTTTTCCTAAATCCAAGCGAGGAAATGATTCTATCTTCGTGGTGATTGACAAGCTTACAAAAGTCGCTCACTTCCTGCCAGTCAAAGAATCCATCAATGCAGCTCAATTGGCAGAGTTGTACACTTCCAGAATTGTGTCCTTACATGGCATTCCTCAAGTGATATCCTCAGACCGTGGAAGTTTGTTCACATCCAGGTTCTAGGACTCCTTTCAGTCCGCCATGGGCACTAAGATCAGGTTCAGCACTGCTTTTCACCCTCAGACTAGTGGTCAAGTCGAGCGAGTGAATCAGATTCTAGAAGACATGCTCAGAGCATGTGTCATATCCATTGGCATGAAATGGGAAGACTGCCTTCCATTTGCCGAGTTCTCTTACAACAACAGCTTTCAAGCAAGTGCAGGTAAAGCTCCGTTTGAAATCCTCTATGGCAAAAAGTGCCGTACCCCTCTCAACTGGTCTAAAACAGGCGAACGTCAACTTCTTGGCAATGACTTGATCTCAGAAGCCGAAGAAATGTGCAAAGTCATACGTGAGAATCTCAAGGCCGCTCAGTCGCGTCAGAAGAGCTACTATGACGGCAAGCATCGTGATTTGGCATTCAACATTGATGATCATGTTTATCTCCGTGTGTCTCCGATGAAAGGCACCCAAAGATTCGGTATCAAAGGAAAGCTTGCTCCTAGATACGTCGGGCCTTTCAAGATTCTTGGCAAAAGAGGCGATCTAGCCTATCAACTTGAGCTCCCTCCCAACTTCGCCAATGTTCATGATGTCTTCCATGTGTCTCAACTTCGCAAATGCTTCAAGGCACCTGAGCGCATGATTCCGTTTGAAGAGATTGATCTTCAACAAGACTTGTCCTACCGAGAGCATCCCGTTGCTATTCTCGAAGAAACCGAACGCAAGACCCGCAACAAGTCCATCAAATTCTTAAAAGTCAAGTGGTCACATCACACCGACCGAGAAGCTACCTGGGAACGAGAAGATCATCTTCGTTCCGAGTACCCTTCCTTTTTTTCCAGTCCTAGATCTCGGGACGAGATCTTTTTGTAGTAGAGGAGAGTTTGTAATGCCCCGGATGTAATACTTTCCCTTTTGGGTATATAATATATCTCCGGCTTCATCTATTTCCATTCCGGGTTCTTTGTCTTTCGGGTTTTCGTCGTTTTGTTGTGTGCGTGTGTGGCATTCATTCACATCACGTAGACATGTGCATCGCATTGCATTTGTGTTGTCGTTTGCATCCGGTTCCACGCGTTCCTTCCCGTTGTCCGTTTCGCGTTCCGGAGCTCCCTCACGTGTCCGTGACGTCCCGTAGGCCTACTTTGTGGTTTGGCCGTGTAACGTTACCGGTATGGCGCGAGACTTGTCGTGTGTTGTTGTTTTGTTGTGTGTAACCTGCCTGTCAAATCTCGTCGCGTTTCGAGTCCGTTTGCTATCCCAACAGTTATTCGTGTGGGCCCAAAGTGCCTCCACTTTGTGGCCCAAGACACCCCTACAGCAGCCCACTACCCTCTCCTAGGCCCATCTAAACTTCCCCCACGATTGGATCCGTCGGATCGCGATCGGAGGGCTCCTAAACACCTAAAAACCCTAACCCTAGCAAATCTGCTATATAGACCCCTAGGTCCATTTTGGGCATCCCTAGCTTCTTCCCCACTTCTCCCCATAAAATTTTGGATCTGGCCACCCCCTCACAGCCATTTGGCAGCTCTCAGCCGCCAGTTCCTTCGATCCCGCAGGCCAGTCCCTCGAGGGCCAGGTCAACCCCCTCCTCCCTCGACGCAGCAGACCAGCGCCCCGATCGGGCCAGATCAGCAGCTCCCGTTCGCCGGCTGGGCTCCCACCGCGCCAGCCAGCGGGTGGACCACATCGCCCATCGGCCCACTCCCTTCCCTCCGCCCGATCGATTGCTCCGCCAGCCGATCGGCCAGCTGGGCCCATCTCTCCGCGTCGCCTGTACCACTTCACCTGCGGGCCGCCGTTTTCCTCCTCCGGACCGTACGCCCTCGAGCCAGCGCACTCGTCCCTCCGCTCCACCTCCACCCGAAGCTGCCGCCTCCAGGCCGCGGGCCTTGCCACCTCCGTCGGGCCGCAGCCAGCCGGGCCGCGCCCTCTCTCCACCCCGAGCCAGGCCGCGCCTCAGGCCGCCTCAAGGGCCCAGCCGGGCCACCCAGTCGCCCCTCCTCGCCCGCAGGCCGAGCCGGGCCGATTTCGCCGAAGCCCGTTTGGGTTTTTTTTTGCAGATCTGGAGGTTGTCCCAATTTTCTTCTAAGTCCCTGTGATTTATTGTCTGATGCATTATTCAAACTGCTCTAACTTTTTGTGTGTTTGTCCGTTTCGCGCAAATGACATGTCCAGACGTTCGTGGTGATTAGCACTACATTTTATCTTTTTGTGTCATGCATGTTAGAGATCATCTAGATGCTTGTTTTCCCGTTGCAAGAGTGCATCCCGGTATAATTGCTGCTATGTGATGTTTTTATGACATCTTTGCTATGTGATATCTTTTAGCTCGTTTGTCCGATTGATGCAAATGACATGTCCACGTGTTCGTCTTGCCATGCTCTACATGTTGTTGGTGATAGGTTGCATGATAGATTTATTCTTGCCATGTTTATCATCGTTGCAAAGTGCCATGTGGCTGTGATGTTATTTCACTTGTTATGAAATGCCATCTTGTTGAGCTCATTGCTATCGTTGTGTTTATCTCGATGATGCATGCTTGTATGTTTCGGAATCACCATCATGTGTACTTTAATGAGGTGCTTACCACTTGCCATGTTTAGTTTCGAGGTGACTTAAACTTGCTCTTTTAGATGCCATGATGAAACTGCTGTTTTAGGACTTAGTGTAATTTCACTAAGTCTGAAATCTGTAATGTTCCGATGCCATGTTTGAGTGATGTTCTAGGACAAACCATGATAGATTTTGAGTGGATCTTGATTGTTCCTTGTAGTATATATTGTTGGCTTTCCATTCATGTTCTCACATGCTTATTTAAGTGGCTGTAGCATGTTTATCTTTTGCTCCAAAGTATCAATAAAAATTCTGCTGCCAGAATTTTATTGTCAAGTTCAATATGTCCAAGCTTATTGCTATTGATCCGTGGCTCCTTTGGGGGTGCACCTTTGGAATTATTTGCTGTAGGATATGTCTAGTTTATGTTCATGTCCTTTTCCATGATGTTTGAGTGCTGTAGCTTAATTATTTTGTGCACCGAAGTTGCTATGTTGCTGTAATTTTCAGCTTTCGCTCATTTCTTGTTTCGGGCATAACTTTTAGCCCGTAGCTCCGATTTCAGCGAGTCTTATATGAAACTTGATTGATTTTCCATGTACATTCATAATCTCCTGTTGTTATCATGTTTTGAGGTGTTTTTCTTGAGTGCTATTTTTCCGTGCTCCGTGTGCTTCCTTAGTGCATCCATCATGCATCCATCATTTTGAGTGCGCATTGCATCTTGTTGATTTGTGCCTTGTGTGATTGTATTGTTTAGAGCCGGAAGCTGAGACCGAGTACGAGTACGAGCACGAGGTTACCAACGAGGTTGAGCACGAGGACCCTTCTTACGATCTGAACGACTACACTTCAGGCAAGATGACCGAACCCCGATAACATTATTATCTTTGCCTATTGCTAGTAGTTCCGCTCTATAGTTTTGCCTCGATGCCCATGCCTTTCTTGTCAGCCTCCTACTTGTAACCATTACCATGTTTAACCACCCTACCTATGCAAACCGTTGCTTGGCTAAGTACGCTTCGCTCAGCCCTTCTTATAGCATTGCTAGTTGCAGGTGAAGATCGAAGATGCTGGCTTCATGTGGAAGTTTGTTGGGTTATATCACACTATATAATTGCTAAATGAAATCATCTATATATTGGCAAGGGTGGAAGGCTAAGCCTTTTGCTTGGTGATTTGTTCCACTCATGCCGTTAGGAACCGTTTTAAACCGGTGTTATGTTCCTTGATTATGCGTTCCTAACACGGTTGGGGTGTATGGGACCCCCTCGATAAACCGCTAAGTGCTAAGTCTTTTCCAGCAAGTCCCAACATTGGTACTATTTGCCTAATAACAAATTAAACTTGCATAGGGAGTTATAAACCCTTTTTCTTAATCAACAACCCCGGGCCAGTGCTCCACACGAGTGTTGGTCCGAAACGGGGAGCCTGCGGGGCCACCTCGAGGAAACTCAAGGGCTGGTAAAAACCCGTCGCTTCGCCCATCCGGTCGTGTCCTGAGACTTAGATACGCGCGGCTACTATCAGGGTGTCGACACGCCGAGAGGATTTTCTGGATTAGCCTTACCTTAGTTCGGAGTATCTTGAGCACGGGATTCCGAGAATACTCGGGTCTTCCCACTTTGGAGTTGTGACTCCGCGGATCGTGGGCTTGTAATGGGTCAAGTTGGAACACCCCTGCAGGGTTATGAACTTTCGAAAGCCGTGCCCGCGGTTATGTGGCAGATGGGAGCTTGTTAATATCCGGTTGTAGATAACTTGACACAATGATTCAATACACTACCAGCGTGTGTACCGTGACTGTCAATTTCCGAATAGGGATTCGGGAGTTGAACACGGTGGGGTTATGTTTGTTGAGCTGTAGCTAGGATCACTTCGTGATCATCTCTCGACCGAGGCTTTCTCTTCTCGCACTCTCTCACGTAAGCTAGTTGCTAGTTGCTGCTGCAGACACTTATTCTTTTCTTCTGCCTTATCCTCTCCCAAGGCTTAAATAGTCTTGTTACCCGGGAACGGGATTGCTGAGTCCTCTGTGGCTCACAGTTACTTCACCACACCAGATGCAGGTCCAGTTGTGAGCTATCCAGGTGATGGCACCGAGCTAGACTGGGAGTACGACGAGGAGCGTAGTCGATACTATGTTCGTTGTCCTGATGATCAGTAGTGGAGACTTCTACTAGGATTCGATCCGACCTGTGGATTTATTTATGTTTGGTATCTTGCTATTTGAATTTTACCCTTAGAGGGCTGTGATGTTTTAATGTATGATGATTGAGACATGTATTGTATTTGTGTGACGTGGCGAGTGTAAGCCAACTATTTTATGTTTTCCATCCCCCTTTTACATGAGTTGTGCAAAGATACCAGACTTGTGATCATTTCAGCATGGGGTTATGTCTCTAAGTCGTGCCTCGACGCGTAGGAGATATAGCTCCATCCTGGGCATTACAGGGGTACCTCGCTTCCTAGTGACCAGTGTCTTGGATGATCGTCCTAAGAATGCTTATATATGAATAATTCTCTCTCATTTACCCGTAAAAAAAGATTAAGCCGTATTAACCGGAAAGGAGGAAGTATGGGCTAACACTACTTGTTGGTGTGTCCCGTCAACTCGCAGAACGAGGAGAAGCTTGCAGGACAAGGTGAAGCTCGCGTACGCCTTTTGACTAATGCAACGTACCCTCGCCCAGGCGGTGGACATGCATAAGTTCATTCGGTGTCACATTGCCAGAGGCATACACTGTAGTACCGAACATGCGGAGTACCATTTTTCGACTTCACGAAGAGGCAAAGAGCCAAGCGCAAGGTTTAGTAGTATGAGTACTACTACTACTAGAACCGCATGGTGGAGCCTCTGTACTCTTATTTTTCTTAATCTCTGATAAAGTACACATTTATTCCGGAGAAGGGTGGAAAACGGCAGCCCAACATTTAATGATGATATCGATCAACCATGCTCGAATATATCTTGACCTCCGTGCGAGCCCGTCTGTGTGTTCTTGCTCCTCATCTCTCTCAAGGAACGGCGGGTTGGCCATTTTGCCATCAATCGAGATCGGTTTGCTCACACTCCGGTCCCACATGTCAGTGATATGCCAAGAGGAGGTGCGTTGACCGACTGGCCGTATGCGTACTTGGTTTTGCACCTTCATACTACTCCTCCCTCCGTCATAGTTTACAGGGCGCGCTTCATTATGATGCATTTATCTCAATGCATTTCCACCACCAGAGAGACTTTAGACGCGTTTGGTTTAATGCTCAATTAATTAGGGCGTGGTAACCGCAATTTTATCTTGATGTAGTACTACGGAGTGGAGTAAGTGCATGCATGTGTGTACCCGGGGTGGAAGCACTGCATGCATGTGTCAATAATGCTAAACATACAAAGAGTTACATGCATTTACACGCTGACTAGGACTTTTCTTCCTAACTAACCACTCCCCCCTAATTTTCATTGGGGTGGGCCCCTTCTCCTCCTTAATCTCCAATCAAAACCCACCTGCTTGTAAAGTCCGTGTAAACCTATGTATGTGTAGCAAGATTCTGCATGTGTGTACGCATTGTTTTCTCTAGTAATAGACGTCGTGCTATAACTACCAATGCTATTTTTCAGGCCGATCGCTAGTCGCCATGGTCCCAGAGATTTTTTTCTGAAGCGCGCTCTATAAACAGTGACGGATGGAGTAGTATGAGCAGATTCAAAGAAGAGCATATTGATGGTTGCTTCTTCCGAGCAACTTACAATTGGAAAGGTGGGGCTTATGATTTGACTTCTCATTACTTACTATTAATGCGGCGCAACGTCCGGTCTGAGTCTCCCATGCGGCTGTGCACTACCCCCTAGGTTCTTAAATATACTCCGGAGTATTTGTCTTTCTAGAGATTTCAATGAGTGACTACTCAAATATTTGTCTTTTTAGAGATTCAAATGGACTACTACATACGGATGTATATAGACATATTTTAGAGTGTAGATTCACTCATATTGCTCCGTATGTAGTCACTTGTTGAAATCTCTAGAAAGAAAAATATTTAGGAACGGAGGGAGTACACATACGACGCAAAATGAGTGAATCTACACTCTAAAATATGCCCATTTGAAATTTGTAAAAAGACAAATATTGTTGATGACAGTTGCGATGACAAAAAAGAAGCATATTCCTTGTCCTAAGGGAAGATAAGAACACGGTTGTGTTTGTCTAAAACGGTGTGAGGACGAGATTGCAATATGGAAAGTACGCCGGACGAGCTACATCATGTGCAAAGAACCATGGAAGATCCACATGCAGCGACGTGGGAAGATGGGCAGTGGAGCAAGGCCGGAGGGGATACCTGGAGGTCATCGGGATGTAACTAGGTGAGCGGCGGCGGGCGGAATCTGCCCATACTACGGTAGCGAGCAGGTGGCGTAGGCCCTACCGCGCCGGAGCTTGGTCGGAGAGAACGGCGTGTATCGCAGATCGGGACATGCTGCCTCGGCGCCATCGAACGGAGAAACGATGCATGTCCTCCCTTTCCGCCGGCGGACGGGATGCGGCCGGATCAGTGACCAACGGTGAGAGAGAGAGGCCACCGCAGCCTTGTGTGAGATACTCTGAAGAGAGACAAACCAAGCAGGGAGGCTCCACTGTATATAGTGGAGCGGACTACCTTTTTCTCCATAGAAATCGTTTTATATTTTGTGTATGTGCCATTGAGAGATATAACTTTATTTATAAATAACGCGCCAACGCATCAAGTCGAACTTTGTTTCGTGCACGCATGGTACATGACCTCCGTAGGTAAACAACCGCTACACGTGTTCAAATTAGCACATGGGCTGCCATTTCGTACAGAAATGAGCTCCATCATGTACCCGCGCGGGTGTGGCTAAGCACGAAGTGTGAGTACGTGCACGGTGCACCTATTCTCTTCTTGTATATGTACACCACCTACGTGAGGTTGTGTGGGAGAGATACAAACGTAGAGAGATATAGTGTGTGGGTTTTCGAGAGTTTTTTTTGGGGGGGGGGAGTCAATCAAAAAATGTAACATATGCACTGTGTGTGAATTAGAGTCCTGGATATATCAAATATATAGAGGGGGCGATCCACGAGAAGAGAGTGGAGGTATCATCGACTTGAGGTGTTCATAGAATCGAAGAGAGGGATTATGTGTGTGTGTGTGTGTGTGTGCGCGCGCGCGCGCGCGCACGGTCGATAAAGAGTGCCATTGAATTTGTGTGTGCCCACGTCAAAGATATAGAGTGGCTGGCCTACTAGAACGAGAGAGGGGACAAGTGCAGTTTGTCTCTATGGTAGGGATACCTACCTACAGTGCTCGAC
>LR738713.1:256271876-256303066 GCA_902687465.1 Secale cereale | reverse complement strand
AGGGAGGCCTAATTAACTATAGAGGTACAATGGCTGGTATATGTGTCGAGGAGGAGAGAGGCCTACCTCGTGTATTAAGGAAGATTGATCTACCTCATGTATTAAGGGAGATCGATCGGCATCCATGCATATGTGGAGGAGAGGAATAAGGTTGGAGAGAGACAGAGCTAGAGTGTTGGAGGGGGTGGTAGTGGAGTTGCTTCTAACAAATGGTGGGATAGGCTTGCTAGACAATCGGAGGGCACGCCTGCAATATCAATAACAGAGGGGATGGAGCCTGTCTGTGCACGTGCACGTGAGAGACGGGTCAGGAGGCATGCACAAATGATGAGGGGAGGGGGGCGATATGGCTGTGGTAAGAAGACATAACTACATAGGAAGATCAATCGTCCTTTGTCGGAGAAAGGAGAGACATAACTTGTGAGGTGCGTCGATCGATGGGGGGGGGATAGTTACAGTCGACCTAAGTATATGTTGGGAGATCCATCTGTATACATGCATGTGTGTGTTAGAAGCAAATGAGGCACGGGGAGAAGGATAGAGAGAGAGGGATGCATCGAGGAGGTGGTGCGAGAGTCATACTATATCGAGGGGGAAGGAGTGTGCGAGTATGAGATCGATGAAAAGAGTGGTGGGAGTGAGGCATGGACGGTGATAAGAGAAGAGGGGAAGCTTGTGTTTGTGCTAGGCACACCTCGCTAGAGAGGCATATCGATCGATGTGTGCCGTAAAGAAGGAGCTCGGGGCCTACACACACCATGGGTGAACGACCTAAAGTGAAAAGACGAATTTGCGCGATGGAGCTAGAGAATGTTGAGGGAGGGTGAGAGGATGCGGGCGTGTGCATGCACGAGACAAAGTTAGCGCTAGCTAGCTACAAAGATAAGAGGATTGTGTGGGTGTAGAAGACGAACAAAGATCATACTTCATTATAAAGAACGAATTCGAATATTTGAAGAATTTATCATAGTGTTTTAAACCGACGCATGTGTGAATATATATAACAATGATACACATGGTGTGGTTATGAACATGTTATACTACATATAATATATTTTATCTCTACTCTTATAAAAATGGAGTTATTGATGATGGTGTGCCTGCCATCCTGCAATATAGGTCGTCCGATTTATATCTGACGGATAGGAAGGAAACTATGGCAATTTTGAAAAAAGATACCCACACCCCTCTCCATATTTGCAAATTAGGCATCCCCTTGATCATGTTGATGTTCTGTGGAACGCATGGGCATCTTGCTAGTACTACATATAACATATAGAACATTGATCATAATTTGGGCTAATGTGTGTCTTTTGCAGCTCAGGTCTAAATACTTGTCATAATGTAGGGGGCGGGGCACTATACTATGTGTGATAAACACGGTGTACACGTATGGAACATGGTTTAGATTATGAATATATAGTTAGTACATCAAATGTACTATTATTTGGAATCAACATCAAGTGTATTCAAAAAATAGAATTCGAGTTCATGTAGTACACATAGTTCATATCTATCTCTATAGTAATTGTGTGGTGTGTTATTAAGGTAATACACGAATGATGGTTGAAGTTGGCAACAATCATGATTGTAGATTGTTATTGAAACAGAGAAATGAATTCAAATTTAGTTCGAATTGCAGCGGTAGTATAGACATTTGGAATGCACTAAAATGTCGGTATGAGTAGGTTACATGCATTATACAGCAAGCGAAAAAATTTAATTGGACATAACATGGATTCATACTACCGAATAGCATTTAATTGCACTATAGCATTTTTATAGTAAAACGGGGCAAGACTCTTTCTTTGTGTGGTGTGAATAGTTTTATTTTTTCGTTTTATTTTTGGTTGAGGGAAGTGCAAATTGATTTGGTATGTACAAGTACAATATTACACGTTAGGCTTGTCCCTAAAATTCAACACGCGCCTTGTTATATCCCGAAAATTCAAATATTGTGCTCCCAAAACTGGCGCCTTCACAACCCGCGCCTTGCTATCCCGAAATTACAACGCGCGCGAAAACTCCCTCCGGCTGCCAAATCCCGACACGTGAAATCCCCAGTCTAACCCTGTGCCGAAAGGGCTGCTAGTTCAAATCGGTGGGGGGGTACTTTTCTAACACACCCTAGATTTTGGACAAGCGCGTCTCCATCACCTCCTTTTTGCCATTCGAAATCTCTGGCCGCCATAACCACTCCGCTCCAGCCGCGAAACCCCACCCTCCTCCGCCCGCCACCTCACCGCTGCCCAGCCGGAGCCTCTTCCCCGACGATGTCATCCACCGCAACAGCTCGACGTCCCTCGTCCACCTGCCCGGATGAGGATCCGTCATCCATCTCGTCGTCCCGTCGGTTCAGCCGCCCCGTCCTCCACCTCCAAGGAGTTGCTCCGACGATCGCCTCGTCTATCGAGGCTACTCCATCCCCACAACGCCGCCTTAACCTGCTCCACCGGAACCGCAGCATCCTCACCGACTCCCCGGACGAAGCCGAGGCCTACTCGGCGCCACCAAAGAGGTTGCACACTCATCGCATCGCACCTTCTCCTTAGCTCGACCTCCTCACGTCGACGGTGCTCCATCCCGCACCCCCATGGAGCGGCTACCTTAAAGCCGGCGCCGCGGGCGACATCTCCACGACGGCTCTCCCCCAGTGCGAGGCCCCTTCGGCGGCGGCGTCCATACCAGCCGGATCTGCTACTGCTGCTCCGGCTCTCGCTCACTCGCTCGCGATGTTGCTGCTGCTCCGGCTCTCGCTCGATCGGTCGCTCGCGCAGCTGCTACTGCTTCGGCTCTCGCTCGCTCGCTCGTGCTGCTGCTGCTACTCCGGCTCTCGCTCGCTCGCTCGCTCGCCCAGCTGCTGCTGCTCCGGCTCTTTCTCGCTCGCTCGCTTGCGCTGCTGCTGCTACTGCTCCCCCCCTCGCTCGTGCTGCTGCTCTGCTCCGATTTAGCTACACTTCAGTCGACTGAATCGACTTTTGGGTCAGTCGATTTTTAGGGGGGGGGGCTCGCAGGAGTTAAGGAAGAACCACCCGCAGCGGGGACGGGGGCTCGCCGGAGAAGTACCCCACTATCTATCTTAGGGTTCAGGGTAGGGGCGGGGGGCCTATAGGGCTGGTCGTGGCGCTGAGGGACCGACGGTGGGGAGTTGTTTCGGGGCGGCGAGGCAGCGCTGGGGCCGGCGGCTCGGCCGGTGGTGGTTGGCGGCTCAGGGGGTGCAGGTTGAAGATGAACTGCAGGCCCTCCCTAAACTACATGTCAAGTGCCTCTCTGCTACCATTGCATTCAGGTATGACAGTAACATTCAGATTCCACAGTAAAATTCAGTTTCGACAGTTAAGTTCAGAGTCAACAGTTTTTACCTCATCTGTTGCAGTCAGGTGGGTTTTGGTGATGTAAATTTTCCGTCTATTTTACATCATCTATTGGAGATGCTATTAGAATCCCACTTGAGATTGACGATGTCTGTCTTGTGCTGCTTCAACATCGACGTCTTACGGCTCACCGGGGCTGATCCAACGACATAACGAACCATCACAACACAGTAGTGCCCTAGACGCCGTCTACAGATTCCTCAGATCTTCCTCCACACCTCCGACAGCCACCTCTGCCTCAACTGCTTCAGCGACCAACCCAATGATGCTGAGGTCGACACGGCTACGGCAAAGAGGTTGTACACTTGTTGCATCACTTATTACTATACAATCATGTTGATCCATTAGGGCTATTTTGGTTTGACGGAAATACATAGCAATAGGGAATTTTCCAATGGCACTCTACTATTCAATTATTCATGCATTTTGTGAAAGGAATGAAGCAAAACATCCACCTGGACCTACTTTTCAAAATCCTATGCATGAAAACAAGACCAAGTGCATTAGTGGCAGAATAACATTCTAACTGTACACGCTTTCATATGGTTTCACTTTATTTTGGCCATGTTTCTTTGCATTCCTCTGCTCTTCCAATTCATGTAAACCAAACACCCAAGTTGACAGAAATCCTGTGTTTACAAATGCTTTGTTTACCATGTGCATTCCTATCCTATATCGGGTGTTTTTCCTATCCCTGCGTTTTTAGAATCATGCAAGCCAAATGAGCCCTTACAGAATTAATTCAGTTACAAGTAGGTGCCGAAGGGAACTTTGTGTGGTTTGTCCTGCTCCTGCCGCAACGTCGTCCACCTTACCTGAGGTGCTCCATCGACAGAAACATCCACCAAACCAGACATCACGACTCCTGACCATCTTTCGCCGCCTCAGATCTCCTTCCCTGCAGCTGGCACCCACCGCAACGGCATCACCATCATCGACTCAGCATATGAACCTGAGGAGTACACGGGTCCACAAGAGAGGTCGCACTCTTTTGATTCTGCTTATGTTATGCACTGCTTAATATTACCTGCTACTTTATCGTCCTGTTCACCTCTTGGACTCCAAGTCAGGTCCAAATTAATGTTCAAACCTGAGTTCTAAATTAGTTGTGGGGCACATATCGAGGAAGCAACGAATAGTATCTCTGTCTAATATCTGGTTCACCTAGGGTATGCCTATGTTGTTCATCTTGGGTGGGAAACAAATAGTAAAGCAATCATCATCTGTCTTTTTATTAAATTAAAGCAATCATCAGCCTGCTATCATTATTTTTGGATCCATCCACTGGTTGTTACCATCAATCTAAATTTCTGCATGCTCTCTTTACATAATCTCACCATATTTTTTTCGTATGCATGTCAGATATTGTACACAGTCATGCTGAACATGTAGAGAAAAAGAGAAGAGTTTTGCGCGGCAATACAATTCATGCAGACATCGCTCCATGGTGGGTTCAATGGAAAACCCTCCCCACCCCTCTCCATATTGTAATCCAGAGGAAGATATCTGTTCTAAGGCGGATTCAGACGCCGCTGACCACTCCTATTTACCCCCCAAGGTGTTTGCCCTACCTTGGCAAGATGATGTTAGTCATATCATGCATATGTTGTCTTGCGGTGCCTACTTTTGACATCATATATGTCATCTGCTTAGTTTAGACATGTTCTGTCGCCACCTGTTTAGTTTCTATATCATATATGGGAATTATGCAGTCTCATGTCTTTTAGCCAGCCATAATATATGTAAAATGTGCAATGTCATCCTATTTAACCAGGCATCATATATTTGAATGATATCTTGCCCATCCTTTTCTTCATTACATTTCCATTTGTCGACAATGTTTGTACATTAAACTACTCTTCGTGTGAATCATCCATTTGGGTGGGAGATTAAAAAATCTAGAGTGAAAACAAGGCCTTCAGAGCAGACAGTGCTACCTATCGAAGCAGATCTCTTGTTTGGTCCCGATAGCTCCTCATAGATGGATTCAGAGACGGATGACCAGTCCTATTCCCCACCGAGGTGTATGCTCTAACTTGGCACGGTGTTTTAGTTATTCATCATATCTTTGAATTATGTTATGCTATGCTATCCAGTTTAGATAGACATCATATATGTGAAATTATGTCATGCTATCCGTTTTAGTTAAACAATATACATGTCAACTATTTCATGTCCTCTTTTTTCCACACTATCTATTGCATGTGTCTCTCATACAATGTCTGTACATTCAACTGTGTTTCCTGTTTATCAGCCATTTGAATTGGAGCGGGTGATGCGAGCATCTAGCGGACTAAAAACACGGTCTTCAAATAAAACAATGCTACCTCTTGGTGGATATAGCACCCCGGTTGTACATGCACAAGAACCAGCCCTACCACACATAACCCAAACTCTCGTAGATTGTACCCCTACTGCGATGGACAGAGAACCAGCTTCACCCAATCTAACCCCAACCCTAGCAGATAGTAACCCAGTTCCTGTTGACACGACACCATCTCCACCACAGAGCTCCCAAACAAGAGCAGTTAGTAAGGCAGCTCCAGTGCCCAAAGGGCCAGTACTACCACGGCGAACCCCAACTCCACCAGTTAGTACGCCTATTCATGTGGTGGAAGCACAATGAGCTAGTCGTACTTTAGCATCTATCGCATATGATGTTGTTAAATCGTATGTGCGTATCTTCCCATCTTGGAAATATTATCCTGAAGATGAAGGAAAATGCCAGTTGCAGGTGTTTGTCCAGGAGTTATGTGTAACTAATGTTATTCATGGCAATTACTTTGCTTTGTCCCATACATCCTACCTCCATGATGGTTATAATACATCAAATTTTCCCATTTTTCTCTACAGAGAAGGACCGATTTGGAAACTCAGGATGAGGTAACCTGTGCTAATACCTCTGTTATCTTCAAAAATGCTTGGTGGCAGTATCGGAATTACCTAAAGAAAACGTACTTCACCGGCAAAGAAACTCATCAAATTCCCTTACATTCTCCTAAGACACATTTATTGGACGATGATTGGGAACGCCTTGTTCTGTACTGGTCCCAAACCAAGAATGTGGTAAGGTCTATGAGCTCATTTTCTATTTTTAAGTACTATATTCTTGCGTCTTACTGTACTCTGTTCATGTAGAAAAAGTGCCTAAACCTGAAGAACAACTGTTCTAATTTAAGATTCCATTGCTATCATAGTTCCAAAAAGTGCTAGGCATTAATTGTGCGTTTTGCCACCGCCTTGCACTTTACTAACCAAAGCGCATGCTTATGCGCAGTTATGCATAGATTAAGCGTAGTTATGCGCAATGCGTTCCGCCAACGCCTAATGCCTAGGCGCTTAAGCGCTCGCTTAGGTGCGCCTTTTTTAACTATGATTGCTATCGTGCATAGTGCTTTGCTCTTGTATCACTGTATTTACTCATACAAACTGAATTTTAAATTAAAGGATCCAATCGAAACTCGAATGGCACAACAGATATGTTCACGCGTGTTTCTTTAATAGGATTGCTCTTATCAATAGCTCTGTTGATTTTAATTTCAATTGTGTATACAGTGGACTTCTCATATCATGCACACTACTAGCATCACCACAAAGCAAATTGTGTTGTTGTACATGTAGGCCCGTGGTACCCATCCGAAATCTTGTTGTGCCATGTAGTTTCCCATGCTTTGTATTCTTTCACTGTTGCTTTGTCTTGAACTGATATGATTTGAACCGTGTCTCTATTTTGATTTGGCAAGACAATGCAGTGACCATAGGACATAGATATATGTTTGTTTGATGCTTTTATTCTGTACTAGTACTTGGCAATAGAAGACTTGGTAGTTTAACCTTGTCCACCTTACTAATGAACTGGTTCACCGAAATGAGTTTCATATACTAGTACATGCTAAACTGTTATGTGTCTGCTTGTTTCTTCTTTTAGAATGCTGACAGCATATTGGGGAAGAGTGCCCTATTAAGTAATGGTAAAGGAAGCAATGCAGATAAGGTTTAGGATAGTGACACATCCTTGTTGGTCTCCAACAAAGCTGATAAAACAGCTAAGGAAGACTATCTCGAAGACAGTGAGACAACCCCAAAGTCCAGTCTTGGTTTAGTGTTGGAGTTACTGGCGACTACCGCTTGCACAAGCTATTCAAATTCACTGTCTGAGTCAGTTCTGTTTATTGAGTCTCAACTACAAGATGAAAGACATCGATCAGTTGTGCTGCGACAAGAAGCGGAAGGACTACGAAAGTCCCTGGAGCATTCAGATGCATACTTTCTGGTGCAACAACAAGCGTTGGATGATTATAGCGCCAAATAGGACAAAGCTAATAAGCTTGCTAAGCTTATTGCCAGCATGGAGGATACCATGTTTCTTGAGCTCTTCTGAAGTTGTTTCAGTTATGCTCATGTTTAGCTGCCGTGTTTATTTGCACTGGTGGCCAATTTTGACGGCCAGTGTATGTAATATGCTGCTTTGTTCCCTATATTTGCACTTGTGGCGAACTTTGATGCCCAGTGGGTGTAATATGTGTAATAGCCGTGATAGCCTACCGTAAGTTGCTTGCTTATTTATTTCCGTTGTCTTGTTTATTTGTTTTCTTGTAGTCAGTGCAGTTCTTTTTCCGTGGTTTGCTAGTGGCCAGAATAACCTATTTTTCAAAACTAGGCCACATTAACAATGGGCTACATATTTACTGTAGTTAACATGGGCCTCCTACGGGCCATAGAAACAATGGGCCTTCTACGGGGCATAGACACAATGGGCCTTCTACGAGCCGTATCATCAATGGGCCTTCTACGGGCCGTATGATCGGTTCGCCAAACATGGGCCAATAATAGACCACATTATGGCCGTAAATGGGCTAGAGTTGAAATCGTCCGTTCATGGGCCGACCATAACGGGCCGTCGTTAATAGGCCGTATTTGATGACGCTATGAAAACGGCCCAACTGATAGAGGCAAAGGGGCCAGATCTTTCGATGAGATGGTAACTATCGATTTGGTGGAGACGACTTTGACGATCCGACTACAAACGTGCACGACGTTGCGCCTTAGCAATCGCTAAACCAATCTCCAGGGGTTACTGACGATGCCAGAAGCACGATCAGCCTGACCACGAAGGTCTATTCCTGCATGCAATCGAAGAACAAGTAAGAATATGATAAAGGAATCTGAATATTTCAAATATAGATGAAGTATTGACAAAGATGGGGATCCGTAAGCGGTCTTGGTCTGGTCGTTGGACACAAACGAAGTACACGAAGTTGCAATGGCTAACTTTTGACTAAACAAACCCCAAAGAGAAAGCTACTAGATGGATCTACTTATATAGGAGCAAGGGGTGGCGGCCAAGGAGGTGGAAGGACGTCCCAAGGCAGCCTAAAACTAACCCTAGGTCGTACAAGGCTCATGGGCCCAAGTGGAGGTGATGTAACACCTTTGGACTTGTAGTTTGACTCGGATTCTGCTGCAGCGTCAGATTGTTTCGTCGGTATCTCAACGCTCCGGACGAATTTGAAGGTGATTCCAATTGGGTTGGAAAGTGTACGAAATCTAGTTTCCAACAAAAAAAGAATCACCCAATTCGGAGTCCGTATGAAGGAGTTCTTGCCGTTTTGAGTCAGGTATGTAAGTGCAGTCCGAATCTGGATGCAGAACGTGAGAGACTTGGACTCTATCTTCTCTTGGCCCAAAAGTGACGTGAGAGAACTTTTTGAACATCACCTAAACTTCTCTTTTTCCCTTATCTTCAAATGCGGATTGTAAAAATGTCCCATACACCTAGAATTAGACATGGCACAAAAGTCTGTGAAGTATTTTTGTCCTGGATGACATAAATAAATTGTTGCATAGTTTGCATTAGAAATCACCTCACAAATATACATGTATGCAATATTTTTGGTCGTATCCAAGGTAGTCATGTCCTCATCATCCTCCCTTTTTTGAAAATAAAGCCGTCCTCGGCGTCGCTTAATCTGAAATATGGGTAAGAAAATAGACAAGGTGTACATGTTGTATATGTATATGTCATCCATTTTTACTTCCCTTAATTTTCGCACATATGACACATGTATAGATGAGTAACTTTCGTAGGTCATAAACTATAAAGCCAAAATATTATCACAAGAAGTAGAAGGCATGAAAATATTGCAACTCAATTTGCACAAATAAGTGAAGCTCTTATTCAAATCAAAATATTGACAATGTTCATCATTAAACCATCCCAACATTGGTGAATAAACCTTACTTGCATGAAATTCACAGGCTACAACATGCTTAAATAAGCAAACATGCAATAAGTCATTTGACATAGAATCGTCACCAAAATTAGAGGTCATATCAAAATGATTAAACATTGGCACAATTATTTTCAAATGTATTTTATCCAAATCTGATTTATTCTCCGATTCACATGATTCTTTTGCATCAATAGTAAATTCAATGGGTGCACTTAAAATTGTTGGTATTTCAGTTGTTTGATCACATGACGCATTCATGACAGTAACATGATTGTCTAAACTAGGTGGTGTGCTCAAATCAACAGGTAATTCAATACATGATGTATTCAAGTTAACTAGATATGCATCATCCTCATGTGAAGTTATATCATCATTGGTTTTACTGTTACCTTGTCGCAAAGACGTAGCTGATGTAGGTACGGACGATGACAATGTACCATACACTTTAGATGATGTCACGCTCACAATTGGAGGGGTGGTTGCTCTAGTAGGTGCAATGGCGGAGGAACCAACCAGTGGTGGTGAGCATGAACTGGAATAGTAGTTGTTGTAGTCACACAATGCATCCTCCTGTATTTGTCTCTCAAAGGTACAAGCACGAACATACATACCAATAATGCAACGAGGAATATACTGAAATCTTGCACGAATATCATGGTTCAAACCACCAAAAAATATATTCATTGTATCATCCTCAGATTCTTCTATGTCACAATGATGCATATAAGATTTGAACTCTTGATAGTAAGCATGAACAGTATTACTGCCTTGTTTTAATTGTTCTAATTTACGAAGCAATTCACGGCGATAGTAAGGAGGGAAAAAATGTTTTCTCATTACAGCCTTCAAATATTTCCAAGTTGTGGGTTGGTTATCAATATTTTTCTTACAATGCACACTCCACCAAACAGAAGCAAAACCAGTAAATACTCTAGTGGCAGCTCGTACTCTCTCAAGTTCAAAAAAATGATGGTGACTAAAAACTTTTTCTACTTCAAGCTCCCAAGCTAGATAAATAGCAGGATTAAATCTACCCTCAAATGACGGTAAACAAATAACCTGACCATGTGCTTGTGTGTGTTGTCCCACGTCTCGTGATGGTGAAGATGTATCCGTCGTCCAAGAACTTCTGTCTCCGGTACCTGCCATGGTTAGTAGAAACAAGAAACAAAATTCGAGAATAATGTTCCTATGAACTACTAGGATGTGGTGGTAAAGCGCTCACAGTAAAGCAAATATCAATATCTTACAAGTTCTTACCATGCAGCAGGTGGTGATAGGCAACCAGCGGTGTCAAATAACTCCAAAGATATAGTAAAGCGATTGCCAGGTGAACGTAAATATGCACGGTGTAGAAATATGTGGAGCTGGGTTGGCTATATATGGTAGCAAAAGATTAGCAATAATCAATTCAGAGATGCAATGTTGAATAAACGCTCAACGACGGTACTGTGCTGGTCCTAGGCTAGACCGGACTAGAGACGCGAGCCTAGAACACTAATGATGTCACGGTGTAGCACAACTAGCATCAATAAAGGATACAACATTTCCCGTGTGCTTCAAAGTAGCACCATGTATTTCATATAGAGAGTCTCATATGCTTTCACTTCAATATACTAGTGGAATTTTTCATAGGATTAGATGCATACCCACTTAAAGCTCAATGTGAAACTAAGTGGGTATACATCTAATCCTATGAAAAATTCCACTAGTATATGAAAGTGAAAGCATATGAGACTCTCTATATGAAATACATGGTGCTACTTTGAAGCACAAGTGTGGTATTTGCATGCCCCCTTTTTTCATACATTTTTTGGTGGGCTTCTTTGGCCTCTTTTTTTATTTGGGCTTCTTTGGCCTCTTTTATTATTTTTAAAGTCCGGAGTCTCATCCCGACTTATGGGAGAATCATGGTCTCCTTTATCCTATCATCATGGGGGCATGCTCTAAAAATGGATAATGATGATCACCACACTTCTATTTACTTATAACTCGAAAGAAATAAAAATTACAACTCAATACCTATGACATAGTATGACTCTAAATGGACGCCTCTGGCAGTGTACCAGGATGTGCAATGATCTAGCATAGCAAAGATATCAAAAAACTGACAAGCCATGAAAATATCGTGCTAGCTGTCTTACGATCATGCAAAGCAATATGAAAATGAATGCTCAAGTCAACTATATGATGGAAGTGATGGCAATATATCATGGAGTGGCTATGGAAATGGCATAATAGGTAGGTATGGTGGCTGTTTTGAGGAAGGTATAATAAAGTTTATGCACCGGCAAAAGTTGGGCAGCACGAAAAAGGCTAGCAATTATGAAAGGGTGAGAGTGTGTATAATCCATGTACTCACATTAGTCATAAAGAACTCATATACATATTGCAAAAGTTTATTAGCCCTCGAAGCAAAGTAATACTACGCATGCTCCTAGGAGGGAGGTTGGTAGGAGTTAACCATGTCGCGCCCCCGACCTTCACACAAAGATAGGACAATCAAGGATAAATTGTGCTCCAACTTCCCAGCATAACGAGAGACTATACGTGCATGCTTCGGGAATCACAAACCTTAACACCAATATCTTACTAAACACGATCATCTACTAGTACCTCCCACATATTATCATCTCTATATCGCAAAACTATTGCAAGGAATCAAACATATCATATTCACTGATCCATAAGTTTTATGTACTATTTTATGACTAACCATGCAATTGACCAATTCATGTTGACTCTCTAAATAGATATAAGTGAAGCATGAGAGTTTAATTCTTTCTACAAAAGATCATGTTCTAACAAATATAAGTGAAGCACGAGAGCATTCTACGAACATCGGTTTTCTATGCGAAGAGAAACATGAAATCCAAACTTCAAATGATATAAGTGAAGAACATGAAGCATTTTATAAAGCCATACTCAAAAGATATAAGTGAAGTGCAAAGAGCATTCTAAAAATTGACCAAGTACTATCTCATACCAGCATGGTGCATTATTAAAACAAAAACAAAAATCACACGACGCTCCAAGAATTTACACATATCATGTGAATAAAACAAATTCGAAAACATACCGATACTTTTTGAAGAAAGATGGGATGCCTTTTAAGGCATCCCCAAGCTTAGATGCTTGAGTCTCCTTGAATATTTACTTGGGGTGCCTTGGGTATCCCCAAGTTTGAGCTCTTGCATCTCCTCCTTCTGTCGGTGCACAAAAGTAGGGGACCTTTTGCACCCCTTTACTTTTGCACGGGCAGTTGTAGCCACGCTTGGCGGAGCAGAAGAAGGAGAAGCACGAGACAGCCAAGGCAACACTCAAGACAGAGGCACGAAAAACAGAGGGGCAAGGTGGACTCCTCCCTCGGCAACGCCCTTGCCGAGGCGGCCCACATGACCCCGGCAAGAGCCTTGCCGGGGCAACTTGCCCAACACAGCAAGGCCACCACTATTGGGTCTGAGAGCTCTGACACCATCGACAACGTCAAGACCAAGATTCAGGGGTGCCTGCGCAGTGGCATGCAGATCTTTGTGGGACCAAGGGCCCGCAGGCCTAGATAAGGGACCAGAAGACAAAGACCCCCGGCAAGAGCCTTTCGGGGACGACCGAAGACCCCCGGCAAAATCCTTGCCGAGGACAGCCACAAGACCCCGACAAGGCCCCTTGCCGGGGGCGTCTGTGGGTCCACAGCCAGGCCCACGCACGCCAAGGTTTCGCTGCCCCACGGCCACTCCTACGCGGCGACCAACTCGCCAACTGGACA
The DNA here is from genome assembly GCA_902687465.1 of Secale cereale. Classification (NCBI taxonomy): domain Eukaryota; kingdom Viridiplantae; phylum Streptophyta; class Magnoliopsida; order Poales; family Poaceae; genus Secale; species Secale cereale. The sequence continues at coordinate 256,289,693 of LR738713.1, read as the reverse complement.
AGTGCGTGCATGTCAACATGCAACCCCTAAGCCAACTAGCCAAGCACCTGTGTGGTGGCATGCAGATCTTCGTGAAGACCCTGCCACCGCAGCATCACAACAGCCAGGAGCCAGCATGGGGCTGCATGCCTCGTCAGCCTGGACGCGTATCAAGAGCAACGCGAGGCGGCGACGGGCGGGACAAGTTCCTTTGCCGTCCCCAATAAATCTAGAAGACACATAGGCGGTGCATTAAATGTGTTTGTCCTATGATGTGAGGAGATAACCTTGTACACTGTAGTTACTTTCCACCTCCTGTGTGCCGCTATGGCAACCCCTTTGTCATATAAAAGGAGGCCCGAGGCATATTGAGAGGGGATTCGGACTTTCTGGAAAGACACGCATAGTAGCCAGTTCAAGAGCTCAAGAACACCAAATATACACAGACAAGCAGGATTGGGGTTTTACGCATCACCTGCGGCCTGAACCTAGGTACAAATGTCCACCCGTTGATCGACTAGACCTGCTCTTTGGACAACTCTACGCCCCTCCAACCGTAGTAGGGGTCCCCGAGATCCCATAGGTGTTGTTTCCCCGACATCTTTGGCGGGCCAGGCAGGGGGCGCTAGATTGTCAAAATCTGGTCTAGGAGTTAGCGCATCGACTTCTTCGTCGCCATTGCTCCCAAGAAGAAGGGGACCGTGGCAATCGGTCCGTCTGGGGCCAAACCGCCCGTGCCACCACGAGCGGGCAATGGGGCGGCTGCGGATGGTGGTGGAGGCGTGGCCCATGAGCTTCCATGACACTCTAGCCATCGGAGCCAGGTGAGCGGCGTCGTTCGCACCCAAGACGACGAGCCACACGTCGCTGGGTCCAAGAGCGTCGCCATGCTGCACACGGGTGGCACATCGACCTCCAGGACACCTCCACCGGTGCCCGCTCCACGGTCTTCCCAACTCATACATGGCGAGCAACGCCATGACGTCAGTGCCCCGGGGCACTGCCACGGGAAGAGCCCCTTGCGTCACTCTCAAGATGCATCGGGCCAGCATGCATGTCCGGACGCTGGCGGAAGTGGTGTGCGATAGCAGGACTATGATAGAGCTCCTTCTAACGTGGTTAGAAGTCAGAGCGCGTCACGGTCCATGCAGCTTTCACAGCCACCCACGCCAGCAGAAGCGTTGGCGCGCGCAACTGCTCCTCAACTTTCCTCCCGCCGTGGAGAAGCTTGACGAGTGGAGAGCCACCATCTAGAGCCTCATCAGCTTTTCCAACAGAGATGAACCGCGACCAGCGGGACCTTCGCGTTGGCGCTCTGGTGAGCCGACACACGCTGGTGGTGGGAGGACCGGAGGTGCCGCGACCACGGTGCACTCTCCTCCCCCACGCCAGCAATAGCAGCCGCCGGCTCGTTGGGCCGACGCTCGCGACAACTTTTCCACGGCATCATCCGACCCGTGAGCCCTCCACGACCAACATCAAGTCCTTCGGGAGCGAGCCCAGGAAGACACACGGACCACTATCGAGCGACGGTGGAAAGTGCGCCATCAATCAGACAGGCGTGCCGGGCCTACTATGGACCACCCAGCGTCGGGGGGCCCTGGTGACTTACCTTAGGAGGTGGGTTGTCCGGCCTTTACCCATGAGCTGCGGCAGTTCTAGTGGCCCTCACACCGCATGTTCAAGCCTGAGGTAAGAGAAAAATATAACGGCAGGACTCACCCGTTGGAGTTCCTCAGCATCTACACCATTGCGATGCAGGCTGCTGGGGCTCGCGACAACAAGGTGCTTGCCAACTACTTTTTGTTGGGGCTTAAGCCCAACGTTATGTCGTGGTTGATGCACCTGCCCGTGGGTTCCATTTCTTCTTGGTCGGATCTGTGCCACGAGTTTGTTGGTGCCTTTACTGGGGGCCACCAAGCTCCCGGCCAGGAAAGCGATTTGCATGTCATCCCCCAGAAGTATGGCAAAACCATGCGCAAGTACATACAAAGGTTCAACCGTGTGCAGTACAACATCCCGGATGTTCACTCCGCCACCGTCATCAGTAGATGCCATCAGAATGTGCGCAACCACAAGATGCGTGAGGAGCTGGCGATGAACAAGGTTAAAGATGTAGCTGAGCTCTATGTAGTGGCTGATAGATGCGCTCAAGCTGAATAAGGAAGGAAGTACCCCGGTGAAGACGCCAGCGCAGAAACCGACTCCACCGACAGAGACGCCGTCGCCCCGGCGAAGAAGGGTCGGCGCTATAACAGGAAGCGAGAGGGCAAGGCTATGCTTGCCGTAGAGGGATCCGACGACCCCAGCGCCGCCAAAAGGGCCAAGACTGACGACCCCGGAAAGAAAGTTGCCGAGTGCACCGCCTGCTGGGCCTTGGCGGCCGCCGACAAGCCGGGAGTCTCCGACAAGCAGTACTGCAAGATTCATCGCACCAAGGGCCATGACCTCCAGAACTGCCGACAGGTCGAGCTGCTCGCGAAGAAACAGATAGCTGAGTATGAGAGGCATGATAAGAAGAAAGGCCCGGTCGGTGTCGAGGTGCCCGACAAGAAGCGTGGCGGCCGAGGTGGTCACCGCGGCCAAGATAACCAACCAGAGAGGCCCGCTCGAGGCTGTGACAAGAAAGAGGAAGAGGATGATCATGGCGAAGACGACGAGTCCAGCGAGCACGAGTTCTAAAAAGCTACAGAGGTCATGTGCGTTGACGGTGGCGCCTCGCTGCATACCTCTCACCGCCAACTAAAACAGTGGGCGCGTGGCATCACTGCGGCTGAGCCATCATTCGACGCCCAGAGGCCACTGAAGTGGTCCGGCACGCCTAGAATTTTTGACACCGAGGATCACCCTGACCGTACAACTGTGGTCGAGTGTTTTCCGTTGTTGGTTTCACCAACGATACGCAACCTCAAGGTGACGAAAGTGCTAGTTGACGGTGGGGAAGGTCTGAACCTCATCTCACCCACTGTGATCGAGATGCTACAAATCCCCGATGGAGATCTAGAGGAAACAGGCACGTTTCAAGGGTCCAACCCAGGGAGGAGTCAGCCGAAAGGAAAGATCGCTCTGCCCGTCACGTTCGGGGGTGATCTGAATTACAGGACGAAGAAGATTGTCTTTGATGTTGCCAAGATCCCCTTGCCCTATAATGGGATCCTCGTCCGCCCAGCGCTGGCCAAGTTTATGGCGGCATCGCACTACGCCTACAACACGTTGAAGATGCCCAGCCCAATGATCATCATCATCATCCCTTCCAACAAGAAAGACGCGCTCATCTGCGCCGACCAGCTCTACTGGGAGGCAGTTGCGGCAGACGCCACCAAGGCACTTGCTCCTGCCACTGAGGCCCCGAAGGAGAAGAAAATTGGCAAGAACAAGGCCCCTTCCGTCAAGGCCTCTGACCCCTGCAAGAGCTCCTGCTCCCCCTCCGGCAAATGCGCCTCTTCGGAGCGCCGTGTTCCCGTTGGGGATGTGCCAGAGAGCTCTACCAGTGGGAGCAAGAGGTCCAAGGTGGCCCCACCAGACACCAAGAAGGTCCCCGTCAAGGAGGACGGCATGGGTGGGGCTTTTACCATAAGCTCCTCCCTTGACAACAAATAGGAAGGTGCGGTCGTCACCTTCCCGCCGGAGAATGTTGACGTGTTTGCATGGCAAGCATCCGATATCCCCGGCTTTCCCAGGGAGCTGATTGAGCACAACCTTGTTGTCTGTCCCCATGCGCGACCCATCAAGCAGAAGGTCAGGAAGCAAGCGTTGGAGCGCCAAGAGTTCATCATTGAGGAAATCAGGAAGTTGGAGGCGACAGGCTTAGTCAGAGGAGTAGTCCACCCCACGTGGTTAACCAATCCGGTGGTAGTGCGTAAGGCAAACGGGAAATGGAGGCTATGTCGACTATACAAATATCAATAAAGTATGTCCGAAGGACCCTTTCCCTTTGCGATGCATTGACTAGATAGTGGACTCCACTGCCGGGTGTGACCTGCTGTCATTCCTTGACGCCTACTCATGATACCATCAGATCTTCATGATGAAGGAAGATGAAGAGAAAACCGCGTTCATCACCCCATGTGGAACGTACTGCATTGTACAGATGCCTTTCGGGTTGAAGAGCGTTGGTTCAATGTTTGCCCGAGCGGTCCAAATCGGTTTTGAGCCCTAGCTGCATAGAAATATGGAAGCCAATATGGATGACATAGTGGTCAAAACCAAGGACAAGGCCACGCTCGTGCAGGATCTAGAAGAAACATTTGCGAACTTGCGTAAGATCAACCTCAAGCTCAACCCAGAGAAGTGCATGTTCGGCATCCCATCCGGCAAACTCCTTGGGTTCTTTGTGTCTTAACACGGAATCGAAGCAAATCCCGACAAAATCAAAGCAATTGAGCAGATTGAGGCGCCAAGACGAGTCAAATACGTCCGTAAGCTTGCCGGCTGCGTTGCTGCACTAAGTAGGTTCATCTCCAAATCTGCTGAGCGTGCCCTCCCCCTTTTCAAACTTTTGAAAAAGGTGGGTCCAATGAAATGGACTCCGAAGGCAGAGGCAGCACTGCAAGATTTGAAGAGATGCCTCTCCTCCACGCCGACACTAGTCGTGCCTAAACCGCAGGAGCCATTGCTGCTATATCTAGCGGCAACGAATCAAGTGGTTAGTGCTACGCTAGTGGCACAGAGGGAGTTTGAAGAAGAGGCGGTGGTGGCGGAGGATTCATTGGATGACGGGCCAGAGCTCTCCCCGGTAGGGCCCGATGTCGGCAAGGTAGGGCCCCAGGCAGGGCTTGGTCCCGGCAAGACAGATTTTACGCAAGGAGGTGAAGTCGAACAATGGAAGAAGATGGTGGAGCGCCCGGTCTATTTTGTCAGTTCCCTGTTGCAGGGGGGCTAGATCAAGATATTCTAGTATGTAGAAGCTATTTTTCAGCCTCCTTATGGCCTCAAGGAAGTTGCGCCACTATTTACAAGCACATGAGATCACCGTCGTCACTCGCCTCTCTTTGCAACGGATCTTGCACAACCCAGATGCAACTGGGAGGATTGTGGAGTGGGCATTGGAATTGTCATGCTTTGGCCTCAAGTTTGAAAGTACCTTGACAATCAAGAGCCAAGCCTTGGCAGAGTTCATGGCAGAGTGGACCTCAACGCCCGACAAAGAGAATCAAGAGATCACCCTTCCCATCAAGGAGACGAGCCGTGATTGGATTATGTACTTTGATGGAGCTTTCTCGCTGCAAGGTGCTGGTGTCGGCGTGCTACTCGTCACACCCACCGGAGAGCACCTCAAGTACATAGTCTAGATGCGCTTCCCCCGGGAACAATCAACAAACAACACTGCAGAATACGGGGGACTGCTCGCCGGTCTTAGGATCGCGGCAGACCTCGGAGTCAGGAAGCTTCTCATTAGGGGTGATTCACAGCTTGTCGTCAGGCAAGTTAACAAGGATTACCAGAGCCCGTTAATGGAGGCCTATCTGGATGAAGTGAGGAAGTTGGAGGAGCGCTTCGACGGTTGGCAGGCAGAGCATGTTCCCCGAGCAGAGAACAGCATTGCCGATGACTTGTCAAAACGAGCTACCCTCAAGCTACCTGTGGAACCGGTTACCTTTGTGCTTCAATTAACCCAACCTTCTGTTGAGCCATCTGCGGGGCAGAACAAACGAAGGAAGGCGGGCCCCGACAAGTACTTTCCCGTTGAGCTCCCGGGAGCCGCCGGCAAGGACGTTGCCGGGTACCCCAAGCATGCCAGGGAGCAGCAACCTCCGATAGGGGCCCAAGCCCCAGCCGTAGAAGCAGCTGCCCCCATGGCCGAGGCTGAGCCTTTAGTCCTTGTCGTCAAGCCCCAGGCTTCGGCATGGGCGCAGCACACTGTCTGTTTCCTCCAAATAGGAGAACTCCCTAAGAAACAAGAAGAGGCAGAGAAAGTAGCCCGTCGGTCCACAATGTACGAGTTTGTGGATGATGCCCTGTACAGAAGGAGACCAAACGGCGTGAAATTGAAGTGCATTCCCCGGGAGGATAGACTAGAGCTGTTGGCAGAGATACATGGAGGCATGTGTGGCTCCCACATAGGGTCAAGAGCCCTTGCCGGCAAGGCATTCCGGCAAGGCTTTTTCTGGCCCACCGCCCTCCAAGATGCAACTGCACTAGTAAGCAAGTGTGAAGCGTGCCAGTTCCATTCAAAGAAGCTTCATAAACCAGCTTAGCCTCTTCAGACAGTCCCTCTTTCCTGGCCATTTTTGGTATGGGGACTCGACATACTAGGCCCCTTTCCCCGCGCCGTCGGGGGCTTTGAGTACTTGTACGTAGCAATAGACTAGTTCACAAAGTGGTCGGAAGTGGAACCAGTGAGGAAGGTGACAGCACAATCAGCCGTCAAGTTTTTCAAGGGACTAGTCTTCCGTTTTGGTGCGCCAAACAAAGTCATCACCGAAAACGGCACACAGTTCATGAGCCACACTTTCATGCAGTACATCCAAGACCTCGGCGGCAAAGTCTGTTTTGCTTCTGTTGCTCATCCCAGAAGTAACAGCCAAGCTGAGGGGGGCGAATCCAGAAGTGTTGCGAGGTCTCAAAACCAGGACTTTTGACAGGCTGCACAAGTGCGGAAGACGCTGGATTGATGAGTTGCCAACGGTTCTTTGGTCAATCAGGACGACACCAAATCGAGCCACTTGACAGACACCCTTTGCCCTGATATACAGGGCAGAAGCAGTTCTCCCCACGGAACTCATATACGGATCACCTCGAGTGCTCGGTTATGATGAGCTTGAGCAAGAGCAGCTGCGCCAAGATGACGTAACACTCCTTGAGGAAGATCGTCTTCAGGCTACTGTGCGAGCCGCTTGCTACCAGCAAGCCTTGCGCCACTACCATAGCCACAAGGTTCACGCCAAAAGCCTTGAGGAAGGCGACCTTGTTCTTCAGCGAATCCAATCCGCCAAGCATTCAAACAAGTTGACGCCGAAGTGGGAAGGCCCTTATCTGGTAATACGAGTCACCAGGCCCGGCGCAGTCCGCCTGGAGACTGAAGATGACATTCCAGTGAGCAATTCCAAGAATATCAAACATCTTCGCAAGTTGTACCCCTAAGGTGCGGTTTCCGGGAGCCCCGACAACCCCCTTTTTGTACTAGCCTTGCCGGTAAGGCATGTAACCCTATGTACGAAGCAAGGCGCAGACCCTGTGCACAGTCAGGGAAGAGAAACCCTTTAGTATGTATATTTTCCTGTTGATTTCCATGTTTATATATATGCGTATATACATGCGTGTCCAGGGTATTGTACTGCTTTCTAATTCCATCAAGTGTTAATGGACCGCCAAGGTTCCATGCTCTTGTCCTCTCTTCTTTCCAGCCGCGGCAAGGATCCTCGATCCCGCCAAGGACCCGGCTCCAGCAAGAAGTTGGGAAGACTTCCCGGCACAATGACTCCCGGCAAACCAAATAGATAAAGTTCACCTCTTGCCCGTTCATGTTCGTAACATGTGACTTGTGAATTAGAAAATCCTGTTTCTCTCTTTTAAACTCGGGTGCTTCCGTCCCTGACCCGAATGCTGCTTTGGTCAGGGCAGTTGCGGTACCCTTTCCTAAAAGAAGGTTGACGGGGGCTGAACCCTCTATCTGCAACCCGACATATGTGATTCTCTGGCAGGCACAGAGGGCGCCGGCAGGGCGGCTTGCCAACAGAACTCGTTTATTTGCGTTCAAGAGGCATTTCACCTCTGCGTGGACGTATACATGCATGAGTCCCTGGCAAGGCTTGTCTTTTTCATTAACATGCTGATACAAGTACGGATGTTACAGAACACATGCATGGGCTCGAGAGATTACATTATTTAAAAATTAAGATTCTACAAGTGCCTACATGCTAAAAGAAAGATAAACGCCTCACAATCTCTGTTCTTGTCCCTTTCTTCCCAGGTGTCGTGGGTGAAGGCAAGGGAAGTGCGACGAGGAATGCACCCATGGAGAGCATGGCGAGGGTGACCCTCGGCGAGATGCGTGGCCGAGGGAGGAGGGCGGTGCAGATGATGGTGCTACCACCGGCGGTCAGTCAAAGTCGGGATCGGCGTCCTCCCGCCCGCTATCGTCGTCCTCACCGTCGCTTCTTCCTCGTCAATATCGCTCAATGAGGAGGTTTCGCCATCAGTGGAGCTCTCCACGGAGCACCCTAAGTGGATTCCCGAGCGTCTGAAGACCTTGACGGAGAGTAGGCCGTTCTCCATTAATTTGAAATGGAGAACATGCCCCTCCGAGAATCTGTGGGCACAAGCGAAGGTCTTCCACCCATGGCGAAGGTACATGACGTGAGGGGCGGGAAAGTCGACGTCGACCCACGTGTTGCCATTCCCGCAGCCCCTCATATGCAGCCTCAAGGCCTGCGGCAGGTCCACTTGCATTTCCCGAGCAAACGGGCTGGGGAGGCGGAGGTGACCACACAATGGCTTGTACAGCCTAATGAAGAACTCACGGGGCTGGTCTCTGACCTAGCCCCCCATTGGGGGAAGAGCCGCTGGCGGAAGCGAGGCCGATGTGCCGCCCCATCCTCCTCTCTCCTGAGCACCATGGCGGTCTCGGCCTCGCCCCCTCCCTCTTCCTCTCACAGCAGGCTCCACTGCCACGAGTTCCGAAGGAGGAGGGACACGTTGTCGACCAGAAGCCCTCGTCGCCGCCGTTGGAGTGCCGGCGCGCCCTCTAACCATGGCAGACGGAAGAGAAGAATCGAGAAGGAAGGAGATGAATGCAGAAAGACAATGCCCCTCTCCCCTTTTATAGAGGGGTGGGCCGGGGCTCGCACCCCCAACCTGTCACACCCTGCATTTTGTAACATGTTATTTGCATCAATGAAGCATGAAAATTTGGACCAGCAAGAATTTTTGGCATCATTTGGCTTTTATTTGGGATTGAGTTTTTCTTCATGTGCTTTTCATGTGCTCATTAAAGTCAACTATTACCTATTGTAGAATTCATCTCCTTACCCAAAACTTATGCCCAATGATCATGCCAAGTGTTAGATAACAGTATAGCATTTTCTTACAAAATTAATTTGACAAAAATGTATTTTATAAATTTAGTATTCCTAAAAAACCCTGAATTGAGGTTTGCACTGCAAGTGCTTGACTTAGGGTGAGGAAATTATTTCAAAAGGTGTATTTGAGACCTAGTAGTCATAGGACTCCCAGAAACCACAAAAGTATAATTTTAAAAGTTATTTTTATATTTTATTTAAAAGCTTTTTCTTAAGGCCAGAAATGGTCTTTAATAGGGGAAAATTATTTAAGTATTTCAAAAATATTTGCCAAAATTCAGGGAGACTCATAAGACATATACTGTCCATATATAAGAGTTTCAACACTTGGTCATGTTCAAAATAATGGGCTAATCCCTCCAAAACCCTTTATGGATATTTCAAGCTTTTGAAATATTTACAAAGGAAATATTCTCCAAAAATTCTAGGGAAATTCTATCATGTCATATATGACATATCTGATGATCTTGCCAAGTCCCATGCCATGGGAAGCAAGAAAACATCATCAAAACCCTTCAAAACCATTCTGTCCATATTTGAAGTTTGAGCAACTTTACATTGCCAAACTTATCCAAATGCTCTCAAACTTGGTGCACATACTAGAATGGCCTAATAAGGCATCTAGACCAAATGGCACAAGAATTGGAGTAGAGCAACTTGATCAGAATACCCCAAAACCCTTTCTGTTCAAATGCAAATTTGAACAACTTTACATTACCAACTTTTTACCTGGAGCTTCAAACTTTGTGGGCATGATCATAACCCCAAATAATGAAACTACACCAAGTGGTGCATCAAGGGGAGATGATTAGCTTGACTTAAATAAGATGAAGCCATTTCTGTTGATTTCTAGGGTGCACCAAAGTTGCATTGGCTAGTTTCTTCAAATGAGCCCAAATTTGGTGAAACACCCTATTTTCTTATAACATTCAATCATGTTAAGTGTCATGGCAAGTGGAGATCATTTGCTTGATCAATACTTGACCAAACACCTTCTACAATTTTACCAAAACTACCATCTTGACCCCTTTTACTATTTACCTTGGCCTCAACTTTCTACCACAGCTTCATCTAGTTACTATCTACCTCCAGTAACTCCCCCATGTCCACAGCTCCATGATTGAGGGGTGAAAACCCTAGTTCACCTTGCTGGACAGCCATTTTCTACCAAGTTACCAGCTTCACCTCTCTCTCCTTGATCATCCAGAGCATCCAAAGCCACAACCGAGCTGCTTGCAGCACCCTGGACCCCCCAGACACGGTGGACGCGCCCAGAGGGCCAATGGCATGCCATGGCATGCGATAAGGCCGCTCCAGAGCGCGCTACAGTGCGCCCCCGCACTGTAGCTTCGCCCAATCGCCTGCCCCCGACAGCCTCGAGCTCTCCCCTCACGCCAGTCGATGCCCCTCGACGTCCGCGACCTCCCCCGGCGCCGTCCCCCTCCTCCTCCGCCCTCCAGTGGCCGTCTTCACACGCGCGCTGGCCGCCCGCAGCCTCCACTCGTCGGCCTCACACGCGCGCGCGGTCTGGAAGCTTCCCCGCTCCTCCTCTCCCCTCTGCTAGGCGTAGGACTCGTCCACGGACCTCCCCGACTCAAACGCAGGCACCAGCACGGCCTCAGGCCTCGCCTACGACCTCGCCGGCGCACGAGTCCACGGTGGACCATGGGCTCGACTATATAAGCGTGCCCAGGCCTCTCCAACGGCACCAACAGCCTCCCCTCACCCCCGGCAACACTCCAGCACCACTCGTTCATCCCCGAAGAGCCCCAGTGCTCGGGATCGACCGGAGCTCCGCCGCGTCGGGCAACCGGCGATCTCGTAGTACGAGCCCTCTCAGCTCCTCCTTTTGCTCGATTTGGAACCACCGCACCCCACTGATACTTTCCCCTCCCTTTTCCCTCTCTGTAGCTGTCGGAATCGGCCGGAGCAGCAACCTCCCGAAGCTCCTCCGCCGTCCCACCTCGCCGGCGGCGAACCAGACCTCCCGGGCGAGCCGCACCACCACCACTACCTCCGCGACTCGCTGCTGAGTCCATCCCTGCCCTCCGCTTGCCCCGCCGTGCCCGAAAACGTCGCCGGTGAGCTCGCCGTCGCCGTGGCCGAGAGGTTGAAGATGACAGACGGGCCCCGCCTGTCATCCTCACCGCTCCCTCTCTCTCCTCGCAGCCGCTGACCGCTGGGCCCCGCCCGTCAGGTTTAAAACCCTGACACGCGCGCGCTGGCGCCCGAGCAGCTGGGCTAGATGCCCTGGGCCGTGCACTGTGGCCGCTCTGGCCCAGTGGCACAAGGCCATTTCTTTTTATTCTTTCTGTGAATTAATTTTACAGAAATGAATATTAGTCCAAATGAATTGATTCCAACTCCTAAATTCTTGTAATATTCCAACCTATTTAATGGTGTCACTTTCACACATATCCATGAAACTTTTCTCTTCTGTTCAAATTTAAATTCAAATTTGAGCAATAAAACTCCTGTTCTAAAATCCTTAGATTCCATTATGTAACTCCAAAACTACAGCTAAGAATTTTTGCCATCTTAGTTTTCCCCCTAGTATTTAACAAAAATAAGTTGACATTTTTCTGAGCACTTTGATTTTTCTGTTTTCATTGTGGTCTTATTTTCCCGTTGTTATTTTGCGACGATTAGATCCCGTATTTGATGAAGTTGCTGAAGAAGGAGAAGGAGAAGGATTTGAAGACTTTGAAGACCAAGCCAATCCAGGCAAGCAGCCCTTTGACCATGATACACTTGTTCTTCGGAACCCGCTTGCTTCCGATGCATGATGATAGAGTTACGGTGGTGACCTAGATGAATCACCAGATGATGCATGCTTTGCTCATGATCTTGCTATGTGCTAGATGTCATGCAAATGGTTAGTAGTGATGCTTAGTGATGCATGTGTGACATGAAACCTTCGTGGTTGAAATCTTTGCATAAATCCCATCGGGTGCCCCTAATGCCCGAGGGTGATGTTGAGTTAGGTCATCACTTGAGGAAGAAGTGATGTACCGGTAAATATCTTGTGCATGGGTGAAATGATGGATTAGATTTATGTGTGTCTACCATCCCAACCAAACATGTGCAACCACTCTACCCCTTATGGGACGGGGCTTTATTGATTACTTAGGTCGATACTAGCATGGTGCCCGCATTACTAGTGATGGGAAGACTTGAGGTCTTTCCCGGGACGGGGTCGTGCTTGGATAGACGACCATGACTGTTTTTATAGGGCACCAGACACACCGTTGGTCCCTTCGGGTACGTGTGACATTGAAATTAGGGCAAGTCCCGTGACCTATTGTTTGTACTCGAGGGCCGTGTACCAACGAGTGGACTCTATGCTAGTGTCGTCTAAGGAAAGATAATGACCGGGTGCTTCCCCCGAGTACTTGAGGTACCGCGGGATCGTGGGTGACACGAAAGCTTCCCGGATCTTGAGGGTAAAGTGCGCAACCTCTGCAGAGTGTAAAACTATTCGAATAGTCGTGTCCACGGTCATGGACAGTTGGGTGGTGCTACTTAAACTATGTCCAGAATTTTACCACATCGGTGAATGTATGTGTGTGTGATGAGTCAAGATGGTGACTTGACTCGATGAGTTGAATCATACTCATGTTGATATCGGTAACCTGTCTTCGAGGTTATGTGAGTTTATTGATGCATACACTTGATGGTAGAACTTTTATTCTAGCCCATTGCTAGATTGCTCATTATCATTCAAATTGCATTGTTACTTTGAACCAAATCATGGGTTGCTTGCGAGTACATTCAAAGTACTCATTGGCTTGCCACTGGTTATTTAATTGGCCAGGCATGGAGGAACAGGAATATGAAGAAGAGTTCTTTGAAGACGAACATGCGAACTAGGACGCTATCCCAGTCAGAATGCCTGTAGGGTTAAGGCAGATGGCATGGGTTCTACCTATCATCGAAGACTTCCGCTATTTGAGTTATTTGCTATTCAGCCCTTGAGGCTTCATCTATGTAAGACTTGGCCATAATGGCCTTAATTTGTGTAAGACGGTATGTATGGATGTAAGACTCTTGTTATTTAGCTTCTGTGTGTTCAGTGAGCATTGATCTCTGGGATCACTGTACATGTGCATTCGGTGATCTCGACTCTTAAGTCGGGGTCCCCACACAACCGAAGAGCGGCCGCCCCACTCAACCAATCCAGCTACCAGGGGCGCAGGTAATCAGGACCGACCTGCTGCTCCAATCAGCAACGCTCGGTTTCCCGCCTCAGCGTTAATGCCCATGCCCTCCATATTCGCCTCTTACCATCCCTAAGGCATGGGGGACACGTTACGGGCAAGCCAGAATCAAGAAGACAGGTGGGGCGACCGTAAATGAGTAGCGCCCCTGCGGTTTCCACTTTTTATGGGGAAGACACGGGCCGCCTCTTTACTATCCACCACGACGTGACGCAAGCACGCTGCAACCGCTCCGCGCACGGCCCCCACGTCACGCGCCCAATGCGAGTCATGGGGAAGCGCAACTGACGAAGGAATCATCTCAGTTAAAACCCTACCACGTGTGCTCGCGCACTGTTCTTGGCCTGGAATAGCAACGCAACGCGCTTATGTGTGGCCCAGGCCCGGGGGATCCTGTCGGTGTACAAAAGTAGTGGCCCTTTTGCACACCTTTACTTGTGCATGGGCAGTTGTAGCCATGCCCGCGGCCATGCTTGGCGGAGCAGAAGAAGGAGAAGCACGAGACAGCCAAGGCAACACTCAAGCCAGAGGCACGAAGAACAGAGGGGCAAGGTGGACTCCTCCCCCGGCAACGCCCTTGCCGGGGCGGCCCACATTAACCCGGCAAGAGCCTTGCCGGGGCAACTTGCCCAACACTAGAAAGGCCTCCACCCTTGGTTCTGAGAGCTCTGACACCATTGACAACGTCAAGACCAAGATTCAGGGGTGCCTGCGCGGTGGCATGCAGATCTTTGTGGGACCAAGGGCCCGCAGGCCTAGAAAAGGGACCAGAAGATGAAGACCCCTGGCAAGAGCCTTGCCGGGGACGACCGAAGACCCCCGGCAAGATCCTTGCCGACGACAGCCACAAGACCCCGGCAAGGCCCCTTGCCGGGGGCATCTGCGGGACCAAAGCCAGGCCCGCGCCCGCCAAGGTTTCGGTGCCCCGTGGCCACTCCTACGCAATGACCAGCTCGCCAACTGGACAAGTGCGTGCGTGGTGCTACATGCCCTGTCAGCCTGGACGCATATCAAGAGTAAGGCGGGGCGGCGACGAGCGGGACAAGTTCCTTTGCCGTCCCCAATAAAGCTAGAGCACAAATAGGCGGCGCATTAAATGCGTTTGTCCTATGATGTCAGGACATAACCTTGTACACTGTAGTTACTTTCCACCTACTGTGTGCTGCTGTGGCAACCCCTTTGTCATATAAAAGGAGGACCGAGGCATACTGAGAGGGGATTCGGACTTTTTGGACAGGCACGCATAGTAGCCAGTTCAAGAGCTCAAGAACACCAAATATTCACAGACAAGCAGGACTAGGGTTTAACGCATCACCTGCGGCCCAAACCTGGGTAAAAATTCCCACGCGTTGATCGACTAGACCTGCTCTTTGCACAGCTCTACACTCCGCCAACCGTAGTAGGGGTCCCCGGGATCCCATAGGTGTCGTTTCCCCAACACCTGCTCCTCACATCGAGACCTCCTCGATCTTCAAACATTTCATCCACATGAAACTTAACCGAACTTTAGTGGCGGGGTTAGTGCATATGATTAATGAAATCCCATCATGTACTGCTCTAACATTATTGTATAATTATAAATAAACATTACCCAATGTATGCTATCACAATTCTATGGCCCCAAGTCAAGGAGGCTTCAACAAGGACTCAAACATACACAAATAATGAAGCTATGACAGCAATATGTGAAAACAAGACAGTCTGTAAAGATTTGAACATCCACCATACTTCTGTAACTCTAAAAAAATTGGAAAAATTATTAAAAATAAACATTTTGTATAGAAAGACTTTGCAAAAAAAATCAGAAGCTTTCTACGTGCCTATAAAAACTGTAAAATCGCGCACTACGGCCAAAGTTTCTGTTTTTGCACCACACAAACCAACAAGCAATTTAATCATCCTAAAGGAAACTCTTGGCACATTATTTTTATAACTTAGTGGAATTGTACAAAGGGGTAATTATTTTTGTTGAAAAGTTTCTGTAATTAAAGATTTGCAAAGTTTTCATGAGCCTGTACAAGTTTAAGGAGCTCCCCCACTTCAACAATGCTCGTCTCTTTCACTTTCACTTTCACTTTTCTATTGAAAAAGTTTTAGGTTCCCCTCTATTTTTTTTTAAACTATACAAAAGCACTCAATAAATGACTTTATTTTTTACTTTCGGGGTGTCTCCCTGGCAGCGCTTTCTTTAAAGCCATTAAGCTAGGCATAAAGTGCTCAAGTAATGAACCCACCCGGATCCCAAGGAATATCGAAGCCAATTTGAATCAACAATGATTTAGCATTTAGTAGTGAGAACGAACCAACATATATCAAGCAATGACGAAGTCTAACTCTCTTCCTATGCATCGGCATGTCATAAATGAACAATTCATACACATCAAGTAAAGGCCAATGCATAGTATAAGCAGTTGCTTGCAATTTTATCGTGTTGGAAACATAGAGAGGCGGAGATGTAGTTCCTCTCTCATAATAATTGCAAGTAGGAGCAGCAAGCACACGCATATTATATTCATCAAAATCATCATGTGCGACAGTAAAAGGCAACCCATCAATGTAATCCTTAATAACTGCAAACTTCTCCAATATAGTGTAGTCGGGAGAATTCAAAAAGATAATTGGACTATGATGTGTTGGTGCAATAGCAACTATCTCATGTTTAACATAAGGAACTATAGAAAGTTCATCTCCGTAAGCATAATTCATATTGGCATCTTGGCCACAAGCATAGCAAGCATCATCAAAAAGGGATATTTCAAAAGAATCAACGGGATCATAGCAATCATCATAGCATTCATCCTTTGGTAAATTCGAAGGGAAATTAAACAATGTATGGGATAAAGAGTTACTCTCATTAGATGGTGGGAATGAGTGATCAATCCGCTCTTCCTCCTTTTGTTCTTCGTTCTTCTCCTCATCTTTTTCATGCAATGATCTCACAATGTCATTAACTTCTTCTTCCATAGACTCCTGCAAAATATTAGTCTCTTCTTGGACAGTGGAGGAGTCCTCAATATATGGTTTAATATAAGGATTGGAAGCATAATTATCATAGCAATAATTAAGTATGGCCAAAGTTTCTGATTTGTAGAGAGTAGTATCACACTCTTCAATAAAAGAAGCAATTTCACAAGTAGCCCTAAAAGCAACAAATTCTTCAATTTTTTGAACATCATAGTAAGTATAAGCACCCTTAGCATACGAAGATACGATTCCATTATCACTAAACTCACATTGGTAAGGAAGGTGTTTCTTAGGGTCTTAAGAACAACAAGTACAATCCTATATTTCACATAAATTCAAGCATTGCACTTCAAAGTATTAATATGATGCCACAAAAATTTCCCTTTTTCAGATATGCGGTGTCGCACATAACAAGCATGCTCATCTGAAGATTTGCCCTCAACTAAGCCAGTTGGGGTTTTTGCCCGAGCACATAGGGATCGAAGATGATCCAAGTAAAAAAGCTTCAGTAGTGTGATAGATTTTGGGTGGTTCCTCAACCATTGGTTCAGTAGGTAGCACTATTGTTTTTGGTATTTTGTGTTTTCTACCCATAACTAAAAATAGAAAACAAGAGCACAGAATAAAAACTACTAGTGATAAAGCAAACAAGCACACACGAGAATATTCACCCCACGCTATAACTCCCCGGCAACGGCGCTAGAAAAAGGTCTTGATAACCCACAAGTATAGGGGATTGTTTGTAGCCTTTTTCGATAAGTAAGAGTGTCGAACCCAACGAGGAGCTAAAGGTAGAACAAATATTCCCTCAAGTTCTATCGACCACCGATACAACTCTACGCACACTTAACGTTTGCTTTACCAGAAACAAGTACAAAACTAGGAGTACTTTGTGGGAACTTGAAACAGGTTGCAAGACAATAAAAGCAGTGTAGTAGCAAGCTTTTGTATCACAATAAAATGATTTGTCCATAGGCCATCAACTACATTACTAGATTGATAGCAAGTTTATATGAGGGAGAGGCCACTGCTAGCATATCGTCCCTTAATTGGAATTCTATGCACTTATGATTGGAACTCTAGCAAGCATCCGGAACTACTATCGTTCATTAAGGTAAAACCCAACCATAGCCTTAAGATATATTGGTCCCCCTTCAATCCCATATGCATCAATTTCTATGCCAGGCTGAAGCTGTTGTCACCCTTGCCCTCCAATACATAGTCCTATTAGCATACAACTAACCCTATTGTGTGATCCACACACGCGCTCATATGATGGGCACCAAAGGACAGCAACATAACCACAAGCAAATTAAACCAACCATAGCAATTTCACCGATAAGCCCGTAGAACAAAACAGATCTACTCAAACATTATAGGATAGCCAAATATCATTGGGAAATAATATATGGAGTTGAGCTCCATGTTTAAGTAGAGAATTACAGCGGGAATTGAGAGGTTACACCACTAGATAGAGAGGGAGAAAGTTGTTGTTGACGGTAGCAAGATTGTTGATGTAGATCGACGTCCTGATTGTTGCCCGAGTGGCACTCCGGCGCCACCGGAAGCGAGGGACAGAGAGCCCCCTCCTTCTTCTTCCTCCTTGGCCTCCTCCCTGGGTGGGAGAAGGGTTCCCC
>LR738713.1:256248156-256259208 GCA_902687465.1 Secale cereale | reverse complement strand
TTCAAGGTTAGAGGTTTCCTGGCAACAAGGAGAGGCTGACATAAAAGATGGGTAGCGCGACATGTAACGATAGCATCGAGACAACTAAGCATAGCAATGGTAGTAAAGGTATCCAAGGGTATGGTCATCTTGCCTGAGATTCCGCAAGGAGGAAGAATGGTTCCGTGAAGAAGACAAATCCTCACAACTCCGGAACGGAACCGAAGCTATCAAGAGAAGCAACCGGAAAGAAGCAAACAACATAGTAAACACACATATCATAACCATGGCATGATGCACAAACAAGTATGATGCATGTCCGGTTTAAATATGCATGGCATGGCAAAGTGCACAAACAAGTACTACAAGTTAAGTGGAGCTCAATATGCAACGAGTTGCATCTTGATGAAACACCACATTTTAATTATTTAATTTGACTCTCGTTTATTTACAAGACAAGATTAAATGTTTTTAACATAGCAAGAGGTGAAACAAAAGTAAACTACCTATCTAGGCAATTTAAATGAGGCCGAAAATAACAACAACAATTCCGGGAAAAACCCCATATGCATGTTTAGTAATTTTAAGCAACAACAATTCACACATTTTTAATGTTGTTAACATGATGCGGATGGCATGATCAAGTTTATGCAATTTTTTAGTTAAAGGTTGACAAGAGAGATATGAAGCACTTGTCACCGTGGTGGAAAGGGGTGCCACGGCGACGACAACCAAAATGATGCCACGGCATCATATCGGTTCCGGTAACTCGTTGAGAGACCGGTGCAAAAGAAAGGTGACGTGAGCAAGTCGAACAAGATGGAAGGTGGGGTGATCCCGTCATCGGGTTCCCACGAGTCGGCGACGAGGCAACCGAGGAGCACGACAAAAGACGAAACGGCACGGTGCACACAAGGGAAAACATCTCATACAACCACAAGTATTCGTCCACGGGTCATCGTCTCGGGGTTATACCTTCGAAACGTTCGTTTCGGGGCGGTTCGAGTCGTCGAGGGACGTAGTGGAAGTAGTGGTACTCGCGGTCGTGGTACACGTTTGTAGAGGGAAGTAGTCGTTCCGTTTCCGAAGAGGTACTTGTCGCGGCATCGGACGTCTTCGGGGCGACGGTAGTCGAACTTGACGCTTGCATTACACGGGTCCTTGGCGACGGTAGTGGAAGTAGTCGTTCACGGACATCGGTAGGGGTACTTGTCGCATAGCCGAGCATAGTGGTACTCGTATCTTCACCGAAGGTAGTCGTTCGGGCGTCGAGCGTCGAGGTACTTGGCGGGTCATCGTGGTACTTGCCGTAGGGGTATTGGCGAACAACGGTCGTCGTGGTACTCGTTCATGTAGGGGTACTTGGCGAATCCACGTAGTTGAACTGGATGCTTCGTGGAACTTGGCGTGTCCAAAATCTGATGCGTCAAAAACCAACAGGACAAAACGAACCGGCTGCAACCGAAGGCAGCAGGGCTCGTGGTTGCTGTGCACGGCAGCAACGGGTCGGCCTAGGCATCCATGCAGGCCCGAGCGCGAGGAGGCGGGAGGAGCGCGAGGATGGTGATGTACGCCAAGGAACGGCGATGAGACGAGGCAGCAGGCCGGCGGCGGAACTCATGGTCGCCGGAGGGATGGAGAAGAAGGCGCGGAGGCGATGTGGAGGAGCCGCGCGGAGGCGTCGGAGCCGAGGCCTGCGGCTGGAGAGGCCTTGCTGCACGGAGAGCTTCAGCGGCGGAGGCTGGCCGCGGCTTGAGGACAGGGAGGACGGGGCGCGCCGCCATCCAGCCAGGGCGTCCACCTGCGGCCCGGCGAAGCGGCCAGACGACGGGGAGGCGCAGGCCCGCGGCTGGCTCGGCGACGCTACGAGGTGACGCGAGGAGGAGAAGCGGGAGGCGAGCCAGCGAGGGGGGAGATGGGGATCGGGCGCGCGAGAGAGAGATGGGAGGACGAAGGGGATCGAGGTCGCGAGTGCTCCTGGCGGTGCAGGAGGACGAGAGGAGCGAGGGGTGAGATGGGATGAGGGATGCGGACGAGGGGAACGGGGAAGATGCGGGCTAGGGTTAGGGGAGAGAGGCTACTGGGCCTGGCCTATGGAGGCCTAGTGGCCGGCTGGGCCTTGGGCCATGTGGGTGGAGAGGAGGAGGCCCGCTACGGCTGGCCTGGCTGTTGGGCCAAAAGGAGGCCGTGGCTGGAAAAATAAAATAAAAGGGGTCTTCGCATTTTCAAAAAAAATGGAGAAAGGCAAAAGGAGAGGATAGAGGTGGAATTCCAACAAGTAACATATTTTCTCGGGACAAAAAAAATATAGAGGGTTTAATAAAAAAGGTTGGAAAGGGTTTAGAAGATACAATTCAAATAAGTTTGAATAAAACTCAAACTGTTTGAATTTGGAAGCAATTTAAAAAGAGACCAAAAGAGATCAGATTTGAACTGGCAGCCTAATAGCATGATTTATGGGAAGAATCGAAAGATCCATGGATAAAGTAAAATTGCAACTCAATTTTACTAAAGGCTCAAAGGAAGAAAAGGAAGTTGAGTTGGAAAAATTAATGACATGATGGCATGATGACAAGATGCAATGCAAAAATAAATAACACAAGCACAAAAGAAACACACGGGAGAACCCGGAACATCTGGAATCTTCTGGGACGTCGATCTTTGGGCGTCACAACTCTCCCACACTAACAGAGGATCTCGACCCGAGATCCTGGAGATGGCACCGGATAAAAGCGAAAGAGGAAGGGGTAAAACAAAGTTGCTTCTTTGACAAACGAGTGAAAACCAAAGAACCTTGAGAGGTTGAACAATCTTCAAAGAAAGAATAGAACAGAGATGAACGAAGATGAAAGCACTCCGTTAGAAAAGAGGAACAAGGAACATTATGAGAACCTTGTAGGTTGAAAGACATGAAACAAGAGCTTACAAACCAAAATAATATGAAACTGTAATGGTATAGGCAAGGAATAAGAATGACAGAATTTGGACAGCACTCCATCTGAAAACGGAAGGAATTAACATGAGCTTGAGGAGATGGAATGATACTTGATGAAATCAACAACACACAGCCTCCGGAACAATTAAAAGAATGGCACAAGGGGTAAGAAAGATTCATACAGCACTCCGGTGAAAAGACAGGCAAACTTGATAAGATGAGAGAATTTGAATGAAGAATACCACACTCCGGTTAAATGATAAGCAAGGGAAAGAACATGATCTCGAAAAAAACGATATGGTGGTTTGGAGAGAGCAACATCACAATGCCTCTAGAATGAAAGAATAGCATATAAATGAAAGAAAGAATTGAACGGAGAAGAAAAGGACAACTTCTTCGACAAATGAGTTTGAAAGAGCATCCTTACAAAGAAGGGTTGAATGGGGTTGATTTACATAATCAACAACGAAGACGAGTAAGCTTGATGTGGGCTTATGGAAAACATCTCAAAATTAAGAGGTGACAACCAGCCACTAACGGAAAACAATTAATTGGATTGAGATCAACAAGGAGACGATAAACTTATTTCACCGGAATGATAAATGAAGAACTTGGGTCATTTATAAGCACCACAATAGCAACAATCCTTAGGGAAAGCTTTTAGGTGAAATACAACCCAAGATTACTCCAACGAATAAATTGAATGGTTGGAAAGATCTCCTGAACAAAGAAAATGATGGGTTTAAATATCTCATTCCTGATAACTTGTGAATCATGAAAGATGAAGGGAAATTGTCAAAAATGGCATACCACCATCTCAAACAATAAAGGTAGAAAGAATTGCACTTGGAAATGCAAGAAGAAGAATGCTTGAGTTCCAACAAGAATCTTGATTAAAACTTCGAGGATAAATTAAAACATGATGAACCACCATGAGAACTCCGGTAATGAAAGCATGAGAAGTGAAAGATAAAAAGAATAAGATTCAAGACCTGCGATGAATTAGATGGAGCTCCGTGACAAAATAATTGAGAGAGTTTGGAACTCCGGAAGAAAAGATGAACAACCAAAAATTTGATATCATGAATGAACTCCAGACAAAGGAATTAAACACTTGGAAGGAACAAGAATAAGAATTATGTTATGAGTATCCTTCACCAATTTAAATTGATGACAACCAAAGGATTTGGCATACTACTTATTCTCGTTGCAAAGAATTAAGAGAGATCTCGCACAAGCTTGGGTAAATCTTCAACAAAGCACCTGTAGGATTATGAAAAAAAACGGGTGAATTAATACGATAACAAGGAAGAGTAAACTTCAACGAACCACCGTAAGAATATGGAGACGAACGAAGAGACATCAATTAAGAATAGTTGGAGGACGAAGTTGAAAACTGAGAACGAAGAAATATTCTGAAATGATGGCCTTCGGAGGATCACAAAGGAAAGAATTCATGAAATGCTTCGGATGGCATAAAAGAATTCCTCACAATCGGAACAATAATGAGGATGGCAAGAAGCTAGAGCCACGAATCTTGGAAGAACGGATAAGGATTCAAGAGGAACTCGTCTTCGGGTCTTCAAAATCTAAGAAGACGATGAGATACACCACCATGAATTGTATAGGCACTCCGTAATGAAGAATTAAAAGGTTGAACCAATGATGAACAAGAATTTGAAAGCGATCTTGGAGAAGGCATGTGACTGATGGGAATCATACTTACGTCACACTTTGAAAAGAATTTGAGTATAACTTCAGAAAAATAGAAGAGTCAGGTAAGATCCTGGGAAAAGACCTGTGGGTTAGGGCCCACTAAAGAAATCACCGTTGAAATGATTACTTGTGAGATATAGCACCGGTTGAATTAAATGGCTTGAATAAGATGACAATCCTCCAAAATAGCTTGAACGGATTAAGAATGGAACTATGAATCTTCTAAGATATCTTGAACACTCCGGATATGAATAAGAGAGTTGAATAAATAAGAGAGCCTTCGGATAATAAATTCTCACATTGGAAAACATGTGAAACAAGAGGCACATATATGATCAATACGGAAGCTTGAATTTAGTCCACCGGAGAAGAATATCGAAGGAAAAGAAGGAAGAAATATCACATGAATAAAATGGATACTTCATTTAGAATTTTCTGGCTCCATAAGGAAAAGGGTGGGAGGGTGGGGAAACAAAGAAAACTTGGGATGAATGAAATAGACAAATCGTCGGATTTCTCAACGGCGTCCGTATGGAATAACTTGAAGAGAAGGCACACCGGTTGAAAAGGATTTAACATGCCCATCTTGATGATCAAGAAGGATTAGCACTCCCAAAGAAATATGAGAACACCGATTAGGAAAGGTATGGAATCAACATTTGACATCGAAGCAACTCGAATACCAGAATCAAATCAAAACAAAGGATAGATATGTTGCAACATAATCTTCACAATATCATTCGAACAGAGAATTGAACGAATGAATTCCGTATGTACATCAACTTGTCGAGAAGCCACTTGGATAAACAAAAGGTAAATAAAAGCAACAAGGAGCAGATAGAACAAATACAAGATAGAAGCTTCGTCCCACATATTCGTGCTGAAAGCTCATGGAACGTGTTACAAAAGGGTTTTGCAATCCCCGGATCAGCATAGCCAAGGACCCTTTAAGATGCAACTCCCGATCGGAACAAGCTCATAAAACCACTTCACTCAATGTAGAACCCCGAACTCCATATTGTGCATTCGTTGGAAGAATGCCTACGAACTACTAGATGAACCCACCTATTAATTTCCGAAAGTTTCCAGTTATGCAATCAGGTGTTGGGGATACAGGGGAAGCACCGCGCACTCAACTCTAATCCTACATCCAGCTGTATCCATCCTTCAACACATAACCAGTTATTTTCGGAAACCGTTTACCTCGGACCTTCGAAACGCATCTGCTATACAAGCTATGGCAATACTCCCGAACTACCTCCCTAGTACTGGGTGATGTCGGGGTTATCTTGCCACTAACCGCATAGGAGAGTTTTCGATGTCGGTCGTCTTAAGTATTCCAGAACTGCTGTGATATATTTGTGACGACAACACCTCGGAGCTCAACTCCCCGGGACACTGCCACAACCCCTAATGACAGGAGGCATCGAGAACAATGTTCTCGTCACAAAGACATCGGAACAATCCAAACAATACTCGCGTGATCCTAAAAAAAATTTGGTGAATTTTTTAGAGTAGAAGAGACAAGAGTAATCGTCAGGAGTCCTCACCAGAGTGAAAATAGATGAGGAGCAAAAGAAATCCTACTCTCCGATATATATATAGGACTCAAAACATTTTCAAGTGTGTGCCTAAACTCAACCGTCAATGATTCGATCAATCAGTGGAGGCTTCTAGGTCGGAGAAGGCTCTGATACCAACTTGTAATGCCCAGGATGGGACTATACCTCCTACGTGTCGAGGCACGACTTAAAGGTATAAGCCCATTCTGGAATGATCTCAAGTTTGGTATCTTTGCACGACTCATGTAAAAATAGGGATGAAATTGCAAAAGGAGATAGTTGGCTTACACTCGCCACTTCACACAATACATTACATAAGCAAAACATCATTCAAACATCACAACCCGACTACGGGCAAAGATCCAAAAGAAAGATACCAAAACATAAAGCCATAGGTCCGAATCGCCCTTAGTAGAAACCACTACTGATCGTCGAAAACGTCACAAGCATACGGCCACGCTCTCCATCGAGCTCCCAGTGAAGTACTTGAACCAGCTCCTGCATCATCCTCGGCTGAACCTGCATCTGGTGTTGTAGTATCTGTGAGCCACGAGGACCCAGCAATCCCGTAACCATGGGTATCAAGACTAGCAAATCTTTATGGGTAGGAAGAGGTAAAGTGGTGAGGTTGCAGCAGCGGCTAAGCATAATATGGTGGCTAACTTACGAGTACAAGAATAAGATGAGCATCTACGCAAACGGTCGCAAACTAGTAGTGATCGCTAAAGATCCTAAACTACATACGAGTCAAACATAACCCCACCGTGTTCTCTTCTCAAAGTGAAAATAGACAGTCACGGTTACTCACACAGTTGTGTGTTTTACTTCGGATCCTCTGTCAAGTTTTCTACAACCGGACATTAACAAATTCCAATCTGCCACATAACCGTGGGCACGGCTTTCGAAAGATCATAACCCTGCAGGGGTGTCCCAACTTAGCCCATCACAAGCTCTCACGATTAGCTGAAGTGATAAATATAATATCATCACCCCTTATCTTAGGGAAATCCGATCAGGCTCGGCATCCCGGTGCACAAGACATTTCGACAATGGTAAAACAAGACCAGCAAGACCTCCCGGCGTGCCGACACCCTGATGGTAGCCGAGCGCATCTCGTCTCAGGCCACGTCCGGATGAGCGCTACGTACAGTAACCAAAGACCCCAGATAACTGGGTGGCACCGCAAGTGGCTCTAGTTTGGGACCAACACCATCAGCAGTGCCCCCCCCCCCCTTGTAATGTAGAATTAAGAACCCGGGGACATGACCCCCTATGCAATTAATTAATTAATTAAGTTGTTATTATGAGCAAATTAAAACCAATGTTGGGCCTTGCTGGAGGAGTTTTATTCAAAGTCGAACTGTCAAGGGGTCCCCATCCACCCATCGTGTAAGGAACGCAAAATCAAGGAACATAATGCCGGTTGATCGGGGCCTAAGGTGGCATGAGTGGAACAAAACACCGAGCAAAAGGCCAAGCCTTCCACCCATGCTCAGTATATAGGTGTGTTAATAATAATAATAATATATTGTGATATTCCAACAACAAGTTCCCTCCTGGAACGATCTTCATCTTCACCTGCAACTAACAACGCTATAAGAGGGGCTGAGCAAGCGGGTAACATAGCCAAACAGTGGTTTTGCTAGGAAGGTTTCAAGGTTAGAGGTTTCCTGGCAAAAAGGAGAGGCTGACATAAAAGATGGGTAGCGCGACATGTAACGATAGCATCCAGACAACTAAGCATGGCAATGGTAGTAAAGGTATCCAAGGGTATGGTCATCTTGCCTGAGATTCCGCAAGGAGGAAGAACGGTTCCATGATGAAGACAAATCCTCACAACTCCGGAACGGAACCGAAGCTATCAAGAGAAGCAACCGGAAAGAAGCAAACAACATAGTAAACACACATATCATAACCATGGCATGATGCACAAACAAGTATGATGCATGTCCGGTTTAAATATGCATGGCATGGCAAAGTGCACAAACAAGTACTACAAGTTAAGTGGAGCTCAATATGCAACGAGTTGCATCTTGACAAAACACCACATTTTAATTATTTAATTTGACTCTCGTTTATTTACAAGACAAGATTAAATGTTTTTAACATAGCAAGAGGTGAAACAAAAGTAAACTACCTATCTAGGCAATTTAATTGAGGCCGGAAATAACAAAAACAATTCCGGGAAAACCCCATATGCATGTTTAGTAATTTTAAGCAACAACAATTCACACATTTTTTATGTTGTTAACATGATGCGGATGACATGATCAAGTTTATGCAATTTTTTAGTTAAAGGTTGACAAGAGAGATATGAAGCACTTGTCACCATGGTGGAAAGGGGTGCCACGGCGACGATAAACAAAATGATGCCACGGCATCATATCGGTTCCGGTAACTCGTTGAGAGACCGGTGCAAAAGAAAGGTGACGTGAGCGAGTCGAACAAGATGGAAGGTGGGGTGATCCCGTCACCGGGTTCCCACGAGTGGGCGACGAGGCAACCGAGGAGCACGACAAAAGACGAAACGGCACGGTGCACACAAGGGAAAACATCTCATACAACCACAAGTATTCGTCCACGGGTCATCGTCTCGGGGTTATACCTTCGGAACGTTCGTTTCGGGGCGGTTCGAGTCGTCGAGGGACGTAGTGGAAGTAGTGGTACTCGCGGTCGTGGTACACGTTTGTAGAGGGAAGTAGTCGTTCCGTTTCCGAAGATGTACTTGTCGCGGCATCGGACGTCTTCGGGGCGACGGTAGTCGAACTTGACGCTTGCATTACACGGGTCCTGTGCGACGGTAGTGGAAGTAGTCGTTCACGGACATCGGTAGGGGTACTTGTCGCATCGCCGAGCGTAGTGGTACTCGTATCTTCACCGAAGGTAGTCGTTCGGGCATCGAGCGTCGAGGTACTTGGCGGGTCGTCGTGGTACTTGCCGTAGGGGTACTTGGCGAACAACGGTCGTCGTGGTACTCGTTCATGTAGGGGTACTTGGCGAATCCACGTAGTTGAACTGGATGCTTCATGGAACTTGGCGTGTCCAAAATCTGCTGCGTCGAAAACCAACAGGACAAAACGAGCCGGCTGCAACCGAAGGCAGCAGGGCTCGCGGTTGCTGTGCACGGCAGCAACGGGTCGGCCTAGGCGTCCATGGAGGCCCGAGCGCGAGGAGGCGGGAGGAGCGCGAGGATGGTGACGTACGCCAAGGAACAGCGATGAGACGAGGCAGCAGGCCGGCGGCGGGACTCATGGTCGTCGGAGGGATGGAGAAGAAGGCACGGAGGCGATGTGGAGGAGCCGCGCGGAGGCGTTGGAGCCGAGGCCCGTGGCTGGAGAGGCCTTGCTGCGCGGAGAGCTTCAGCGGCGGAGGCTGGCCGCGGCTTGAGGACGGGGAGGACGGGGCGCGCCGCCATCCAGCCAGGGCGTCCACCTGCGACCCGGCGAAGCGGCCAGACGACGGGGAGGCGCAGGCCCGCGGCTGGCTCGGCGACGCTACGAGGCGACGCGAGGAGGAGAAGCGGGAGGCGATCCAGCGAGGGGGGAGATGGGGATCGGGCGCGCGAGAGAGAGATGGTAGGACGAAGGGGATTGGGGTCGCGAGCGCTCCTGGCGGCGCAGGAGGACGAGAGGAGCGAGGGATGAGATGGGACGAGGGGAACGGGGAAGATGCGGGCTAGGGTTAGGGGAGAGAGGCTACTGGGCCTGGCCTATGGAGGCCTAGTGGCCTGCTGGGCCTTGGGCCATGTGGGTGGAGAGGAGGAGGCCCGCTGCGGCTGGCCTGGCTGGAAAAATAAAATAAAAGGGGTCTTCGCATTTTAAAAAAAATAGAGAAAGGCAAAAGGAGAGCATAGAGGTGGAATTCCAACAAGTAACATATTTTCTCGGGACAAAAAAAATATAGAGGGTTTAATAAAAAAGGTTGGAAAGGGTTTAGAAGATACAATTCAAATAAGTTTGAATAAAACTCAAACTGTTTGAATTTGGAAGCAATTTAAAAAGAGACCAAAAGAGATCAGATTTGAACTGGCAGCCTAATAGCATGATTTATGGGAAGAATCGGAAGATCCATCGATAAATTAAAATTGCAACTCAATTTTACTAAAGGCTCAAAGGAAGAAAAGGAATTTGAGTTGGAAAAATTAATGACATGATGGCATGATGACAATATGCAATGCAAAAATAAATAACACAAGCACAAAAAAACACACGGGAGAACCCGGAACATCTGGAATCTTCTGGGACGTCGATCTTCGGGCGTCACAACTCAATACACTAGATGCATGTTGTATAGCGGTCGATATGTGGAGTAATAGTAGTAGATGCAGAATCATTTCGGTCTACTTGTCTTGGATGTGATGCCTATATACAATGATCATGCCTAGATAGTCTCATAATTATTCGTTTTTCTATCAATTGCTCGACAGTAATTTGTTTACCCACCGTAGAATATCGCTATCATGAGAGACGCCATTAGAGAAAACTATGGTCCCCGGTCTATTCTCAACATATCAATCTACATCTACTTTACTTTTATCGCTTTTATTTGCTGTTCTTATAAACTAAAAATACAAAAAAATATAAATTATCATCTCTATCAGATCTCACTTTCGTAAGTGACCGTAAAGGGATTGACAACCCCTTATCGCATTGGCTACGAAGTTCTTATCTGTTTGTATAGGTGCGAGGGACTCGCGCGTGGTCTCCTAGTGGATAGATACCTTGGTTCTCAAAAACTGAGGGAAATACTTACGCTATTGTGCTGCATCTCCCTTTCCTCTTCGAGGGAATACAACGCAAGCTCAAGAGGTACCAAGAAGAATTTCTGGCGCCGTTGCCGGGGAGGCTTACGCAAAACTCA
>LR738713.1:256226363-256248146 GCA_902687465.1 Secale cereale | reverse complement strand
GAAAACTATGGTCCCCGGTCTATTCTCAACATATCAATCTACATCTACTTTACTTTTATCGCTTTTATTTGCTGTTCTTATAAACTAAAAATACAAAAAAATATAAATTATCATCTCTATCAGATCTCACTTTCGTAAGTGACCGTAAAGGGATTGACAACCCCTTATCGCATTGGCTACGAAGTTCTTATTTGTTTGTATAGGTGCGAGGGACTCGCGCGTGGTCTCCTAGTGGATAGATACCTTGGTTCTCAAAAACTGAGGGAAATACTTACGCTATTGTGCTGCATCTCCCTTTCCTCTTCGAGGGAATACAACGCAAGCTCAAGAGGTACCAAGAAGAATTTCTGGCGCCGTTGCCGGGGAGGCTTACGCAAAACTCATATACCAAGTACCTATCACAAACCCTTATCCTTCGCATTACATTTATTTGCCTCTCGTTTTCCTCTCCCCCACTTCACCATTGCTGTTTTATTTTCCCTTCTTCCGCCGTGTGTTTATCGTTCGCTTGCTTCTTGTTTGCTCGTGTGCTGCTTGCTTGCTTGTCATTATGGCTAGCCCCTTATCCGCTCCTTTGTCTCCCGAGTTTGAAGTGCTTCACTTCAAGAAAAAGCAAGGAGAAAATTTAAAAGATGCTTGGTATAGAATTTGCAATGCTCAAAATAGATCTAATAGGAAGCTTTCCACTTCCGTGCTTCTTTGCAATTTTTATGTTGGCATAACTCCGTGGAATAGATTTATCTTAGATACCATTACCGGAGGGAATTTCTTGGGTAGCCACACCGTTGATTCTTATAACGCTATGACTGAATTATTTGGCTCACCACCTCTTATGGTAAATGGGACCGTTTTAAATTTGGAGCATGTTATGAAAAGGTTAGAAATCATTGAAAACAAAGTTGCTACGGTAGAATTGGTAGAAAACTTGGATAGAAAAATTCACAATGAAATCACCCAATATGGATCCAAGGTAGGAGTTGTTCTGAAAAATCTTAAGGAAAAAGATCCCATAGTTAAAGAAAAGCTAGATCAGGATTCTACTAGAATCAATAAACTTGAGGATGTTATCACTAATGTGGGTTCTGCTCTTTCTGCTATAAAAACTACTCCAAATACTTCTACTAAATTATCTCCATAGCCCGTTGATACGCCTAGTTGATGTGAGACTATCTCCCTCCTTTTTGTCTTGTCCACAACCACCTCTATTCCACCCATAGTGCTATGTCCATGGCTCACGCTCATGTATTGGGTGAAAGTTGAAAGGTTTGAAAAGATAGAGTATGAAAACAAATGATTGGCTAAAATCGGGGTTGTGCAAGATATGAATATTTTGTGTGATGAAGAGGGAGCATAGCCAAACTATATGATTTTGTAGGGATAACTTTCTTTAGCCATAGTATTTTGAGAAGACATGATTGCTTTGTTAGTATGCTTGAAGTATTGTTATTTCTTATGTCAATATAGACTTTTATGTTGAATCTTTCAGATATGAACATTCATGCCACAATTAAGAGAATTACATTGAAAAACTATATGGGTTAGCATTCCACATCAAAAATTCTTTCTTTATCATTTTCCTACTCGAGGACGAGCAGGAATTAAGCTTGGGGGATGCTTGATACGTCTCCAACATATCTATAATTTTTTATTGTTCCATGCTATTATTTATGAAGTCTTGGATGTTTAATGGGCTTTATCATTCACTTTTATATCATTTTTCGGACTAACCTACTAACCCAAAGGCCCAGTCCAGATTGCTGTTTTTTGCCTGTTTCAGGGTTTTGCAGAAAAAGAATATCAAATAGAGTCCAAACGGAATGAAACCTTCGCGAGAGATATTTTGGAGGAAATCACGCACGAAGAACTTGAGAACCATGTCAGAAGAGCCACGAGAGGCCCACGAGGGTGGGGGCGCGCCCCCCTTCCCAGGGCGCGCCCCTGCCTCTTGGAGCACCCGTGACTCCCCCGGTGCCCTCCTTCTTCCTATATAAGTCTACGTACCCCAGAAACTCTGTCAGCAGAGAGAAAACCCTAATTCCACCGCCGTACCTTCTGTTCCCGTGGAGATCCCATCTTGGAGCCTGTTCCGGAGCTCCACCAGAGGGGGATCCATCATGGAGGCCTTCATCATCATCATCATCGCCCTCACCATGAGTTGTGAGTAGTTTATCACAGACCTTCGGGTCCGTAGCTAGTATCTAGATGGTTTCTTCTCTCTCTGGATCTCAATACAAAGTTCTCCTCGGTCTTCGAGGAGATCTATTCGATGTAATCTCTTTTTGCGGTGTGTTTGTCGAGATCCGATGAATTGTGAGTTTATGATCAAGGTTATCTATGAAAGATATTTGGTTCTTCTCTTAACTTTTTATGTGTGCTCATAATATCCTTGCAAGTCTCTTCGAATTATTGGTTTGGTTTGGCCTACTAGATCTATAGTTCTTGCAATGGGAGAAGTGCTTGGCTTTGGGTTCAATCTTGCGGTGTCCTTTCCCAGTGACAGTAGGGGCAGCAAGGCACGTATTGTATTGTTGCCATCGAGGATAAAAATATGGGATCTATATCATATTGCTTGAGTTTATCCCTCAACATCATCTCATCTTGCTTAAGGCGTTACTCTGTTCTTATGAACTCAGTACACTAGATGCATGCTGGATAGCGGTCGATGTGTGGAGTAATAGTAGTAGATGCAGAATCGTTTCGGTCTACTTGTCTCGGACGTGATGCCTATATGCAATGATCATGCCTAGATAGTCTCATAATTATTCGCTTTTCTATCAATTGCTTGACAGTAATTTGTTTACCCGCCGTATAATATCGCTATTATGAGAGAAGCCACTAGAGAAAACTATGGCCCCCGGGTCTATTCTCAACATATAAATCTACATCTACTTTACTTTTATCGCTTTTATTTTCTGTTCTTATAAACTAAAAATACCAAAAATATAAACTATCATCTCTATCAGATCTCACTTTCGTAAGTGACCGTAAAGGGATTGACAACCCCTTATCGCGTTGGCTACGAAGTTCTTATTTGTTTGTGCAGGTGCGAGGGACTCGCGCGTGGTCTCCTACTTGATTCTCAAAAACTGAGGGAAATACTTACGCTACTGTGCTGCATCTCCCTTTCCTCTTCGAGGGAATACAACGCAAGCTCAAGAGGTAGCAAGAAAAATTTATGGCGCCGTTGCCGGGGAGGCTTACGCAAAAGTCATATACCAAGTACCTATCACAAACCCTTATCCTTCGCATTACATTTATTTGCCTCTCATTTTCCTCTCCCCCACTTCACCCTTGCCGTTTTATTTGCCCTTCTTCCGCCGTGTGTTTATCGTTCGCTTGCTTCTTTTTTGCTCGTGTGCTGCTTGCTTGCTTGTCATTATGGCTAGCCCCTTATCCGCTCCTTTGTCTCCCGAGTTTGAAGTGCTTCACTTCAAGCAAAAGCAAGGAGAAAATTTAAAAGATGTCTGGTATAGAATTTGCAATGCTCAAAATAGATCTAATAGGAAGCATTCCACTTCCGTGCTTCTTCGCAATTTTTATGTTGGCGTAACCCCGTGGAATAGATTTATCTTAGATACCATTACCGGCAGGAATTTCTTGGGTAGCCACACCATTGATTCTTATAATGCTATGATGAGGACATCACTAACAAGGTTACACCCACAGCTCCAACTGACACATATACAGGACCAATTACTAGAGCTCGCGCACGCCAATTAAATTACCAGGTACTTTCGTTTCTTGGTAATGAATCTAATGTTCATGAGAATATGATGCTGCCTAAATTGGATACATTTGTCTTGCTTACAAATGAAGGGCCTAGCTTGGACAAGAAGGATGAACATTGGAGCAAGATCAAGCATGGAGATGATGGCATGCGCAAGGGGAACAAGAATGGTGTTTCAATTGATGATTTCAGGACTTTGAAGCCACCATAATGAGTGTGAGAAGCCTTGGACGAAATATACAAGATGCCACTTCATAAATTTCGTCCAGAGGCTATTATAGGTGCTGCGTCACCTTATTATTGGGCCAGGCCCATGTAATTTCGAAATACTTGAGTATAGGCTGTTTTTAGAGTCCGTATGTGTGGGGAAACAAGAGTTAGGGTTGGTTTCGGACCCCTCCACCAAGGGTCACGAAATTCCCCCCTCTTACCCTCATATATACAGCCCTTAGGGCGTCGTTTAGACTTCGGGTTTTGTTTAGATTAAAAGTTCACCATAGCTGCAACTTCGCGTACTTCGTTTGTGTTCAACGACCAGACCAAGGCGTCACAGAACCCCACCTTGATCAATAAAGCTTTCCTCTTATATTCGCAATATCCAGATTGCAATCTTAGTTTCTTGCTTGTTCTTCGTTTGCCTGCAGGAAACAGACCTTCGTGGTCAGGTTGATCGTGCTCCGGCGTGGTCAACAACCTCTCGGAGTTGGTTTAGCGATTGCTAAGGCGCGACGTCCTCGCACGTTCGTAGTCGGATCGTCAAAGTCGACTTCCTCCAAAACGATAACCACCATCTCATCGAAAGACGGGACACCTTTGCCTCTATCAAGTGGTATCAGATTTCCAGGTTGCTCGGTGAGATTTTACAGTTTTTCATAGTTTAGATCGAGTCTGTTCTTCATACCTATAGTCCACGAAAAAGCCAAAAAAAATTAGGGTTAGTTCATCCCATCCGAACCAATCTGAGCCTTTGCATAATCTTTTCCGTATTTGCTTTGTTGAATTTGCGGTTGCATCGTCGTGTCCAGTTGCTGGTCTTAGCGTCTAGTCTTTTAGAGTTTCGAGTTCTGGTCATAAGTTGTCACGCCGCCGCCGCAACATCTTCATCACTACTGCCACATACCACCACCGATCCGTATCCATATACCACCACCAATCCGAATCCATATACCACCACCGCTGCCATAACCTACCACCGCTGCCATATCCTACCACCATATATCCACCACCAATCCGAGTTCTTTTCATATTAGGTTTGTTCTCGAAATCCATCTAGGTTTCGGATTTGTGTTTCCTTGCCTGCGTAGGTCTCGGAAAAAAAAAAGAGGCAAAAAAAAAATTTCAGAGTGTGCTTTCCCCTTGATTACGTGCAGCGCCGTGATTTCGTTAGTGTTCTAGGCTCGCGTCTCTAGTACGGTCTAGCCTAGGACCAGCACAGTACCGTCGTTGAGCGTTTATTCACCTTTGCATCTCTGAATTGATTATTGCTGACCCTTTTTGCTACCATATTATAAGCCTTCCCAGCTCCACATACATCTACATCGTGCGTTTGACTCTCCCTGGTAATCGCTCTATCCAAGCTTTGAGAGTTTTGACTACATTGGTTGCCGATCACCGCCTGCTGCTGGGTAAGAACTGGTAAGAATTTGAGATTTGCTTGTCGGATTTGTGACACCCGCCACCCCCACCACTTCTTAGTAGTCTGTAGGATCATATTCTTGTGTGTTTCTATTGCTGCTAACCATGCCAGGATCACAAGTCGACGAGACTGACTGGGAGAACTTGACGAACAAGGAGCTTCATGATAAGTTTCAGCAAATGATGAGTGAACAGGTGCAAGATGTGCTAAACAGATTTGACGAGGCCATGGAGAAGATAGATGGCATGGAGAAGACGTTTGACACAAAGCTCGATAACAAGTTTGTTGAATTGCTTGCGCGTTTTCCACCACCACCGGCTGCTGCAGCTGTCCCACCTCTTCAACAACAACAACAACAACAACAACGGCGCCTTCCGAATCAAGTGGGACGAGCACAGCACGTTCCCCTTGAGACTGGTCAAGCTTCTGGTGCTGCTGTTGATGTTTCTGTAGCTCCTGCTGCTACTGCAGAGGTGGAGGACCATTACGAGGATGAGGTTGACCAAAATCAGAACTACGTGCAACAACCAGCACCACCACCACCAGGTCGTCCTCATGCATATCATCGCAACGGTAGGGCTGCACCACCACCTGAGGTACATGACCATCTTCCTAAACTAAAATTGAATATTCCACCATTTGAGGGTAGATATGTTCCTGATATATATCTTACTTGGTGTTACAAACTGAACAACGTTTTACATGTTTAAACTATCCCGAGGAGAGACGTGTTCCTGCTGCTGTTTGTGCTTTCACTGGTTTTGCATGTGTTTGGTGGTCTGAACATTGTAGATTATATCCTATTCCAGCTACTTGGACTGCTTTGAAAACTGCTATGCGTACTCGTTGGGTTCCACCATATTATCAACGTGAATTACTTCAAAAACTGCAGCGCTTAAGACAAGGAAGAAATTCTGTAGAAGAATATTATCAGCAATTACAAACTGGCCTGATTAGATGTGGTATTGTTGAGGAGAATGAAGCTATGCTTGCACGTTTTATGGGTGGATTAAATAGAGAGATTCAGACCATTCTAGAGTATAAGGATTATACTACTATCACTCGTTTATTCCATCTTGCTTGTAAAGCTGAACGTGAAGTGCAGGATCGACAGGCATTGGCGCGGACTAACTTTTCTGCAGGACGACCTTCATCATGGACACCGCGTGCATCCTCTACTTCCTCACATTCTACTGCACCGACACCTCCATCAGCTGTTACCTCCAGCCATGATACAAGGAAGCAGGCACAACCACCATTATCTGCCAAGAGCACACCTATTGGGCCTGCACAGAGTTCTTCTTCTTCCATGGCATCGACAAGGCACACCAGTGATATTATTTGTCGTCGTTGTAAGGGAAGAGGACATTTTGCGAGAGATTGCAAATCTCAGCGTGTGATGATTGCTCTGAGGATGGTGGATATGAATCCGCTAGTGACTATGATGAGGAGACTTTGGCTCTTATTACACGTGAAGAACACGGCGGAGACGATTCTGATCATGAGACGCAATACATGGCTCCTGAAGATGCTGACAGGTATGAATGTTTAGTTGCTCAACGTGTTTTGAGTGTGCAGGTTACACAAGCTGAGCAAAATCAGAGGCATAATTTGTTCCATACAAAGGGAGTTGTGAAGGAACGTTCTGTTCGCGTGATCATAGATGGAGGGAGTTGCAACAACTTGGCTAGCATGGAGATGGTGGAGAAGCTATCTCTCACCACAAGACCACATCCACATCCTTACTACATCCAATGGTTCAACAACAGCGGCAAGGTTAAGGTAACACGTACTGTTCGTGTGCATTTTAGTATCTCTACATATGCTGATTATGTTGATTGTGATGTGGTACCTATGCAAGCATGTTCCTTATTACTTGGTAGACCATGGCAATTTGATAAAAATTCTGTACACCATGGTAGAAACAATCAGTATACTCTTGTTCATAAGGATAAAAATATTACTTTGCTTCCTATGACTCCTGATTCCATTTTGAAAGATGATATTAATAGAGCTAATAAAGCAAAACAGGAGAAAAATAAGAGTGAAAATCAGATTGTTGCAAAAGAATTTGAGCAACAAATGAAGCCTAATAATAAACCATCTACTGTTGCTTCTGAAATTAAATTGACAAGTGCATGTTTATTTGCCACCAAATCTGATATTGATGAGCTAGATTTTAGCAAATCTGTTTGCTATGGTTTTGTGTGCAAAGAGGCATTATTTTCATTCGAGGACGTGCCTTCCTCTTTGCCTCCTGCTGTCACTAACATTTTACAGGAGTTCGCCGACGTCTTTCCACAAGACGTGCCACCGGGATTACCACCTATTCGAGGGATTGAGCATCAGATTGACTTAATTCCCGGTGCATCGCTACCCAACCGCGCACCATACCGTACCAATCCAGAAGAGACGAAGGAGATTATGCGTCAAGTACAGGAGCTACTCGACAAAGGTTATATACGCGAATCCCTTAGTCCTTGTGTTGTTCCTATTATTCTAGTGCTGAAAAAGGATGGTACATCGCGTATGTGTGTTGATTGTAGAGCCATTAATAATATTACTATTCGTTATCGTCATCCTATTCCTAGGCTAGATGATATGCTTGATGAATTGAGTGGCTCTACAATATTCTCCAAAGTTGATTTGCGTAGTGGATACCATCAAATTCGTATGAAATTGGGAGATGAATGGAAAACAGCATTCAAAACTAAGTTTGGATTATATGAGTGGTTAGTCATGCCTTTTGGGTTAACTAATGCACCTAGTACTTTGATGAGATTAATGAATGAAGTTTTACGTGCTTTCATTGGACGATTTGTGGTAGTATACTTTGATGATATATTGATTTTTAGCAGATCTTTGGAGGAACATTTGGAACATTTACGT
The DNA here is from genome assembly GCA_902687465.1 of Secale cereale. NCBI lineage: Eukaryota > Viridiplantae > Streptophyta > Magnoliopsida > Poales > Poaceae > Secale > Secale cereale. The sequence goes on along the minus strand of LR738713.1, from coordinate 256,239,894 downwards.
GTTGTTTTTATTGCTCTACGTGATGCACGTTTATTTGGTAACCTTGGAAAGTGCACCTTTTGCACCGACCGAGTATCTTTTCTTGGCTATGTTGTTACTCCACAGGGAATTGAGGTTGATAAAGCCAAGATTGAAGCTATTGAGAGTTGGCCGCAGCCCAAAACGGTCACACACGTGAGGAGTTTCCTTGGCCTCGCTGGATTCTATCGGCGTTTTGTGAGAGATTTCAGCACCATTGCTGCACCTCTCAATGAGCTTACAAAGAAGGATGTGCCTTTTGTTTGGGGTACTGCACAGGAAGAAGCATTCACGGTATTGAAAGATAAGTTGACACATGCTCCTTTACTCCAACTTCCTGATTTTAATAAGACTTTTGAGCTTGAATGTGATGCTAGTGGAATTGGGTTAGGAGGTGTGTTATTACAAGATGGTAAACCCGTTGCATATTTTTCTGAAAAAATGAGTGGGCCTAGTCTGAATTATTCTACTTATGATAAGGAATTATATGCTCTTGTTCGGACTTTGGAGACATGGCAACATTATTTATGGCCCAAAGAATTTGTTATACATTCTGATCATGAATCTTTAAAGCACATTAAAAGTCAAGCAAAACTGAACCGTAGACATGCTAAATGGGTTGAATTCATAGAGACTTTCCCTTATGTTATTAAACACAAGAAGGGAAAAGAAAATGTTATTGCTGATGCATTGTCTCGTCGTTATACTATGCTTTCACAACTTGACTTTAAAATATTTGGTTTGGAGACCATCAAAGATCAATATGTGCATGATGCTGAATTTAAAGATGTATTGCAGAATTGTAAAGAAGGGAGAACATGGAACAAGTTCGTCGTTAGTGATGGATTTGTGTTTCGAGCTAACAAGCTATGCATTCCAGCAAGCTCTGTTCGTCTTTTGTTGTTGCAGGAGGCGCATGGAGGAGGATTAATGGGACACTTTGGCGTGAAGAAGACGGAGGACGTACTTGCTACACATTTCTTTTGGCCAAAGATGCGACGGGATGTTGAGCGTTTTGTTGCTCGCTGCACTACATGTCAAAAAGCTAAGTCACGACTCAATCCTCATGGTTTATATATGCCTTTGCCTGTCCCTAGTGTTCCTTGGGAAGATATATCTATGGACTTTGTTTTGGGTTTACCTCGAACAAAGAAGGGGAGGGATAGCATATTTGTTGTCGTGGATAGGTTCTCGAAGATGGCACACTTTATACCATGTCATAAAAGCGATGATGCTGCTAATGTTGCTGATTTGTTCTTTCGTGAAATTATTCGCTTGCATGGTGTGCCAAATACTATTGTTTCAGATCGTGATACTAAATTTCTTAGCCACTTTTGGAGATGTTTATGGGCTAAGTTGGGGACGAAACTGCTTTTTAGTACTACTTGTCACCCCCAAACTGATGAACAAACTGAAGTAGTCAACAAAACTTTGTCTACTATGCTTAGGGCTGTTTTGAAGAATAATAAGAAAATGTGGGAAGAATGCTTGCCTCATATTGAATTTGCTTATAATGGTTCGTTGCATTCTACTACTAAGATGTGCCCTTTTGAAATTGTCTATGGTTTCCTACCTCGTGCACCTATTGATTTGTTGCCTCTTCCATCTTCGGAGAAGGTTAATTTTGATGCTAAACAACGTGCTGAATTGATCTTAAAAATGCATGAGTTAACTAAGGAAAATATTGAGCGCATGAATGCTAAATATAAACTTGTTGGAGATAAGGGTAGAAAATGTGTTGTCTTTGCACCTGGAGATCTTGTTTGGTTACATTTGCGTAAGGATAGGTTTCCTAATTTGCGCAAGTCAAAGTTAATGCCACGTGCTGATGGTCCTTTCAAGGTGTTAGAGAGAATAAATGATAATGCATATAAACTTGAGCTGCCTGCAGATTTTGGGGTTAGTCCCACATTTAACATTGCAGATTTGAAGCCTTACTTGGGTGAGGAAGATGAGCTTCCGTCGAGGACGACTTCAATTCAAGAAGGGGAGGATGATGAGGACATCACTAACAAGGTTACACCCACAGCTCCAACTGACACATATACAGGACCAATTACTAGAGCTCGCGCACGCCAATTAAATTACCAGGTACTTTCGTTTCTTGGTAATGAATCTAATGTTCATGAGAATATGATGCTGCCTAAATTGGATACATTTGTCTTGCTTACAAATGAAGGGCCTAGCTTGGACAAGAAGGATGAACATTGGAGCAAGATCAAGTATGGAGATGATGGCATGCGCAAGGGGAACAAGAATGGCGTTTCAATTGATGATTTCAGGACTTTGAAGCCACCATAATGAGTGTGAGAAGCCTTGGACGAAATATACAAGATGCCACTTCATAAATTTCGTCCAGAGGCTATTATAGGTGCTGCGTCACCTTATTATTGGGCCAGGCCCATGTAATTTCGAAATACTTGAGTATAGGCTGTTTTTAGAGTCCGTATGTGTGGGGAAACAAGAGTTAGGGTTGGTTTCGGACCCCTCCACCAAGGGTCACGAAATTCCCCCCTCTTACCCTCATATATACAGCCCTTAGGGCGTCGTTTAGACTTCGGGTTTTGTTTAGATTAAAAGTTCGCCATAGCTGCAACTTCGCGTACTTCGTTTGTGTTCAACGACCAGACCAAGGCGTCACAGAACCCCACCTTGATCAATAAAGCTTTCCTCTTATATTCGCAATATCCAAATTGCAATCTTAGTTTCTTGCTTGTTCTTCGTTTGCCTGCAGGAAACAGACCTTCGTGGTCAGGTTGATCGTGCTCCGGCGTGGTCAACAACCTCTCGGAGTTGGTTTAGCGATTGCTAAGGCGCGACGTCCTCGCACGTTCGTAGTCGGATCGTCAAAGTCGACTTCCTCCAAAACGATAACCACCATCTCATCGAAAGACGGGACACCTTTGCCTCTATCATGCTATGATTGAATTATTTGGCTCACCACCTCTTATGGTCAATGAGACCGTTTTAACTTCGGAGGATGTTATGCAAAGGTTAGAAATCATTGAAAACAAAGTTGCTACGGTAGAATTGGTAGAAAACTTGGATAGAAAAATTCACAATGAAATCACCCAATATGGATCAACGGTAGGAGTTGTTCTGAAAAATCTTAAGGAAAAAGAGCCCATAGTTAAAGAAAAGCTAGATCAGGATTCTTCTAGAATCAGTAAACTTGAGGATGTTATAACTAATGTTGGTTCTGCTCTTTCCGCTATAAAAACTACTCCAAATACTTCTACTAAATTATCTAAGTTTGTGTATGTCCCTAAAGACAAGGGTGAAACATCTAGAATTGCGGAGCTCAAATCCATAAGTGTTCACCCTAATTTTCTTACTTTTGCAAGAGACCCTTTTGACACTTTAGAATTTCTTGATTTCTTGCCCAAGAGTTTGATTATTCATAGGGACAAAGAAGTACCCAAGAACCATAAGCGCTTAATCAAAGAATTGCCTTCCAAAGATGGTAATACCTAGATTTATCTTGTATCGTGCCTAGCTATGGGCGTAAAACGATAGCGCTTGTTGGGAGGCAAACCAATTTTTTGTTTTTTGTTTTGTCGCTGTTAGGGAATAAATATTGCATCTAGCCTCTGATTAGATGTGGTTTCATGTTTTGTTTAGTGTTTGTGCCAAGTAGAACCTTTGGGAAGACTTGTCTGAAGTTTATGTGATCTTGCTGTGAAAAACAGAATCGTTAGCGTTCGCTAAAGTAGTCTTCAGATTTTCATAGAGCGTGATTTTTAGTTGATTCTTTTTGCAGATGATTGGTAGAAAAATTCCGAAAATTTACCAATTTATTTTGAATATTTTAGAGTTCTACAAGTAGGCGAAACCTGCAGATTACTACAGACTGTTCTGTCTTTGACAGATTATGTTTTTCGTGTGTTGTTTGCTTATTCCGATGCATCTATGAGTAGTATTGGAGGATATGAACCATATAGAAGTTGGAATACAGTAGGTTTAACACCAATATAAACAAAGAATGAATTCATTGCTGCACCTTTGAGTAGTGGTTTGCTTTCTTATACTAACGGAGCTCACGAGAAGTTTTGTCTAAGTTTTGTGTTGTGAAGTTTTCAAGTTTTGAGTATTGCTTTGATGGACTATGGAACAAAGAGTAGCAAAGTTCTAAGCTTGGGGATGCCCATGGAACCCCAAGTAAATTCAAGATAATCAAAAGCCTAAGCTTGGGGATGCCCCGAGAAGGCATCCCCTCTTTCGTCTTCATCCATCGGTAACTATACTTGGAGCTATATTTTTATTCACAACATGTTGTGTGTTTTGCTTGGAGCGTATTGTATAATCTGAGTCTTTGCTTGTTAGTTTGCCACAATCATCCTTGCTGGACACACCTATTTGAGAGAGTTAAATATGTCCTAGAAATTGTTAGAACACTCTATGTGCTTCACTTATATCTTTTAAGTTGAATAGTTTTTGCTCTAGTGCTTCACTTGTATCTTTTAGAGCCCGGTGGTGGTAATATTTTGTAGAAATTGTTGAACTCTCATGCTTCACTTATATCCTTTTGAGAGTCTATTAAAACAGCAAGGTAATGTGTTTAGGCTAAAGAAACTATTCTTCACATGATAGACATCCAATATCAATGTAGTAAAAAAATTCACACTAAGTGCATTGAAAAGAATGAGATGTTGGATGCTTTATAATTGTTTTGAGATATGAGGGTAGTGATATTAAAGTCATGCTAGTGGAGTTATTATGAAATTGATAAATACATGTGTTAAGGTTAGTGATTCCCGTATCATGCACGTATGGTGAACCGCTATGTGACGAAGTTAGAGCATGAGGTATTTGTAGAGTGCCAACCTTTGTGTGGAGGTCGGGGGCGCGCGATGGTTAAATCCTAGCAACCTCCCCCCTAGGAGCATCATTGATTGCTTTGTTTTGATGACTCGTAGAATTTTTGCAATAAGTATATGAGTTCTTATGACTAATGTTGAGTCCATGGATTATAGGCACTCTCACCCTTCCACCATTGCTAGCCTGTCTTGTACCGCGCAACTTTCGCCGGTACCATAAACCCACTATATATCCTTCCTCAAAACAGCCACCATATTGTTCCTCAAAACAGCCACCATACCTACCTATCATGGCATTTCCATAGCCATTCCGAGATATATTGCCATGCAACTTTCCACCGTTCCATTCATATGACACGCATCATATTGTCATATTGCCCTTGCATGATCATGTAGTTGACATCGTATTTGTGGCAAAGCCACCATGCATAATTTTTTATACATGTCACTCTTGTTTCATTGCACATATCGGTACACCGTCGGAGGCATTCATATAGAGTCATACTTTGTTGTAGTATCGAGTTGTAATATCGAGTTGTAATAAAAGTGTGATGATCATCATTATTAGAGCATTGTCCCATGGGAGGAAAGGCAAAATCTATAAAGCCCCTCCGCAAAAAAGGAAAAAAAAGAAAGGCCAAAAAAAGGCCCAAAAAAGGGACAATTGCTACTATCTTTTTCCACACTTGTGCTTCAAAGTAGCACCATGTTCTTCATTGTAGAGAGTCTCATGCTTAGTCACTTTCATATACTAGTTGGAATTTTCATTACGGAACTTGGCTTGTATATTCCAACGATGGGCTTCCTAAAATGTCCTAGGTCTTCGTGAGCAAGCAAGTTGGATGCACACCCACTAGTTTCTTTTGTTCAGCTTTTATTCATATTTAGCTCTAGTGCATCCGTTGCATGGCAATCCCTACTCACTCACATTGATATCTATTGATGGGCATCTCCATAGCCCTTTGATACGCCTAGTTGATGTGAGACTCTCTCCCTCCTTTTTGTCTTCTCCACAACCACCTCTATTCCACCCATAGTGCTATGTCCATGGCTCATGCTCATGTATTGCGTGAAAGTTGAAAGGTTTGAAAAGATAGAGTATGAAAACAAATGCTTGGCTAAAATCGGGGTTGTGCATGATATGAATATTTTGTGTAATGAAGAGGGAGCATAGCCATACTATATGATTTTGTAGGGATAACTTTCTTTAGCCATAGTATTTTGAGAAGACATGATTGCTTTGTTAGTATGCTTGAAGTATTGTTATTTCTTATGTCAATATAGACTTTTATATTGAATCTTTCAGATCTGAACATTCATGCCACAATTAAGAGAATTACATTGAAAAACTATATTGGTTAGCATTCCACATCAAAATTTCTTTCTTTATCATTTTCCTACTCGAGGACGAGCAGGAATTAAGCTTGGGGATGCTTGATACGTCTCCAACGTATCTATAATTTTTGATTGTTCCATCCTATTATTTCTGAAGTCCTGGGTGTTTAATGGGCTTTATCATTTACTTTTATATCATTTTTTGGACTAACCTACTAAACCAAAGGCCGAGTTTAGATTGCCGTTTTTTGCCTGTTTCAGGGTTTTGCAGAAAAAGAATATCAAACGGAGTCCAAACGGAATGAAACCTTCGTGAGAGATATTTTTGGAGAAAATCACGCACGAAGAACTTGAGAACCACGTCAGAAGAGCCACGAGGGGCCCACGAGGGTGGGGGCGCGCCCTCCTTCCCAGGGCGCGCCCTCGTGCCTCGTGGAGCCCCCGTGACTCCCCCAGTGCCCTCCTTCTTCCTATATAAGTCTACGTACCCCAGAAACTCCGTGAACAGAGAGAAAACCCTAATTCCACCGCCGTACCTTCTGTTCCCGTGGAGATCTCATCTTGGAGCCTGTTTCGGAGCTCCACCGGAGGGGGATCCATCACGGAGGCCTTCATCATCATCATCATCGCCCTCACCATGAGTTGTGAGTAGTTTACCACAGACCTTCGGGTCCATAGCTAGTATCTAGATGGCTTCTTCTCTCTCTCTGGATCTCAATACAAAGTCTCTCTTCGGTCTTCGAGGAGATCTATTCGATGTAATCTCTTTTTGCGGTGTGTTTGTTGAGATCCGATGAATTATGAGTTTATGATCAAGGTTATCTATGAAAGATATTTGGTTCTTCTCTGAACTTTTTATGTGTGCTCATAATATCCTTGAAAGTCTCTTCGAATTATTGGTTTGGTTTGGCCTACTAGATCTATAGTTCTTGCAATGGGAAAAGTAATTGGCTTTGGGTTCAATCTTGCGGTGTCCTTTCCCAGTGACTGTAGGGGCAGCAAGGCACGTATTGTATTGTTGCCATCGAGGATAAAAAGATGGGGTCTATATCATATTCCTTGAGTTTATCCCTCTACATCATGTCATCTTGCTTAAGGCGTTACTCTGTTCTTATGAACTCAATACACTAGATGCATGCTGGATAGCGGCCGATGTGTGGAGTAATAGTAGTAGATGTAGAATGGTTTCGGTCTACTTGTCTCGGACGTGATGCCTATATGCAATGATCATGCCTAGATATTCTCATAATTATTCGCTTTTCTATCAATTGCTCGACAGTAATTTGTTTACCCGTCGTAGAACATCTATATCATGAGAGAAGCCACTAGAGAAAACTATGGCCCCGGGTCTATTATCAACATATCAATCTACATCTACTTTACTTTTATCGCTTTTATTTGTTGTTCTTATAAACTAAAAATACCAAAAATACAAACTATCATCTCTATTAGATCTCACTTTCGTAAGTGACCGTAAAGGGATTGACAACCCCTTATTGCGTTGGCTGCGAAGTTCTTATTTGTTTGTGCAGGTGCGAGGGACTCGCGCGTGGTCTCCTACTGGATTGATACCTTGGTTCTCAAAAACTGAGAGAAATACTTACTCTATTGTGCTGCATCTCCCTTTCCTCTTCGAGGGAATACAACACAAGCTCAAGAGGTAGCAGGCACATACGTCTAGGCATCGAGTCCGGTACATGTGCCATGCCGTGTGCCACGATGGGTCACAAATGTCATGAACAACATGGTCGTGCACCTGTTCGCAAACATCTGTGTAACCGCGAGGGTAGGCTCTGATGCCAACTTGTAGCGTCAAAGATGCGATTCTATCCCGATCAAATGATGAATTCATGATTGGGGCACAACCGCATTCCAAGCGTTTAGCAAAGTGGATATCATTACAACATACCATGTACTGAATAGAGGGGAATACGAGATAAAGGCTTACACTCACCATAAGTTACAACATGAATACATCAATAAGTTGCAATCATCATGCAGATGAGCAGGATCCGACTATGGATGAAATCAAACCAAAAAGAAGAACGACATCCACCCTACTAATCCTAGGCTCCCGACCGGGAACCTATCCCTTGATCGAAGAAGAAGAAGAAGAAGAAGAAGAAGAAAAAGAAGAAGAAGAAGAAGAAGAAGAAGAACTCCAATAGCAAACATGCATTGCTCTCACGTCGGATTATCGCATTACCTGTACCTGCAACTATTGTTGTAGCAATCTGTGAGCCACGAGGACTCAGCAATCCCATAACCATGGGTATCAAGACTAGCAAAGCTTAATGGGTATGGAGTGGATAAGTGGTGAGGTTGGAGCAACCGACTAAGCATTTGTATGATGGCTAACTTACGAGTTCAAGAGAAAGATGAGAATCTATGCATACAGTCCCAAACTAGTAATGATCAATAAGTGATCATGAACTACCTACGAGTCAAACATAACACCACTGTGTTCTCTTCCAGAACTTTCTCAGAAAGAGACGATCACGATTATGCACACGGTTGGTGTATTTTATATTGGATCTTGTGTCAAGTTCTCTACAACTGGATATTATAAATTTCCAATCTGCCTCATAACCGCGGGCACGACATTCAAAAGATCAAAACCCTGTAGGGTGTCGCAACTTAGTCCATCACAAACTCTCACGATCCGCAGAGGTAAACCTCCATCTTGGGGACAACCCGATCAAACTCGGAATCCCGGTGCACAAGACATTTCGACAATGGTAAAACAAGTCCAGCAAAACCTCCCGGCGTGCCGACACCCTGCTAGTAGCCGTGTGCATCTCATCTCAGGCCATGACCAGATGAACACTATGTACGACAATCGGAGGCCCCAGTTAACTTGATGGCACCGCAAGTGGCTCTGTTTTGGACCAACACTCATGAGGAGCACTGGCCCGGGTTGTTAATTAAGTCATTAGGGCACGGAAAGTCCCTATGCAAGTTTTTTAGTTATTAGGCAAATGGTAAAACCAAACTTGGCCTTCCTGAAGGAGTTTTATTGAAAGCGAACTGTCGAGGGGGGGCCATAAACCCCGACCGTGTTAGGAACGCAAAATCAAGGAACATAACACCGATTTAGCGGAAACTAGGGCGACAAGAGTGGAACAAAACAACAAGCAAAAGGTCGAGCCTTCGACCCTTTACCAAGTATATATGTGCATTAATTAAATAAGAGATACTGCGATATTCCAAGATATTCATGTTCCAACATGGAACAATCTGCCACTGCACCTGCAACTCTATAAGAGGGGCTGAGCAAAGCGGTAACATAGCCAAACAACGGTTTGCTGCGATGGTGAAAAGGTTAGAGGTTGTTTCATGGCATATTGGGAGGCTTGATGAGAAAGTGGTGGGTAGCGCAACATAGCGATAGCATCGAGACAACTAGCGTAGCAAAGATAGTAGTGAGATCCAAGGTGACGGTCATCTTGCTGAGATCTCGCTAGGAAGAAAAATGAGTCCATGAAGTAGACGAACATGTGTCATTGAACGAATCCTCACAATCTGCAACGTTTCGAAACTTTAGCTAGGAGAAGCAAATCCGGAAACAAACTAATGGCATGATAAACACCACAACATGAAAATGGCATCATGCACAAAACAAGTATGATGTATGTCCGGTTTAAATATGCATGGCATGACATGACAAAGTGCACAAACAATATTACAAGTTAAGTGGAGCTCAATATGCAACGAGTTGCATATTGACGAAACACCACATTCAATTATTTAGTTCGCTCTCGTTTATGAAGACAACAATATTAAATGTTAATTAACATGTCAAGAGGTGAAGCATAAGTAAACTACACATTTAGGCATTTTAAAAAAGGTCGGAACAACAAACAACAATTCTGGAAAATCCCCATATGTCATTAGCAATTTTTTAGTGCAAACAACAATTTAAAAAAAAATTATATTGTTACCATGATGCGGATTACATATTCTAGTTATATGAAATTTTGTGAGAAGTTGTCATTTAATATGATAAGGAGTATTTTTCGTCATGGCGGAAAAGAAAGGGGTGCCACGGTAACGACAATGAAAATGGTGCCACGGCAACATTCCAATTCCGACAACTCATTGAGATGTCGGTGCAAGAAACAAATGTGAGACGTGCGGAATGTGCAAGAGGTACGGGGAGTGACCCCGGATACTAACTGTCCCATGTGTCGGTGGCATGGCAAACGAGGGATGTGCACAAAACAAACGGGCACGGTGCAAACACGAGCATCTCATACGACACAAGCATTCGTCCACGAGTAGTCATCTTGGCGGTTATAACTTTGAAGCTTGTGTTTTCGAGGTGGAACGAGTTCATCGAGGGAAGTAGTGATACACGGGTCATAACGAAAGTAGTCGTTCTTGCGACGGTAGTGAAAGTAGTGGCACACGACGAAGATAGAGGTACTCGCGATCTTGGCGATGGTAGTAGTTCACGATGCGTTGCGGAAGTAGTGGTTCATGACAGAGAGGAACTTGGCATTTCCGCTACCTGGGTCTTCGGCGACGGTAGTTGTGCATGTTCCAACGTCAAACTTGGAGGGACACTGACGTCGTGGTGCTCGGTGAATCCCGAAGATGGTACTTGACGATCCAAGTATGGGTCTTGGTGGTCTTGACGAATCCAAGTGGCACCAGGCACACGTCCATGGTAGTTCTCAGACTTGGGCTCTGAGTACATGACTTGAGGGTCTCGGTCAGGAGCACTCGTGGCAGAGAAGTGCCTGAGTGCGAGGGGATGTAGCATGAATAGGAGGTGGATACCACGGTCAGGCGAGCGGTGGAGCTCCCTGGTCGGAGTCGGGCAACGCGGATGGACCTGAAGGCGGTGACGGCATGCGAGGAGGGCCATAGCGAGCACAGGGCTGCTGGAGGCTGGAAGCTCGACGGCGGCGGCCATGACAAGAAGGACGGGCAGAGGCGTCAGGCGCCTGTGGCACAGGGGCGCGCGAAGGGGCGATGAGGAGTCACGCGACCTGCAAGGCCAGGGGTGGCGGTGAAATCTTGCGATGGGGCGTCCATGGCGGGGAGGCAGCGAGATGGCGTGGCGGCGAATCGGGAGGTCCTCCTGATCGGAACGAGGATGGAGGGGGCATTGAGCGAGGGGATTGGGCGCTGTGCGTGGGGATCGGGAGAAGGGGATGAGGCTTGCGGTGCTCGAGGAGGACGAAGGGGAGAGAGGGGATCGATCGGGTGACTGGGGCTGTCGATCACTAGCTAGGGTTATCAGCTGGGGCGGCTGGGCCTAGGTCACTGTGGGTGCACGAGGCCCAACTGGCCGACTAGGCCTAGGAGGTTATATGTGTTTGTTGCACCTTAGGAGCAAAAAGGCCAATCTTCTCGCTGTGACAGAAGGAAAAGAGAAGAAAAGGAATAGCTAGGGGTTTTGGAAAATGCTAAAACTTTTCCTACAAAGTCTAAGATTTATACCTAGCCCAACAAAATAAGTTTCATGCAATATGGAAGAGTTGAATTGAAACTCATTTGAATTTAATTCAAATGGTTTGAACTAGGACGAGGTTTTAGGACTGTTCAAACATGTTGAGATTTTCGGGAGGAACCTCGATAAATGGAGAAAGAACTATTGCCAAGGTTTGGAGGTGAAACTTGAAGCAGAAGATGCATGTAATTTATTTCGCAAGTGTGTTATGGTCGACTCCCAGAGAATGGAATATATATATAGTCGCTCCCTAAATATTGTGAGGATATGTTATAAAGAGAAATCAAATATCCCCTCGATTTAAATGGACCGAAGATCAATACAATTTATTTAGTTGAGTTGAAAAATTAATGAGATGAAGCATGATGACATGATGCAATGCAAAATAAATAGAGCAATAAAAATAAAACACACGGCGATCATGAAATATATGGAAAGCCTTCTGGAGCGTCGGTCTTGGGGCATCAGAATCTCCAACGTTGCCATGACTACATCTGACTATCCTGGCACACCAAAAACCCTCGTCCCTCGCACCGTGGCACACATGTGTTCTCAGCCGGTGCCAACTTCCTGCATTCATGTTGTCCGTTCGTATGCCGTCATTAAGCATGGTCGGTGCCCGAGGAACCAACTCCAGTGACTTAATGATGCATCCGGACGCTTGGCCTCACCGGAATGCACTACTTAAAGCGGCAACGCCCAGCTAAACTCCAAACCATAGCGCATCCTACTACTTGGCACCACACGTACGCAGCATGACCGCGAGCGCGAATGCTCTGCGGGAGAACTTGTCTTCGCGGATGAAGCTCGAGGTCGCCACCCACGCTCAAGTCGCCGCTCGCAATGCAACAGCGGCGTAGCCAGACATGGACGTGACCGCACAAGCGATGGCCACGCCGGCGGCCGATGACGGGAGCACCGTCATCCACGCGTCCTACTTGCCAGCGTCCAACGTTCGATGGTGCATGTGGCAGGTGAAGCGACGGACCGTCCATGTCCATCATCATCGACCTCACGTCCATCGGCACCGCCGAGGTCGGGGACTCCTCCGGAGAAGAGTAGGGCATGGGAGGCGGTAGGGTTCTACTCTTCCTCGCCGGAGCCTGCATCTTCACTTCACGGGTCTTGAACCCCGCCCGAGTACATGGAGACGACAGATGGAAGACATCTGTTGCCGCCGTAGAATAGGTTTACGGTCGGGTTTCTTTTATTTTTTCTGTCCTATACAAGTTTGAAATGTAAAGAAAATATGCCGTGTTTGCATGAATCTCGTCCGGTCTATATGAACTTTCACAATAATAGTAAGATATATTCTATGAAAATATATGGAATGATGATTCGTTTTTGTGTGTATAAACTTGGCAGGTTTGACCCGAGACAAAGCTAGCATGCAAAGTAAATAAACACATAGGGTCTACTACACATTCACGCATTTCACATCTTTCTACATCTACGGGAACCTACGAAAGGGTTAACGTAAATTGCCTCTCTCCCCCTGATTTTCATGGTGATGGGCCCCTCCCTCCCCCAAATCTCCAATCAACAGCCCACGTGTTTCACATTACGTTAATTACGTAACTGGGATTACGTAGGTGTAGCATTACTCGTCCTAGAAAACCAACTAAGCCAACCTCCCAACATATCGCATGGGAAAAGACCCGGCCGTGCCGTTTTACTCGGGATTACCGGATTACTAGTAGTAGTGTCGATGGATCGCGTGAAGCACCAAGTTTAATAAAAGTAAAAAGGTGGTACACTCAAAACACGCCTGTCGTGGTCTCATTCCACCCCTCAGACGGTTGGTCCTGCAGACGACTCACGCAAACGAAATGCTCTTCGGCTTGCCTCTTCACTGACACATGGGACCGCATTTGGAGAAACCGACTATGCGCCAAACTCCCCC
>LR738713.1:256181604-256226224 GCA_902687465.1 Secale cereale | reverse complement strand
CCCCCCGGCCCCTCCACTCCATTCACTTCGCCAAAGCCGCCCTCCTCGCCGCGCCGATACGTCGGTGCGCGGTTCGTCGAGGGGACGCACGGCGATCCTCACGCTCCCACAGTACGCTCTCGTAAACAGCTGTCCTCCAGCCGCGCCGCCACCAGTGGCGATGTTCTTCTGGAGAGGCACATCGGTCAGCTTCTCCCACGGTACGTGCATTCTAGATTGAGGCCCCATGCATGTCGGAGTAGCGCTGAATGTTAGCTGATAGACGCTGTTAATCTCACTGTTTGCCGAAATAGTTTGCAGTCAATATGCTCTACTTAAGAAGCTTCCTTGCCCTGTTCTGTACTCAATCTGCTTTGCTAAGATGGCATGCCACGCCCGATTAATTGCTAAAATATCATGCCATGTATTTATTGTGAAGTAGTTTGCCATGGTCTGGTAGCTAATCTGTTAGGTGAAATAGCTCGACACCGTTTTATACTTGATCTTTGTTGCTCAGATGGACTTCGGTTGCTGTGTGCTTGGCCTCATCGCCTGCTGAAACAGCGTGCCATAATTTTAGCACTCAAATCTGTTTGCTGAACTAGCTTTATATATTTTGTTACTTAAATCTGCTTTTCCAAATATCTTGCCATAGCTTTAGACATCGACCTAGGTATTTTTCTGGACTTTATAAAAAAGCATATATGTTTTCCCTGTAATGTCTAGTAGAAGAAGTAATTTGTATGTCTAACAGACGAACAGGGCTTGGATAACTTCTGCTCGAAATTGTCCACTTCATATGTCGAGGGGGTTGAAAACTTCATGAACTTTATTAGAGATAAGTTCGATGGTCCAAAATCAGAGGTGCTCTGCCCGTGTAGCAGTTGTATGAATTGAGTTACAAGACCCCGTTCAACTGTGCAAAACCATCTACACTTGTATGGGATGTTGGTCACATATACTAGGTGGGTTCATCATGGTTGTCGGTGCAACAGACCCAGGTATGTTTCCCTGATTGTACATAGGCACGGAAGCAAGATCATAGCGACCACATCAAGCAGAAGAGATAGCTCTTTGAGAAATCAAGGGGCGAATCGAGAGGACCAAATCCATAAGAAGGAACAAGAGTTCACTAAGGAAAACCCTCCCATGTCGGGCAGGCAAGCCCAGCAAAGAGGAGGTACCCCGCAGCCAAGTCCCAAGGGCGTCCCGGCAAGCCTGCCGGGGAAGCGGAGGATGGATTTGCCCCAACAAGGCTCCACCACACCACCTCACAGTGACGCAAGTCACCTATCAGTGCGGTATCAAGCCCCCAAGTGACTAAGTGACAGCTATTTTCCACATGGCGGCCACTTCCAGCGAAGATAACCTGGAGATGACACCCGTCCTGCCACGTGTCAAGTAGACAAGCGAGGAGGTGGCAATATTGGCCCGACAAGGCTTGCCGGGCAACTCTTTGACATGATGCCAAGTGGCGGATTTAATGCACCTTGTCATGTCTGTAGAGTTAGGTATGATAGCACTGTTTGCTATCTAATCAGTACACAATGCCTTATTTTCCACTATGGTAACCCCTTAATCTATAAAAGAAGGCCCATGGCGACCAAAAAAGGGATTCGAACATTGGATATTTGTACCCACGTACACGCGTAGTGGCTCTCACCCCTAGGCGACCATTGCCGGGTAGGAGCGTTGCATTTTCCATCACAATCTACCCATCAATCCACCAAATCAGGAGCATGGTTTTACACCTCACGGCGACCCGAACCTCGCTACAAATTGCATGTGTGATCGTTGCCGCGCAACTCCACGCCCTCCGCTCTTTGTGCAATGCGCCCTTCCCCCTCGCCGAACCACAAAGGGGCCAAAGGCCCCATAGATGTCTGTGTTTCCCTGCGACATCAGCCCACTGGAAGATAGCAATCGCTCTGCCACCCACGTAGGGTGCGGCGCCTCCCTTACCAAAGTGGGCACGGCACCAGCGGGAACGACGCCGCAGACCACGACCACCCCTTCTGCGACCAGCATTCTTTCCATGACTCCGGACCAGACTTACTCCCCGAGCGTTGATACATGCGTTCAACATCATTAACTCCCTGCTGAAGCCAGGGGCTGACCCCAGTCATCTCCCCTTGGCATGGTCAGGGGGGACTAGAGATGGGGGAGAGGTGCGTGGATGAGCCTTCTGCTCCTCCCCTCCCCCTCTTTTATAATCAAAACCAGAGTTGGGGTGGTGTTTTTAAGGGCAGCCACCGTCCCGCTCCGCCAACCCAAGAATATCGGGCCCATGTCATGGCTCTCTCTCCGCGCCACACACCTCTATCACCTACCCCGTGCGGTGCATGCGGCGTACGTGGTGGATTGTATTAACGCGGTGGGATAAGTTAATTGGCAGTTACTCCCCCATGCGTTAATGTCGGTCACGGGCCATTACAGAGATGGCCCCATGGCAATTGGCATTATGCGACGCCCGGTAGATGCAGAAACTGCCATCATTCAAGCACATGTTAATGAAGAAGCAAGAAAAATATCAAGAGACGACCCAGCTCAAGACCGTTGTCTGTGTACTTATTGGAGCCTACCCGGACGACGCCTAGCGGCACGTTCGTGCTAGTCTCGGGGGCTTCTTTTGGTGCAACAGACCCACGTATGTTGCCCTGACTGTACATAGGCACGGAAGCAAGATCGCAGCAACAACATCAAGAAGAAGAGTCGGCTCTTTGAGAAATCAAGGGGAGAATCGAGAGGACGAAATCCAGAATAAGGAACAAGAGTTCACTAAGGAAAAACCTCCCTTGCCGGTCAGGCAAGCCCACCGAACATGAGGTACCCCGCAGATAAGTCCCAAGGGTGTCCCGGCAAGCCTGCCGGGGACGCAAGTCACCAATCCGTGCGGTGTCAAGCCCCAAAGTGACTAAGTGACAGCTATTTGCCAGATGGCGGCTACTTCCAGCGAAGATAACCTGCAGATGACACCCGTCCTACAATATGTCAAGCAGACACGCGAGGAGTTGGCAATATTGTCCCGACAAGGCTTGTCGGGCAACTCCTTGACATGACGCTAAGCGGCGCATTTAATGCACCTTCTCCTATCTGCAGAGTTAGGTATGATAGCATGGTTTGCTATCTAATCAGCATGGAATGACTGATTTGCCACTGTGGTAACCCCTTAATCTATAAAAGGATGCCCATGGCTACCAAAAAATGGATTCGAACCATGGATCTTCATACTCACGTACGTGCGTAATGGCTCTCACCCCAAGGCAAGCCTTGCCGGGTAGGAGCGATGTGTTTTCCACCACAATCCACCCATCATTCCACCAAAGTAGGAGTAGGGTTTTACGCCTTGCGGCGGCCCGAACCTGGGTAAAAATTGTCTGTGTGATCGTTGCCGCACTGCTCCACGCCCTCCACTCTTTGTGCAACGCGCCCTTCCCCCTCGCCGAACCACAAAGGGGTCGAAGGCCCAATAGGTGTCTGCGTTTCCCCGTGACAATGATGAAGCCGTGAACGTCAATGTTACTAACTATGTGGAAGCAACAGATCACCATCTTGATATGCCTGATGCTCAGGTGGAAGAGGAGGAGGAGGAGGAGGTGGTGGCGGTGGAACTAGTGAGTTTGATCAACACTGAAACAATGCTACGAAATGCTCGCGCGTTTCTGAACTTTCACCTGCACAAGAAAAATGATGGGCCTGCATGTTGGAACAATGCAACGTGGCAGTCACCCCAGGAAATAAGATGTCTGTATTCTCAGCTATGGTCACCTTTCTTCAGGTGAAGACATCAGAGCGGATGACCAACAAATCATTTGATAAGATGTTGGTTGCTTTCCGCAAATCATTTCCAGATGAGTCTGAGCTGCCACACACGTACAATAAAACGAAGAATTTACTTCATGCAGTTGGAATTTGATATGATATGATCCATGTTTGTAAGAATAATTGTTTTATGTTCCGAAAGGATTATGCCAACTTAAGTGAATGCCCAAAATGTAAATCATCAAGATGGAAAGATGGCGATGCTATGAAGAGGATTCCTCATAATGTTCTGAGACATTTTCCAATTATACCAAGATTGCAGAGGTTGTTTCATGATGCTGAAACAAGAGAGGATGTACTGTGGCATTCTAGGAACCAGGAGTATAGAGATCAGAATGTAATGAGCCATCCATCTCATGGTAGTGATTGGAAAAGCTTCAATCAGAAACACACAGAGTTTGCTGCTGACCCGAGAAACGTGAGACTTGGCTGAGCTATAGATGGATTTAACCCATTTGGCCACCAGAGCGCCACATATAGCATGTGGCCAGTGCTTGTTATCCCATAAAACATGCCACCGAATGTCTACAAAAAAGAATCAAACTACATGATGGCCTTGCTCATCCCAGGTCCAAAAAGTCTTGGAAAGAATTTTGATTTATTCATGGAGCCTCTTGTGGAGGAACTTCAACACCTATGGAGGGGTGTTCTCACTCGAGACCTATATAGCAGCCCACCAGCTGATTTATTTCTGCGTGATGTTATAATTTGGTGCATCCATGATTATCCGGCTTTGGGAACTATGTCAGGGCAAATGACACATGGTTACAATGCATGTGTTCCTCGTGACAAGAATCCGCTGTCATATGTAATACTTAGCAAGATCTGTTACATTGTACACTGCTGTTTCCTTGCCAAGAACAAGTTGTGTCCAACAAAATACCGAAGACATGTGTTCTATGCAAAGCATGTAAACCGTAATGCGCCAAAGAGGCTCACCGGCGATGAGTTGCAAGTGGAATAAGAGAAGGTCAGGCATATTACACTAGGAAACCATCCTGATAATGGTAGCGGGAAAAGGAAGCGTGACAGGGCATAATAGAGATTATTGTTTACCCGCAGGTCCTCTTTGTGGGACTTGGAGTACTAGAAAGATTTGGATCTGCGGCATAATCTTGATGTGATGCACATCAAGAAAAATATATGTGACAACATTATCGGCACACTTCTTAATATTGAAGGTAAGACGAAAGGTACCTTAAAATCTAGGATTGATTTGACACACCTGGGTATCAGAATGGATTTACAGGTAGAACATGATGGTGCCTGAAAGCACAAGTGCTCCCTGGGTGATTTTGGTAATTAATGTCAACATATCTATTGTTGGACTAATGTTTTCATCTAGTATATTTCAGACAAGTTCAACAGATGGAGTGGCATGGACTAGAGCTTGTGGAAACCCTTCAATATGATAAGGACAAAAGGATTGGCTCAAGCTCAAAGCTCAGGACTCTACATTTTCTATTTTAGTGATCCAATATCACATTGAGTCCATAGGAAAGCCAATACTATTAAAAGGGGATCAGGTGCTGCTTAATGGCTTGCTTGCTCAAAATGCTTAGTGATATGCTCCAAACCCTCAACCACTTTCTCACATCCACAAATGTCCCAAACCAAAAGTCAAACTCGGCCCCACCGAAAAGATCTATCCGGCGCCACCGAGTTCATTTGACATAGCCACTGCCATAAACCCTAATCATTTCGGTCTCACCGAAAGGGATCTCGGTCTCACCGAGATGGGATTGCAAGATCTCTGTTGCCTGTTGCAATATTGTCGGTCTAACTGAGATGTGCGATCTGTCCCACCAAGTTCGCAATGCAAACTCTTTGTTGCCTCTTCGTAACGTTTTGGTCTCACCGAAACGAGCGAATCGGTCCCACCAAGTTTGCCTGACCAACTCTCTGTGTGCTCATTACCAAAATTGGTCCCGCCGAGTTTGTGTAATCGGTCTCACTGAGATTACGTTATGTCCTAACCCTAATGAAACCAGTCCGACCGAGTTGATCATATCGGTCTCACCGAAATGCCTAACGTTCACATAATGAACTAAATTGTCTGACCGAGTTCTCTGAATCGGTCCCATCGAGTTTGATGAATTGTGTGTAACGGTTAGATGTTGTGTGGAGGCTATATATACCCCTCCACCCACTCTTCACTCGTGGAGAGAGCCATCAGAACATACCTACACTTCCATCATTCATGTTCTGAGAGAGAACCACCTACTCAAGGTTTGAGATCAAGATATTCCATTCCTACCATATGAATGTTGTTCTCTAGCCTTCCCAAGTTGCTTTCCACTCAAATCTTTCTTCCACCATATCCAAATCTGTGAGGAGTTGTTTGAGTGTTGGGGATAATATCATTTGAAGCATTTGAGCAAGGAGTTCATCATCAACACACCATTTATTACCTTTTGGAGAGTGGTGTCTCCTAGATTGGTTAGGTGTCACTTGGGAGCCTCCGACGGGATTGTGGAGTTGAACCAAGGAGTTTGTAAGGGCAAGGAGATCGCCTACTTCGTGAAGATCTACCCCTAGTGAGACAAGTCCTTCGTGGACGATGGCCATGGTGGGATAGACAAGGTTGCTTCTTCATGGAACCTTCGTGGGTGGAGCCCTCCGTGGACTCGCGTAGCCGTTACCCTTCGTGGGTTGAAGTCTCCATCAACTTGGATGTACGATAGCACTACCTATCAGAAACCAAGACAAAAAACATCGTTGTCTTCACTCGCGTTTGCTCCCTCCAAACTCCTCCCTTTCCCTTCATATGCAATTGTTTTACTTTCCGTTGCTACACTCTTAGAATTGCATGAGTAGGTTGATTGCTTGACTTGAGCTAAGTTGCTAAAACCTGCCAATAACTAAAATTGAGAAAAGGCTAGATTTTGCTTTAGTCAAGTGGTCAAAGTTGCATGCTTTACTTCACAATACCTATATACTCTTGTCATGCATGCTTGTTGTGTATTGTGAAAGTTAAACATGTGCTAAATCTCCATTGTAATATCAAGCATGTTAAAAGCTGCCACTTTTCTTGCTAGAGTCTATTCACCCCCCTCTAGACACATACTCTTCTCGATCCTTTCAATTGGTATCAGAGCATTGGTTTTCATTGCTTTGGTTTAATCACCATTGGATGAAGATGGATGAGTCTACGTTGGGGAGTATTAGACGTAGAGTGCCTATGCTTGATGGAGAGTACTTTCATAAATGAAAAAATGAGATGCTTGAGATCTTCAATGAATATCATTTGAACAAGTACATTAATAATCCTTGCATGCCCCCCATTGATACTTCGAATCCTACTCTCAATGAGAAACTTGACATGGTTCGAAATCTTAGGACTGTTAATCTTATCACTAGAGGATTGCCTAGAAACTTGCTTGTATGTTTACCAACTCTTGAATGTGCTTATACCATATGGAGATTTCTAGAGGAACGATTCTCAAAATATTCCTTGAAAAATCTGGATGAGATTCTCCATAAGTCTATTGCCTTAAATAAGATGAGTACTAGTGATCCTAAGTTTGGTGATTGTTTGTTTGAGCTTCGTGAACTCATGCGTACCAAAGGAGATGTTGGAATAATTAGCAATATCATTTCCGAAGTCATTAGAATTCATAGAGATGAACATTGTTACGGTCATACTTCTAATGAATCACTCTCTCTAGGAGTTGATCAATCACATGACGATGAGGAACATGGATACTATGATGAGGAAGATGATAGTGACCTTGATGAACAAATGAGACATTTTGGTCTTATGGCAAATCTTCGTGGTTACACAGCCGGAGGAAAGGAATGGGTGCTCGATAGTGGATGCACGGATCACATGACCGGAGATAAGGACATGTTCAATGAGCTTGCTAGAAATGATGGTCCATGAAAGTATGTTCCTTTTGGTGACAACTCAAAGGGTAAAGTTGTTGGCCTTGGTAAGGTGGCCATATCCAATGATAGCTCAATTAAGAATGGCATGCTTGTAGAATCTCTCGGATATAATCTTCTATCCGTGTCTAGATTAGCTGATTTTGGTTTAAATGTTCTATTCACTCATGTTGATTGCCAAGTCTTTCGTGGAGATAATCACAACATGGTCTTTACCGGCATTCATAGAGGTGACCTATACATTGTTGAATTCACTAAGAAAGCCCAACCTCGCACTTGTTTTATTGCTAAATCTTCTAAAGGTTGGTTGTGGCATAGAAGCTTAGGTCATGTCGGTATGCGAAATCTTGATAAGCTAATTAAAGATGATCATATCATTGGTGTTAAAGATGTTATATTTGACAAGGATAGACTTTGTAGTGCTTGTCAAGCAGGAAAACAAGTTGGAGGAAGTCATCTTGTGAAGAACATCATGACTACTAGAAGACCACTTGAGCTACTTCACATGGATCTTTTTGGTGCCAATGCTTACAAAAGCCTCGGTGGTAACTCTTTTGGATTAGTCATTGTTGATGATTTTTCAAGATTTACATGGGTGTTCTTTCTTGATGATAAATCGCAGGTCCAAAAGATCTTCAAAAACTTTGCTAGGAAGGACCAAAATCAATTTGAAGTGAAGATCAAGAAGGTTCGCAGCGACAACGGAACGGAGCTCAAGAACGCAAATGTGGACACCTTTCTTGACGAAGAAGGGATTTCACATGAGTTCTCGGCTACGTACACGCCTCAACAAAATGGAGTTGTTGAGAGGAAGAACCGGACACTCATCGAAATGGCAAGAACAATGCTTGACGAATACAAGGCGCCAAGACACTTTTGGGCGGAAGCAGTTGAGACAGCTTTGTCATGCAACAAATCGCTTGTATCTTCACAAGCTTCTGGGCAAGACTACATACGAGCTTCTCACCGGTGACAAACCCCAAGTTGGATACTTTCGCGTATTCGGCCCAAAGTGCTACATTCTTGACAAGCATCGTCATTCTAAATTTGCTCCTAAATCTCATGGAGGTTTCCTACTTGGTTATGGCTCAAACTCTCACACTTACTGCGTCTACAACAATTTCACCCGAAAAGTTGAAGAGACGGTAGATGTGAAGTTTGATGAATCTAACGGCTCACAAGTAGAGCAATTGCCAATTGATGTAGGAGATAAAGATCCTTCGAAAGCAATTCAAGACTTGTCTATTGGCAAGATCCGTCCAACGGAGGTGAGAGAAAGTACTTCATCCGTACATGTGGAAGCTCCTACCTCACGACAAGGTGAACCCCAAGTTGACTTGGAGGCATCCATAAGTGGGACACGCCATGACGAAGGAAACAAGGATGTGCATCAATATGAACCTCATCGACCTCCTTCTCCACCTCCACAAGGGGACATCAACACCAACAACAATGAAGAAGGACAAGAAGAAGAAGAAGATGATGAAGAGGATGTTCCACCCCGACCCAAGCAAAAGCTTTCACGAGTTAGAGCAAGAATTGCTAGAGATCATCCCGTAGAGCAAATCAATAATGATATCCAAACCGGGAGAATCACTTGCTCTAAATCTCATTTAGCTTAATTTTGTGAACATTAGTCTTTCATATCTAACCTTGAACCTATGAAGGTTGAAGATGCTCTTGATGATTCAGATTGGGTGAACGCCATGCACGAAGAGCTACACAACTTTGAGAGAAATCAAGTGTGGACATTGGTCGAAAAGCCCGACAACAACCACAACATCATCGGTACCAAATGGGTGTTTCGCAACAAGTAAGATGAAGATGTTCAAGTCAGCCGCAACAAAGCACATCTCATCGCCCAAGGCTACACTGAAGTCGAAGGTATGGACTACAGTGAGACATACGCCCCCATTGCTAGACTCGAATCCATTCGCATCTTGCTCGCCTATGCTAATCACCATGATATCACCTTGTACCAAATGGACATTAAAAGTGCTTTTCTCAATGGTGAAATTGAGGAGGAAGTTTATGTTAAACAACCTCCCGGCTTTGTTAATCCCAAGAAACCCGATCATGTTTACAAACTACATAAAGCTCTTTATGGTCTTAAACAAGCTCCTAGAGCATGGTATAAATGCTTGACCAAGTTCCTAATTGAAAAATGATTTGAAATTGGAAAAATAGACTCCACTCTTTTTACAAAAAGGGTTAATGGTGAATTGTTTGTGTGCCAAATCTATGTTGATGATATCATATTTGGTTCTACTAATCCCCATTTTAGTGAAAGGTTTGGAAAGGTAATGTCGGAAAAGTTTGAGATGTCTATGAAGAGTGAACTCAAGTTCTTTCTTGGTTTGCAAATCAAGCAAAATAAAGAGGGTACTTTTGTTTCTCAAACAAAGTATACCAAGGACTTGTTCAAGAAGTTCAACATGCAAGAATGCAAAGGTATGACTACACCCATGTCTACTAGTGGACATCTTGACTTGACTAAGGATGGTGAACCGGTTGATCAAAAGGTTTACCGCTCTATGATTGGTTCATTGTTATATCTATGTGCATCCCGTCCCGATATTATGCTAAGTGTGTGCATGTGTGCGCGATACCAAGCGGCTTCTAAAGAATGTCATCTTAAGGCTGTGAAAAGGATAGTGGGATACCTAATTCATACACCAAATTTTGCATTTGGTATCCTAAGAGGTCCTCTTTTGATCTTGTTGGCTACTCCAATTCGGACTATGCCGGTGACAAGGTTGATAGAAAGTCCACTTCGGGTACTTGTCAATTTCTTGGTAGATCTCTTGTGTCTTGGTCCTCCAAGAAACAAAACTCTGTATCCTTATCCACCGCCGAAGCGGAATACATTGTCGCTGGTTCATGTTGTGCTCAATTGCTTTGGATGACCCAAAATCTTAAAGATTATGAGATATATGTGAAATATGCCCCATTGCTCCACGACAATGAAAGTGCTATTAAGATTGCCCATAACCTCGTGCAACATTCTCGAACTAAGCATATTGAAGTTCATCATCATTTCATTCGAGATCATGTTGCTAAGGGTGATATCAATCTTAAACATGTTCGCACCGATAAACAATTAGCGCATATATTTACTAAACCACTTGATGAGAAAGTGTTTTCCAGGTTAAGAGGTGAATTGAACATTATTGATGCCTCAAACTTGCAGTAGGAACTCCATTTGGAAACATGCAAGGCATAAGCATTTCACTAATCCTTGAATCTTTTCTTTTATGATCAAATGCCTTGGATATATTTGTACCCTTGCATGCTATCTAACTCTTGTAGGTACTTGGATGGAACTAAATACATGAGATTGCAACTCACTCATATCTTGAGCAATCTCTATATTACCAAGTCTCTACACCGTGGTGGATGAAGACAAGGAAGCAAGAAACTCTTCAATATATCCTTTGACAATTTCTATATATCAAATTTCATTTGGTATCAAGTTTTTATGATTTTCATTTTGGATACACAAGTGCTCTTCCTTGCAAGACTAACTCATGTAGGTAGATGAACTCAAACTTCAAGTGGTGCTCCCGATTCTTGATGTGCTACATCAACCTTGAGCAACCCACACAAGTTCAACTACATGATCAAGACCAACACCACTACCCAAGGTATGTTATTCCATCTTAGAGAAGCTTTACCCGAAGTCATGAGTCAAAGCAGCTCAACAAGATGTGAATACATCAAATGCTTAAACGAAAAATGGTAACCCCATTTTGAGCTTAAACGATGAGTATGACCTATGATCAAGTGTTTTCACTTGACTCCTAAGTCAATATACTCTAAAATAGGTGACTTTGTCGCTGACCAATTATAGATGAAGTTCTCTAAGTATTTCTTTGTGTTCCTTGCATTTGATACTTGCATTTTGTTCCCCTTCTCTTATTTCAAAAAAAATATCTTCATCTAGATTTTCTTTTCTCTGTTTTGTTCTGCATTTTCTGCATCCAATTCATTGCAAATCTTTCAGTTAATTCTTTGCAAATCTTTGTGAGATCTTATTTTCCTAGTGAGATGGGATGGAAAATTGTTCTCTCTGTGTTGAACTCGGACCCACTGATTTGTCTCTTTCGATCAAACCGAACCATCTCGGTCCCACCGAATGAAACAACTCGGTGCTACTGATTTCAATACTAAGGAGACAATTTGATATTTGCATCCTCCATATCTGTTCCAGCTCTACTCAATGATACTTGTCCTCTACCAGCATCACATTTTTAAACAGCTCTGCTCTGTGACTCAAGGACCAAACCTATTTTGACTCACACTCCAGAAGAACCCTTCTTGGAAATTGATGTCAAAGGGGGAGAGAGAGTGCACATCAAAGCTTCAGGGAGAAAGAGAGCTCAAAGCTTAAGGGAGAAAAATCACATGCCCCAGATGCTTGGTGTTCAAGAGGAGAGTAGTGACATGTCTTTAATAGGGGAAATACATGTCTATGTTATTGACCTGTTTTGCTCTGATTCAGCTTCCCTACTTTCTTCCACTATCCAACATGAGATACAGGGGGAGAAAGACTGCTAGGGAAGAAAGTCTTTGAATTCATTGCATATCTTTTACCTTTGGGAACATGTCTATATTCAAGAGTACCTAGTAATCACTCTCTACAGGTTATCCTAATCTTGGTTCTCTTGTGGCTCTTTTGTTGCTCTTTCTAGTAGATGTACCTGTGTTATCTAACCTTGTTTACTCAGGTTCATCCCTTCACAAGCCAGCTCAAGATCACAAGGTAATTATATGCATCACACTCATGTGCATGAAGATTTCTTGCTAATGTATATATTGTTTGCAAGAAGGAATCATGAACATGAGGATACACTTCATATGTTCATATCATTTGCTCTAATGCATATAGCCAAGATAGATGTAACTCATTGCTTGCTCTGTCATGCATATGCTTTCACATGTTCTTATATACTCCATATTCACGTGACTGCATACATGTAGGGGGAGCCTATGCATGTTTCATGTCCTTTCAAAGCTTTACTTGCTATCCTTCTTATCTTTATCTAAAGCTTTGATGTATGTTGTCATCAATTACCAAAAAGGGGGAGACTGAAAGCACAAGTGCTCCCTGGGTGATTTTGGTAATTAATATCAACATATCTCTTGTTGGACTAATGTTTTCATCTAGTATATTTCAGACAAGTTCAACAGATGGAGTGGCATGGACTAGAGGATGTGGAAACCCTTCAAGATGATAAGGACAAAAGGATTGGCTCAAGCTCAAAGCTCAGGACTCTACATTTTCTATTTTAGTGATCCAAGATCACATTGAGTCCATAGGAAAGCCAATGCTATTAAAAGGGGATGAGGTGCAGCTTAATGGCTTGCTTGCTCAAAATGCTTAGTGATATGCTCCAAACCTTCAACCACTTTCTCACATCCACAATGTCCCAAACCAAAAGTCAAACTTGGCCCCACCGAAAAGATCTTTCCGACGCCACCGAGTTCACTTGACATAGCCATTGCCAGAAACCCTAATCATTTCGGTCTCACCGAAACGAATCTTGGTCTCACCGAGATGGGATTGCAAGCTCTCTGTTGCCTGTTGCAATATTGTCGGTCTAACCAAGATGTGTGATCGGTCCAACTGAGTTCGCAATGCAAACTCTTTGTTGCCTCTTCATAACGTTTCGGTCTCACCGAAACGAGCGAATCGGTCCTGTTGTGTAACATGATTGTATTAGGAAACATAGGTTAGACTAGGAAATATTCTGGCTTGCCTTGTACTCCAAGTAGATCATGTACTCCTATATATATGCCCACGAGGCTCAAGCAATACACAACTATTCCACCAAACCTCTCTCTCCTTTCTAACATGGGTTTATTGTGTAAGTCTTCCACCCTGAGTGGTTGCCCAATCCCGTGCTAATACTTAAGAAAAATGGCATGTGGCGTATGTGTATTGATTACACGGATCTCAACAAAGCATGTCCAACGGATCCATTTGCTCTCCACGTATCGACCAAATCATTGATGCAACGGCGGGTTGTGAGAGTGTGTGTTTCTTATATGCATATTATGGTTATCATCAGATCAAGATGGCAGCCATAGACCAAGAGTAGACGTCGTTCATCACACCTTTTGGGGCTTTCTGCTATGTTTCTATGCCTTTTGGGCTTAAGAGTGCTCATGCAACTTATTGACGATGTGTTCAAAATTGTCTTCACAGTCAGATTGGGTGTAACGTGCAAGCTTATGTGGATGACATTGTGGTCAACTCTAGGAAGAAGGAGACTCTTCTAGACGACTTAAAAGAAACATTTGACAATCTTCGGGTCTACAAGATGATGCTTAACCCGGCCAAATGTGTTTTTGGTATGCGTGCAGGTAAACTTTTAGGTTTCCTAGTCTCAGAACGGGGCATTGAAGCTAACTCGGAGAAGATTAATGCCATCACCTTGCTGTCTAAGCCAGCGGGTGTTAATGACGTTCAACGTCTGGCGGTTCGTGTGGCGGCTTTAAGCCAGTTCATAAGTCTCCTGGGGGAAAAGGCTCTGCCCTTATATCAAATGTTGAAGAAGTCCAACCATTTCGTCTGGAGTGAGGCACCAGATCAAGCATTTGAAGCTCTTAAGAAACAATTGGTTGAGCCGCCGGTCTTGGCTGCTCCAATTGACAAAGAGCCTTTGCTCCTCAACATGGCGTCTAATAATAAAGTTGTCAGCGTAGCAGCTGTCATGGAGCGCAAGGAGGCGGGTAAGGAATATCCTATCCAACAGCTAGCTTAATATATCAGTGAGGTTTTAACTGGGTCCAAGCAAAGATACCCACATTGGCAGAAGTTGGTGTATGGGGTGTTCATGGCGAGCCGCAAACTAAGGCGTTATTTCCTAGGGCATCCTATTACTGTGGTTAGCTCTGCTCCTTTGAGAGATATTATTCAAAACAGAGAGGCCACTGGCCGGGTTGCCAAGTGGGTAATTGAAATTGGGCCTCATGGTTTGAAGTATGTGCCCAGGACAGCTATCAAATCTCAATCTCTGGTGGACTTTATTAATGATTGGACAGAGTTGCAAACACCTGAGGAGAAGCCTGATAACACATATTGGATAATCCACTTTGATGGTGTTGGGGAACTTAGTATTTCAAAAAAAATCCTACGCACACACAAGATCATGGTGATGCATAGCAACGAGAGGGGAGAGTGTCGTCCACGTACCCTCGTAGACCGTAAGAGGAAACGTTATGACAACGCGGTTGATGTAGTCGTACGTCTTGACAATTGACCGATCCTAGTACCGAATGTACGGCACCTCCGCGATCTGCACATGTTCAGCTCGATGACGTCCCACGAACTCACTATCTAGTAGTTCTTCGGGGGAGAGTTCCGACAGCACGACGACGTGATGACGGTGATGATGAAGTTACCGATGCAAAGCTTCGCCTAAGCATTGCAACGATATGACCGAGGTGTGTTTCTGTGGAGGGGGCACCACACACGGCTAAAAGATCAATGATCAACTTGTGTGTTTATGGGGTGCCCCCCACCCCCATATATAAAGGAGTGGAGGAGGGGGAGGGGCCGGCCCTCTATGGAGCGCCCTAGGAGGAGTCCTACTCCCACCGGGAGTAGGATTCCCCCTTCCAATAGTAGGAGTAGGAGGGAAGGAAGGAGGGGAGAGGAGGAAGGAAAGGGGGGCGCCGCCCCCCCTTCCTTGTCCAATTCAGACTAGAGGGCGAGGACGCGCGCGGCCAGCCCTGGCTGCCCCTTCCTCTCTCTCCCAAGGCCTATGAGGCGCACTTCACTCCCCGGGGGGTTTCGGTAGCCCCGGGTACTCCGGTAAATGCTCGAACTCATCCGGAACCTTTCCTATGTCCAAACATAGGCTTCCAATATATCGATCTTTATGTCTCGGACATTCTGAGACTCCTCGTCAAGCCCGTGATCATATCCGGGACTCCGAACTACCTTCAGTACATCAAAACTCATAAACTCATAATACCGATCGTCACCGAATGTTAAGCATGTAGACCCTATGGGGTCGAGAACTATGTAGACATGACCAAGACTCATCTCCAATCAATAACCAACAGCTGAACCTGGATGCTCATATTGGTTCCTACATATTCTACGAAGATCTTTATCAATCAAAACCGCATAACAATATACGTTGTTCCCTTTGTCATCGGTATGTTACTTGCCCGAGATTCAATCATCGGTATCTCAATACCTAGTTCAATCTCGTTACCGGCAAGTCTCTTTACTCGTTCCGTAATGCATCATCTCATGACTAACTCATTAGTCGTTTGCTTGCAATGCTTATAGTGATGTGCATTACCGAGAGGGCCCAGAGATACCTCTTCGACACTCGGAGTGACAAATCCTATTCTCAATCCATGCCAACACCACAAACACCTTCGAAGACACCTGTAGAGCATCTTTATAATCACCCAGTTACGTTGTGACATTTGATAGCACACAAGGTGTTCCTCCGGTATTCGGGAGTTGCATAATCTCATAGTCACAGGAACATGTATAAGTCATGAAGAAAGCAATAGCAGTAAAACTAAACGATCAAGTGTTGAGCTAACGGAATGGGTCAAGTCAATAACATCATTCACCAATGATGTGATCCAGTTAATCAAATGACAACTCATGTCTATGGCTAGGAAACATAACCATCTTTGATTCAACGAGCTAGTCTAGTGACACTTTGTTTGTCTATATATTCACACATGTATTATGTTTCCGGTTAATGAAATTCTAGCATGAATAATAAACATTTATCATGATATAAGGAAATATAAATAACAACTTTATTATTGCCTCTAGGGCATATTTCCTTCAGTCTCCCATTTGCACTATAGTCAATAATCTAGATTACACAGTAATGATTCTAACACCCATGGAGTCTTGGTGCTGATCATGTTTTGCTCGTGAGAGAGGCTTAGTCAACGGGTCTGCAACATTTAGATCCGTATGTATCTTGCAAATCTCTATGTCCCCTTCCTTGACTTGATGGTGTATGGAATTGAAGCGTCTCTTGATGTGCTTGGTTCTCTTGTGAAATCTGGATTCCTTTGCCAAGGCAATTGCACCAGTATTGTCACAAAAGATTTTCATTGGATACGATGCACTGGGTATGACACCTAGATCGGATATGAACTCCTTCATCTAGACTCCTTCATTTGCTGCTTCCAAAGCAGCTATGCACTCCGCTTCACATGTAGATCCCGCCATGACGCTTTGCTTAGAACTGCACCAACTGACAGCTCCACCGTACAATAAAAATACGTATCCGGTTTGTGACTTAGAGTCATCAAGATCAGTGTCAAAGCTTGCATCGACGTAACCATTTACGACGAGCTCTTTGTCACCTCCATAAACAAGAAACATATCCTTAGTCCTTTTCAGGTATTTCAAGATGTTCTTGACCACTGTCTAGTGATCCACTCCTGGATTACTTTGGTACCTCCCTGCTAAACTAATAGCAAGGCACACATCAGGTCTGGTACAAAACATTGCATACATGATAGAGCCTATGGCTGAAGCATAGGGAACACCTTTCATTTTCTCTCTATCTTCTGTAGTGGTCGGGCATTAAGTCTTACTCAACTTCACACCTTGTAACACAGCAAGAACCCTTTCTTCGACTGATCCATTTTGAAATTCTTCAAAACTTTATCAAGGTATGTGCTTTGTGAAATTCCAATTAAACGTCTTGATCTATCTCTATAGATCTTGATGCCTAATATATAGGTAGCTTCACCGAGGTCTTTCATTGGAAAACACTTATTCAAGTATCCTTTTATGCTATCCAGAAATTCTATATCATTTCCAATCAATAATATGTAATCCACATATAATATCAGAAATGCTACAGAGCTCCCACTCACTTGCTTGTAAATACAAGCTTCTCCAAAAGTCTGTATAAAACCATATGCTTTGATCACCTCATCAAAGCCTATATCCAACTCCGAGATGCTTGCACCAGTCCATATATGGATCGTCGGAGTTTGCACACTTTGGTAGCACCTTTAGGATCGACAAAACCTTCTGGTTGCATCATATACAACTCCAATTTGAGGTATCCATTAAGGAATGCAGTTTTGACATCCATTTGCCAAATTTCATAATCATAAAATGCGGCAATTGCTAACATGATTCAGACAGACTTAAGAATCGCGACGGGTGAGAAAGTCTCATCGTAGTCAACTCCTTGAACTTGTCGAAAACCTTTCGCAACAAGTCGAGCTTTATAGACAGTAACAATACCGTCAACGTCGGTCTTCCTCTTGAAGATCCATTTATTTTCAACGGCTTGCCAATCATCGAGCAAGTCAACCAAAGTCCACACTTTGTACTCATACATTGATCCCATCTCAGATTTCATGGCCTAAAGCCATTTTGCGGAATCTGGGCTCATCATAGCTTCCTCATAGTTCATAGGTTCTTCATGGTCTAGTAACATGACTTCCAAAACTAGGTTGCCATACCACTCTGGTGCGGAACGTACTCTGGTTGACCTACGAAGTTCAGTAGTAACTTGATCCAAAGTTTCATGATCATCATCATTAGTTTCCTCACTAATTGGGGCAGGAATCACTGGAACTAGTTTCTGTGATGCACTATTTTCCTATTCGGGAGAAGGTACAATTACCTCATCAAGTTCTACTTTCCTCCCACTCACTTCTTTCGAGAGAAACTCCTTCTCTAGAAAGGATCCATTCTTAGCGACGAATATCTTGCCTTCGGATATGTGATCAAAGGTGTACCCAAAAGTCTCCTTTGGGTATCCTATGAAGACACATTTCTCCGAATTGGGTTCAAGCTTATCAGGTTGAAGCTTTTTCATATAAGCATCGCAACCCCAAACTTTAAGAAACGACAACTTTGTTTCTTGCCAAACCACAATTCATAAGGCGTCATCTCAACGGATTTAGATGGTTCCCTATTTAACGTAAATGCAGCTATCTCTAAAGCATAACCCCAAAATGATAGTGGTAAATCGGTAAGAGAGATCATAGATCGCACCATATCTAATAAAGTGCGGTTATGACGTGCGGACACACCATTACGCTGTGGTGTTCTGGGTGGCGTGAGTTGTGAAACTATTCCACATTGTTTCAAATGAAGACCAAACTCGTAACTCAAATATTCGCCTCCACGATCAGATCGTGGAAACTTTATTTTATTGTTACGATGATTCTCTACTTCACTCTGAAATTCTTTGAACTTTTCAAATGTTTCAGACTTGTGTTTCATTAAGTAGATATACCCAAATCTGCTCAAATCATCAGTGAAGGTCAGAATATAATGATACCCGTCGCGAGCCTCAACACTCATCGGTCCACATACATCAGTATGTATGATTTCCAACAAATCAGTTGCTCGCTCCATTGTTCCGGAGAACGGAGTCTTAGTCATCTTGCCCATGAGGCATGGTTTGCAAGCACCAAGTGATTCCAAAAGTCCATCAGTATGGAGTTTCTTCATGCGCTTTACACCAATATGACCTAAACGGCAGTGCCACAAATAATTTGCACTATCATTATTAACCTTGCATCTATTGGCTTCAATATTATGAATATGTGTATAACTATGATCGAGATCCAACAAGAATAGACCACTCTTCAAGGGTGCATGACCATAAAGATAATACTCATATAAATAGAACAACCATTATTCTCAGATTTAAATGAATAACCGTCTCGCAATAAACAAGATCCAGATATAATGTTCATGCTTAATGCTGGCACCAAATAACAATTATTCAGGTCTAAAATTAATCCTGAAGGTAGATGTAGAGGTAGCGTGCCGACGGCGATCACATCGACTTTGGAACCATTTCCCACGCGCATCGTCACCTTGTCCTTAGCTAATCTTCATTTAATCCATAGCCCCTGTTTCGAGTTACAAATATTAGCAACTAAACCAGTATCAAATACCCAGGTGCTACTAGGAGCATTAGTAAGGTACACATCAATAACATGTATATCATATATACCTTTGTTCACTTTGCCATCCTTCTTATCTGTCAAATACTTGGGGTAGTTCCGCTTCCAGTGTCCAGTCCCTTTGAGTAGAAGCACTCAGTTTCAGGCTTGGCTCCAGACTTGGGGTTTTTTCGTGGGAGTAGCAACTGTCTTGCTATTCTTCTTGAAGTTCCCCTTCTTTCCCTTGCCCTTTCTCTTGAAACTAGTGGTCTTGTTAACCATCAACACTTGATGCTCCTTTTTGATTTCTACCTCCACAGCTTTGAGCATAGCGAAGAGGTCGGGAATTGTCTTCTACGTCCCTTGCATGTTATAGTTCATCACGAAGCCTTTATAGCTTGGTGGCAGTGATTGAAGGACTCTATCAATAACACTATCTTCGTCAACTTTGCAACGAAGTTGAGTCATATGATTATAGTACCCAGACATTCTGAGCAAGTGTTCACTGATAGAACTATTCTCCTCCATCTTGCAGCTGTAGAATTTATTGGAAATCTCATATTTCTCAATCAGGTCATTTGCTTGAAATATTAACTTCGACTCCTAGAACATCTCATATGCTCCATGATGTTCAAAACGTCGTTGAAGTCCCAGTTCTAAGCTGTAAAGCATGTCACACTGAACTATCGTGTAGTCATCAGAACGAGCTTGCCAGACGTTCATAATGTCCGGAGTTGCTCTTGCAGCAGGCTTGTCACCTAGCGGTGCTTCAAGGACATAATTCTTCTGTGCACGAATGAGGATAATCCTCAAGTTATGGACCCAGACCGTGTAGTTGCTACCATCATCTTTCAACTTAGCTTTCTCTAGGAACGCATTAAAATTCAACGGAACAACAGCACGGGCCATCTATCTACAACAACATAGACATACAAAATACTATCAGGTACTAAGTTCATGATAAATTAAAGTTCAATTAATCAAATTACTTATGAACTCCCACTTAGACAGACATCCCTCTAATCATCTAAGTGATCATGTGATCCATATCAACTAAACCATGTCCGATCGTCACGTGAGATGGAATAGTTTTCAATGGTGAACATCTTATGTTGATCATATCTACTATATGATTCACGCTCGACCTTTCGGTCTCCGGTGTTCCGAGGCCATATCTGCATATGCTAGGCTCGTCAAGTTTAACCCGAGTATTCTGCGTGTGCAAAACTGGCTTGCACCTGTTGTATGTGAACGTAGAGCTTATCACACCCGATCATCACGTGGTGTCTTGGCACGACGAACTTTCGCAACGATGCATACTCAGGGAGAACACTTATACCTTAAAATTAAGTGAGAGATCATTTTATAATGCTACCGTCGATCTAAGCAAAATAATATGCATAAAAGATAAACAACATATGCAATCAATATATGTGATATCATATGGCCATTATCATCTTGTGCCTTTGATCTTCATCTCCAAAGCACCGTCATGATCACCATCGTCACCGGCGCGACACCTTGATCTCCATCGTAGCATTGTTGTCGTCTCACCAACTATTGCTTCTACGACTATCGCTACCACTTAGTGATAAAGTAAAGCAATTACATGGCGATTGCATTTCATACAATAAAGCGACAACCATATGGCTCCTGCGAGTTGCCGATAACTCTGTTACAAAACATGATCCTCTCATACAATAAAATTTAGCATCATGTCTTGACCATATCACATCACAACATGCCCTGCAAGAACAAGTTAGACGTCCTCTACTTTGTTGTTGTAAGTTTTACGTGGCTGCTACGGGCATAGCAAGAACCGTTCTTACCTACGCATCAAAACCACAATGACATTTCGTCAAGTATGTGTTGTTTTAACCTTCACAAGACCGGGCGTAGACACACTTGATTCAACTAAAGTTGGAGAAACTGACACCCGCCAGCCACCTGTGTGCGAAGCACATCGGTAGAACCAGTCCCGCGTAAGCGTACGCGTAATGTCGGTCCGGGCTGCTTCATCCAACAATACCTCCGAATCAAAGTATGACATGCTGGTAAGCAGTATGACTAGTATCGCGCACAACTCACTTGTGTTCTACTCGTGCATATAACATCTACACATAAACCTGGCTCATGATGCCACTGTTGGGGAATGTAGTATTTCAAAAAAATTCCTACGCACATGCAAGATCATGGTGATGCATAGCAACGAGAGGGGAGAGTGTCGTCCACGTACCCTTGTAGACAGTAAGCGGAAGCGTTATGACAACACGGTTGATGTAGTCGTACGTCTTCACGATCGACCGATCCTAGTACCGAACGTACGGCACCTCCGCGATCTGCACACGTTCAGCTCGGTGACGTCCCACGAACTCACGATCTAGTAGAGCTTAGAGGGAGAGTTCCGACAGCACGACGGTGTGATGACGGTGATGATGAAGTTATCCACGCAGGGATTCGCCTAAGCATTGCAATTGTATGACTGAGGTGTGTTTCTGTGGAGGGGGGCACCGCACACGGCTAAAAGATCAATGATCAACTTGTGTGTCTATGGGGTGCCCCCACCCCCGTATAAAATTAGTGGAGGAGGGGGAGGGGCCGGCCCTCTATGGTGCGCCCTAGGAGGAGTCCTACTCCCGCCGGGAGTAGGATTCCCCCCTTCCAATAGTAGGAATAGGAGGGAAGGAAGGAGGGGAGAGGAGGAAGGAAAGGGGGGCGCCGCCCCCACCCCCCATCCTTGTCCAATTCGGACTAGAGGGGGAGGGGGCGCGCGGCCAGCCCTGGCTGCCCCTCCCAAGGCCCATGAGGCCCACTTCACTCCCCGGGGGGTTCCGGTAGCCCTGCGGTACTCCGGTAAATGCCTGAACTCATCCGGAACCTTTTCGATGTCCAAACGTAGGCTTCCAATATATCGATCTTTATGTCTCGGACATTTCGAGACTCCTCGTCATGTCCATCATCATATCCGGGACTCCGAACTACCTTCGGTACATCAAAACTCATAAACTCATAATACCGATTGTCATCGAACGTTAAGCGTGCGGACCCTATGGAGAACTATGTAGACATGACCGAGACTCATCTCCAGTCAATAACCAACAGCGGAACCTGGATGCTCATAGTGGTTCCTATATATTCTAGGAAGATCTTTATCGGTCAAAACCACATAACAATATACGTTGTTCCCTTTGTCATCGGTATGTTACTTGCCCGCGATTTGATCGTTGGTATCTCAATACCTAGTTCATTCTCGCTACCGGCAAGTCTCTTTACTCGTTTCGTAATGCATCATCTCGTGACTAACTCATTAGTCATTTGCTTGCAAGGCTGATAGTGATGTGCATTACCGAGAGGGCCCAAAGACACCTCTCCGACACTCAGAGTGACAAATCCTATTCTCGATCTATGCCAACACCACAAACACCTTCGGAGACACCTGTAGAGCATCTTTATAATCACCCAGTTACGTTGTGACGTTTGATAGAACACAAGGTGTTCCTTC
Organism: Secale cereale; assembly: GCA_902687465.1. NCBI lineage: Eukaryota > Viridiplantae > Streptophyta > Magnoliopsida > Poales > Poaceae > Secale > Secale cereale. The sequence continues at coordinate 256,203,120 of LR738713.1, read as the reverse complement.
GGTATTCGGGAGTTGCATAATCTCATAGTCATAGGAACATGTATAAGTCATGAAGAAAGCAATAGCAGTAAAACTAAACGATCAAGTGCTAAGCTAACGGAATGGGTCAAGTCAATCACATCATTCACCAATGGTGTGATCCCATTAATCAAATGACAACTCATGTCTATGTCTTGGAAACATAACCATCTTTGATTCAACGAGCTAGTCAAGTAGAGGCATACCAATGACACTTTGTTTGTCTAGATATTCACACGTGTATTATGTTTCCGGTTAATACAATTCTAGCGTGAATAATAAACATTTATCATGATATAAGGAAATATAAATAACAACTTTATTATTGCCTCTAGGGCATATTTCCTTTAGATAGCTCTAGACAGCTAGAAGGCTCGGGGGCTGGAGTTATATTGACTTCCCCACGAGGTGATAAATTTTGTTATGTTTTAAGGTTGATGTTTCCTTGTACTAACAATGCAGCTTAGTATGAAGCTTTGCTCCATGGGATTCATACGGTCAAAGAGATGAATTTAAGCCGGGTTAGGTGCCTAGGGCGACTTAGATTTGGTGGCTCAGCAAGTCTCAGGCAAGTGCGACTCTAAAGACCCACTCATGGCGGCTTATCGTCAGGCGGTTGAAAACATTGATGGTCACTTTAAAGGTTACTAGGTGGATCACATTGATCGGGAAGAATGAGGTGACTGATGCATTATCCCAGTGTGGGGTCTCAACGTAAGCCAGTTCCCCCTAATGTCTTCCTTGATGTCTTGCATACGTCGTCGGTTAAATTACCATCTGAGGAGGATATTGTTATACCTGACCCAAAGGGCCAACTGGTGGCGGCTCTTCCCATTGTTTTGGATTGGATGTTGCCCTATCTGGCTTATATGAGGCGGGGTGAGTTACCTGAGGATGAGACGTTGGCACGACAGATCACCAGCATGTCTAAGTCTATGTCTATTGTCAATAGTGAGTTACAGCTATGCAGTGTGATGGGCGAGTTCTAGCGTTGTATCTCTCCTGAGGAGGGCCATGAGATTCTACGAGAAATTCATGAAGGCTATTGTGGTCATCATGCTAGCTCAAAATCTTTGGTTGGTAAGGCTTTTCGTCACGAGTTTTATTGGTTGACGGCTCAGGCTGATGCAGAGGATATTGTCAGCAAATGTGGCGGGTGTCAAAAAAATTCTCGACAAGCTCATGTGACGACTTAGGAATTGCGGATGATCCCAATAACTTGTTCATTTGCAGTCTGGGGGCTTGATATGGTTGGACCATTCAAAAGATCTAAAGATAAGAAGACCCACCTTTTGGTGGTGGTTGATAAATTTACCAAGTGGGTTGAGGCAAAACCAGTCAGCAAGTGGGATGCAGAGATTGCGGTTCAGTTTGTCAAGAAGCTGATTTTTAGTTTTTGTTTTCCTCATAGTATTATCACTTATAATGGGAAAATTTTATCTAAAGGAGTTATGAAGGAGTTCTGTCAAAGAGAGCATATCCGGCTTGATGTTTCTTCAGTTGCACATCCCTAGTCCAATGGTCAAGCCGAACGTGCTAACCAGGAAATATTGAGAGGTATTAAGCCCCGATTCATGGTTCCTTTGCAAAGAACTTTGGGTTGTTGGGTGGAAGAGCTTCCTTCAGTTCTTTGCAGTATAAGGACCACCCTCAACAGGTCAACAAGCTATATGCCTTTCTTCATGGTTTATGGTGCAGAGGCGGTTCTCCCAAGTGATATCCGTCATGACTCGCCCAGAGTGGCGGCTTATGTTGAAGCTGATAATGAGACGGCATGTCAGAATGCACTTGATGCTTTGGATGAAGAGCGAGACCTTGCAACATCTCGATCAACGATTTATCAGAAAGACCTACGCCGCTGTCATAGCCGTAGAGTTCGAAGCCGGACCTTTCAGGAAGGCGACTTAGTACTCCGTTTGATTCAAGACCAAACAGGGATGTATAATCTCTCCCCTCCTTGGGAAGGACCATTTGTGGTCAGCAAGAATCTCAACAATGGGTCTTATTACCTCATTGATGTGCGTGAGCACAAGGATTCCCACAAGTCGGAAGAGGATACCCGCCGTCCATGGAATATTGCTCATCTTCGGCCTTACTATACTTGAGCCACCGGCTCTTATCTTTGTACATACTTTTGATAATGTATATAAATTTTACGTTCAATATAATAAAGCTAGCATCCCCGAATTACGGGGCCTCTGTCATTTCATTTGAGTATATGAGCCTTTACTGATTGATCATAAGGTCACTTGGGGTCTTCCAACCACTGGGTTTAGCTTTCATACCCTCTTGACCGGCTTGAATGCCACTCTTATAGGTTTTACCTGCTTGTTTGTAACTTGCTACTCCACTAAGTGACCCGCCGAACTCTTAATAGTCAGTCTTTTTTAAGACCATGAATTTGTTAAGGTTAAAATGGTGGCTTGTGTCACGTGAGAACTGACTTACAGTGAGCTAGGATAAACCACGACTGCTGGGGCCATTGAAAACAATCATGTGCTCTGAGAGCCAATGGCTGTTACGGCCATTGAAAGCAATCATGTGGCCTGAGAGCCTATGACTGTTGTGGCCTTGAAAGCAAATATGAGGCGTGTGAGCCAATCTATTTGTTCATGCCTTGAAAGCTGGCCAAGTGATTATTTGAGATTTGCATATTATCTATTTTGGTTTTAGATGCTTTTTATGTTTTAAATTTTGGTTTTTGAGCCAAATTATGAATCCCCGAGTCGCCTAGCTCCGAGTTATGATAGTTATGATTGACTAGTTCGGGTTGATACCCGCCCTGGTTTTTGACTTTAAGTTGTCAGTATGTTGTGGCTCATGATTGAGTATTCCGGGTTACAACACGCCCTAGTTTTGGATGTTGAATCACGAGTTTCTCTGTGACTTGAAAAGCTAAAATGATGATTGTTAGTCATGATAGGCTACTGATATTGGGGTTGTCACCCACCTAGCTCTTGGTTTATAAGTCACCAGTACAAAAGTTGATTGGGCTCTTATAGACGAACAAGGCCTTCAGAAGATATAAGAGTCGTGATACGAATCATATGTTTGGTTCAGTTCAACATGCATCACAATATTTCTACCAAGCAGTTTTGGTAAACAAGCGCGATGGCATGACAAGACGGATCATTGTTTCAAAATACTACCCTATTACAGTGCTATCAAATATGCCCAGATGATCTTTAAGTCGAAGTGTTTTTTGGAGCCGAAATCCTATAACCCGGCCTTATAATCCACCTGGCTTATGACGATCACAAGTCACTTTTTCTTCCTGGCGCCTTGAAGGTTATGCATCATCCTGTGCCGCCTCTTCATCGTCGACCATCCGAAGGTCAGCCAATGTCCAGTCGATGCCAGTTAAGGCCTCGAATATGGCTTCATAATTGATAATTGGGGACGGATCAATGTTAGGGGCAAAAGTATGCTTACGCATTGGAGGAGTGAGATCCACGACGTCGTGAGTCGGCGCTCTGATCCTAGCATTCTCTGTATTGTAAGTCAGCTGGTACTTGGACAAATCAATCTCCTCAGCCAGTTTGCATGCCAAGGGACGCATTTTCTTTACACATTTAGCAAAGTACGCCTGATCAAAAGGAGACCCGTCTTCCTTCAATCCTAGACAGCCGATGGACATCTCATGTGGGTCTAATTCTACTTGCCATGCCTTGGCCCGGCTGAGTGCTATAATGGCACGAGAGCGGGCGGCTGGCAGTTTCATATATTCCACTTGTTTGGGCACGGTTGATAACTGGTCTAGCACCGCCCTGATGAGAGTCGGCGGCGGTTTCCCATTGCAGTTGTCATCTGTGAAAGTCGCCGCTTTAAGTCGGACAACTCTTCAGTGGTGTTCTTCAAGGAGGATTCAGTGGCCTCTACCCTTTGCAGTTATGTGGTTCTCTCTTTATCCCACGCGGCTCTCTCTATCGAAAAGCTGGCCTTGAGTTTTCGTTTTCATCCAAGCTAAATTTAAACTTGGTCTCACCTTTCTGAGTTTCAGACTCCTTGTGTTTCAGAATTTTTCTTAACTCGCCAAATTGCGAGTCATTAAAGCTTAAGGTGTCCTCCAAGTGAGCATTGAAGACCATAAATACATTTCAACATGGATATAAGTTGGTATGCAAGAAGTATTTAAGTCCCAAGCACATTGCAAGCAATATACTTGGCACTTGGGTGCTAATGTACGACGAAGTTCTTCTCAAATTGAACGCAGAGACCCGGCTCATCTTCATAAGATGACGCGACCCTTGAGGGCCATAAAAGATTCTTTTAATAGGTGCATATTATTGAAGACCCGACTCATCTATGACTTCAAGCTTTAATTAAAACATAATATAGAAGACCCGGCTCATCCTCGCATGATGAGCCAGCCCTTGAGGGTTCCAACGGATTCTTTTACAAAGGAATATTGACAACAACAAGGTTCATACTGCTTATATAAGCCGGTTCTTAGGGACTATGACCCGAAATTCTAAATCACATGTTGTTAAAAGTCTTAAGCATACTCAACGGTTTTTCCTATGACTAAGACTTGGGGGCTGGATGTGGCACCCCAGCTCAGAGAAACCGGAACGCCCTGTATTCCAGCCCAGAGATCGAGGTGAAGTCTTCTAGAATACGAAACTGCTTAGCATAGAACAAACCAACTTTCTATTACAACGCGAATATGGATACAAGGTCTCCGATATTACAATGAATAACACCGGCACGGTGACGCTACACCAACCACAGTTGCTCTATGCAAGCAGCATAACAACTCGAGGCAGCGGAACCTCTACTGGCAGCGGAACAACGGACGACGATGATGGACTCCAATCCACAGGGACTCTGGCTGGAAAGTTTATCCTAGCTCGCGAACACAGGAACCACACCAAAACAAGCAAGCAATCCAGGCACGACCTGCAAACTGGCATGACACGCCAGGTTAGTATAATGAATGTACTTGCAAGCTCATAATAAACCAAACGCAGTCAAGACAAACAACAGCATGGCATTAGCAGCTCAATTCAATCATGAACATGGTACTAATAGAACAACATGGCATGCACAACATGATACAACTAGAACAAGCATAGCATGAACATACGAACATGATGATACTACATGCACCAACTTACTCTGCTCGGGTTACCTCGTAACCCTCACATGCACAAACTTACCACCACAGACATCACATGATCATCTCAGGATCAAATCAAGCTTGGTATAAACAATACCGTAGTAATCATTAAATGACCACAAGGAGCTTGACCTTTACCATTGACTCTCGCATAACATCCCAAATATCCAACAACTCGGTATCCTTGATACCACCGTGATCATCTCACGATCACATCCAACATCTTTCTCATCATCGAACTGGGTTGGTTATTAATCAAGTTATTATTATTAGTGTTGATTCACAGTGTGACCGACACGAACTGGGCCCTTATCCGCGGGCACGGCCATCGATAGATTAAGACACACACTCTGCAGAGGTTAGCACACTGTAACTACACCATAGAACCCATGGCCTCGCACTCCCATTCGGGTGGAGCAACGACGTTCCGACAAAACCGTCCTACTGGCATGACACTCTCCCGGCCACTCCGACTCACTCCCCACTTGGCTAGTCCTGGGTGGCCCCGTGTCTACCAAAGACACAACGACCACCGTCATGGCCAAAACATAAACTGTCCCAAACGGGGATACGAGCTCAAAACAATAATAATGGGCACACAAGGCTTATGTCCGCCTACCTGATCAGGGTAGCGCGCGCCCATAACCTTCCCTCGTTGGAGGCACCGGCGAGAGGCATGACAATAGACCCAGTTAGAGCCTTCCCATAAAGGCAAGTGTGGCTGCACTGGTCAGCTCGATTCGATGTCACCATGACTCAACCAACAGTTGTTCAAGTTCATTTTAAGTCCAGTTAAACTTGAATACAAATGATGTTGAGCCATAATAAAATAATATGATGCAACTATAATGCATGAGCATGATATCAAAATAAGCACGGAGGTGCACATAATCATCGAGCATAACCACAATGAAGCATATATCCAAATGAGCATGGGATACTGACGAGCATGAATATCACAAGTATAACGCTACTCATGGCATACATGACTACTAGCATCATAAATAAATAGCATGCAAGAACATAACAAGAACACTACCAAGTAATCATGTAAGTAACTAGTTGCAACGGAACATGCATATCAACGGTACTTGACACACAACAAGCATGCATCAAGATAAACATCACTAATACTAGAATGTAATTCTACTACCATGCAAACATGATACTAACAAGTCGTACGAGATAACAAGAAGCATCGGAACATAGCATGAAAATGAACATGAAACCACGAGCATAAGCGAAACAACGACATCAGTAGCAAACAAGCAGACATTTAACGGGAAAATTTTTATTCAATATTCAAGTGGAAACCATGGCTACTGCATGGCTATCATGCAAGTGGTTGTTGGGGCTTGCCTAGGAAAGAAGAATAACCCGAGAAGAAGTGCGGTGAAGCCGCGGAAAGATTCGCCGGAATAGTTCTCTCTCGGTGGGGGCTGATTAAGGGCAAGGGAAAAATGGTCATTTCACGTATGTCAAACCATAGTGAAAATGATACCAACAGAACGGGCTCGATGATACGAAGACATGGGCTTTGGAATCACCTCATTTGGAGTTAGGATCAAAAAGATATAGCCCGACAAAGTTTAGGGACCAATATGTAAAAAGTATCTCTACAAACAGGCCCCTGGAGGATAAAACAAAAAGCGCATTTCAGACCATACACTTTCAGAACAAAGAAAGCATACTTCGGGCTGGAGAAGAAAGAAACTACGCTTTCCGAAACAGGAAACGTATTCTAGGGAATACGTATCCACTTAACTGACGTGGCGACGTGGGGTCAACGCGCGGATGATGACATGCGGGGCCTGTGTGAAGGTGGGGCCCGCCTGGCCTGGCCCGGTCATCTTCTTCCCCCACTCCCCCGGCCAGAAGCAGAGGCGGGGCAGGGGAGGGCGAGCGGCGACAGGCTTGGCCGGCTCCGGCCGTCCCCGACGGAGCTTGGACCGGCGTTGGGATCGAGAGGAGGCGCAGCTCCCATCCAGGCAGGGTATGGGCCTCAGGGAAACCAAGCACGAGGGATCCTCCAATCATGGCGAAGACCGGCGACGGGCAGAGAGGAGCTCGAGGCTACGGCGCTCCAGCGATGAGGCGAAGGGCTGGGGAGGGTCTGCTGGCTTCGGTGGGTTTACGGGTGAAGGGCGGAGAGGAGGAGGGGCGCTGCTCTGCTCGAGTTTAAGCGAGAGGAGGCGGCACCTGTGGCAACAGAGGGAGTTGAGGAGAGGCGCTGGAGCTCGAGTGATTGGCTGCGGAGGGGTAGAGGAGTGAGGCAAGGCTGCAGGTGCTGCTCGAATGGCCTCAGGGTGATGGCTATATATAGTCGGGGCGAGGAGGTTTTGCTGGATGCCGCCGCTCGGGTCCGGCCGAGGCTCTGGCGGCGCAAAGTGATCACGGGGAGGCGCGGGAATGCGACGAGGAAAGGTGCGGACGAGCTACAGGGGCGCACTGTGCAGGAGGGGCCGAGGGGCGCAGGGAAGAAGGAGCCGAACGCCATCAATGCGCTGTCGGCTACAGCTCGCTCGTGGGCGCACGGTGACAAGCACCGACGGCGAAGCTGCTGGAGGGGGAGAGGGGTCCAGGAGAAGAAGAAGGTGATGGGGGTGCTGCTAGACATGCTCATGCTCGCTGAGACGCTGAGCATAGGAGGGGCCTGAAGCAAACGACGACCAGCTCACGCACACTGCATGCCAAAGCGGTGGTCACCGCGCAGACTGGCACGAAGAAGATGCCAATGGCTGGAAAACGTTGTCTAGTGGTAATTTCATCTGAGGGAGGTTTCAACTGCGGTGGTAGCCCGGTGAAAACTGCTCTGGTTAAATGGTAAGCAACCTCTAAAGTTTACTACATTAAACTTGGACGTGCACTGGTGATCAACAGGGAAGTGATTGGATCCAAAGAGTTTGTCTGGGGTGATTAGCTTAGGAAGGACTATAATCCTGGAGAGTTTGATGAGATTTGGATCAAGATTTAATGTAGTTGCTTCACAACTGCATATTTGGTCCAGAAACAAGATTTGGATGATGCACTCACACACTTAAGTGTCATGAGCTGAAATTAGGTGGAGTTGGGTTATTTGACCATATGGAGCTGCTGTAAAAATTTCATGCCATTTGGAATTACCAAAGTGGCACTTGCTTCACAATACTCCATCCTGGATAGAAACTAGGAAATTTACTGAGGGTAAATGGCTAAGTGGATGGAGCCAAAACTTGGTGGAGGGAGTAGGTATAGATGTAAGAATGTCCTGGTAAATTTTCAGCCCAAATGAAGCAAGATAAAATAGGGTTGCTTCACAAAGTGAAAATTTGACCAGAAACCAAGATTTGGGGTTGAGGTCACATAGATGAGCTTCATGAGCTCAAATTTGGAAGAGAATCATGATTTGCTCAAATGAAGGATGTGACCAAGCTTCACCTCATTTGGACATGCCTAGAATATACTTCCTTCACAAAGTTCCTTTCTGGACAGAAACTTTGGAAAATTGCTGAAAAATAATTACTAGGCAAATGAGGTTGAAATTGGGCACAGGGCAATGATATGGACAGGACAAGATGTCCAAAAAGTGGCAAAGATAAATAGCACTTGCTTCACAAAGTGCCATTTAGGGCAAAATAGAAAAATGATTATTGGAGGATTAGTTTTTAACATGGCAATGAAATGTTTTGCCATATTTGAGAAAGATAGTACCCAAACAATTTATGAGAATTATTTGGGAATTTTTAGAATGATAGAGATATTCACAACCTAGGGCAAAAGAATTTATTCCTTTAATAGAAAAGGAATATTCCTTGGAAAAAGAATTTTGGATTAGGTCAAGGATGGAAATGGAAGGGTCTTGGGATGATTATGAAGATGGCAAGCCACTATAAAACCTAGGAAGACATGATCTTCCCAAGTTTCAGAACCACATAGGCACAGAAAAGCAAATCAAATCAAGAAATCCAAGAAAAATAAAAGAAAAAGAAAAGGGCGAAATCCAGGCTGTCACAAACCTTCTCCCCTTAAAGAAATCTCGTCCTCGAGATTTGTGTGGTTAGGGAACAAGTAAATATTCTGACTTGAAGAAACCGTTTCCAACTCGGGTTTCTTTTATTCGTTCTCACATTATGTTCCCATATAATATTTCCACTAAATTTGATCTGACTAGCTGCCTTGATCTGGGGTGGTTTGCTTTACCGTACCTGAAATTTTGACCGGGCTTGCTTGATATGCTCCTGTTCATACTGTCTCAAATTTTTATTTCATACTGCTGACTTAGCTGAGGTCCGAAAGATTATCATTCTAACATACGTGTTCTTCTCGGTATTGATCCTTGAGGGAGATATTAGTCTGTATCGAGTATCGAGAATATTCCACGGAGTTGGGAATACCTTCCCGTGGAACAAAGAATTCTCTATTATCCAGGCATCGTGTCGCTCGAATATATATATGCATACCTTCTGGTTTCAAAACTGTGATGTGAACCATACCTGTTCTTTTGATGGATTCTGACATTTTGCAGGAGTTTCTGACTTATATTGATTGGCTTCACAGCCTCGAGTATCCAGAGGTTTGATTGTTGATTGATGTGGCTGAATAGAAAAATGCACCAGCTCACTGATTCTTTATTTTGTCGGTATATCCATGGGGATGACTGTCCGTGCGATGCTTCGCTGAGGTAAATATATTGAGCTATCCCAAGGTCGGACGTGATAGACATCGGGTATTCAATGCTTGTCAGTTCTGAGCATACTATGGACTGAGCAAGTTGTCCTGAAGCGAGATCCTTACTGTATTGTTGGCCTTGATCCTTCATTATTATTTTTTGTGTCTGGACTTTTAACTGAAAGACTAGGCATTATATATCCTTGATTATTTTCGCGACCCTTAGTGTTGTCATATGCAATATTCTGCCATCATACCTTTGTTCTGACTGATCCTCATTTCTGACTTAACTGTTGCAGATTTGACACTTGAAATAGAATGCCGTATGATGACAATTTATTGTTTAATCTCTTGTACGAGTGTCGTAGTGAAGAAGACTGGGCAGTTTGCACTGGAAACCACCGAGATATCTTGTCGAGGAAGACTGGATGGCTTGTGCTCAAATCTTTCGGTGGATAGCTTGGTGAGGAAGACAGGGTACCGTACCTCAGAAGCTTCCCCCCGTAAAAAAACTTACTAGGGAAGATTTGGTATTTTATGCCAGAAGCTTGTGCAGTATCTTATTGAAGAGTACTGAATGTCTTGCATGGGAAAATTATTCATACCTTAGTGATGCAGACTAGAGAATCTTGCCTTGTATGCTTCGCTGATAAATTGTGAAGACGGACTAGACTAATTTTCTTTGGGAACCAAATATCATATATATATTCTTGCTATTCCGACTGCTGATTATTTGTATGACAAGAATTGTCTGACTGTCCTTGCGGAATTCATTGCATATTTGGACTGACTTCTGGGTGTCGCGCGTCTCAAATCTGACTCATGGCAGAATTAATAATTGTGTACGACCATACCTCTGACTTGAAATGCACGGTTGGACTTGGATCCAATTTTGTTCTCATGTTGGTTTAATTATTGCTTCAATAAAGATGGATCTCTGACAGGTACTTCTTACTGAAAGTCTGAATAGAATAATAAATGTATCCAGTCCGGATGTCTGCAATACAATGCCGTCGGCTGAGAATCTCATTGCTTTTCATTGACTGCCTTGGTGCATATTTTTGCTTCTCACTGCTTCTTCTGATCCGGTGTGTTGATTGAGACATTTCCATAAGGGGGTAACAACGAAGATTCAAAAGAAGAAGCACGAGAAACAATCCATTGCAACCAATCACACAGCAAACAGGCTACAAAACTATTTCACACAGGCACATACAAGCGTCATACTACAACAAATGCACATGCACTACGCGCACGACTACACCCTACGCTTGAGAAAACGCTCGGGATCTGGCGAAGTAGCTAGCGAGACGGCTGACTCCGAAACTCCGGATGGACGAGGCAGGGGGTTTGAGAAGCTGGCGGAGACTGAGGTAAAGCGGCACCAAGCAATCTCCTGGATCGAATGGCGTCTCGGACTAACACGGAAATAATAAGACACTCAGCCGTCATGTAACGAGACATGGCGAGGATAGCCGGGTCATCTTGAGGGTTGACAGAAGGAAACTGAATTCACCTAGGATTCTCGGCGATGGTGGGATAATATGGCACCACATATCTTCAAGGAGGGTGGCAAAGCTGAGAGGTGCAGGAGTGGGACTGAACTCAATAGGAATAACACCGGGAGCTCTAGGGAGGGCACTGAAATCATGGAAGTTGACCGCCATCTACGCACTAAATAGGGGTTAGACGTAACCGAATAAGACTATATGCAACAAGCAAATGCAGCTCTAGGGAGGGCAACAACCAGACCCTATACTACCGTTTTCTAATGTTCCAGCGGACTAGGGCGCTCTACAGCCATACCTGCTCTGATACCAAGCGTTGTGGCACCCTGGCTCAGAGAAACCAGAATGCCCTGTATTCCAGTCCAGAGATCGAGGTGAAGTCTTCTGGAATATGAAACTGCTTAGCATAGAACAAACCAGCTTTCTATTACAACGCGAATATGGATACAAGGTCTCCGATATTACAATGAATAACACCGGCACGGAGACGCTACACCAACCACAGTTGCTCTATGCAAGCAACATAACAACTCGAGGCAGCGGAACCTCTACTGGCAGCGGAACAACGAACGGCGATGATGGGCTCCAATCCGAAGGGACTCTGGCTCGAACGTTTATCATAGCTCGCGAACACAGGAACCACACCAAAACAAGCAAGCAATCCAGGCACGACCTGCAAACTAGCATGACACGCCAGGTCAGTACATTGAATGTACTTGCAAGCTCACAATAAACCAAGAGGAGTCAACACAAACAACAGCATGGCATTAGCAGGTTAATTCAATCATGAACACGATACTAACAGAACAACATGGCATGCACAACATGATACAACTAGAACAAGCATAGCATGAACATAAGAACATGATGATACTACATGCAACATGATGATACTAACATGTGATGACCCACAACCGTAAGGGATCTATTGCAGCGTTTTCGATAAGTAAGAGTGTCGAACCCAACGAGGAGCAGAAGGTATTGATAAGCGATTCTGAGCAAGGAATTACTGCAAGCACTGAAAGATAACTTTTTAGAGGTTTTCTTGATATAAGCAACAGGAAAGTAAAAGCGAACAAAGTAAAAGGCACTGAAGAGTAACAAGTGGCCCAATCCTTTCTGAGCAAAGGAGAGGCCTAGCAACTGAACTTATAAAGGCTAAAGCGTTCTTGAGGACACACGGGAGAGGTAGTCATGTGCTTTCGCCATATTCCGTATCGGTACTATGTTATGTGTTGATAAGTGTTGAGTGGGTGGATCTATGCTAGTACACTCTCTAGACTAAGATGAGTGCACTCTTATGATTAAACACCTTGCAAGCATCCGCAAATACAAGATAGTATTTAAGGCAAAAGCCTAACCATAGCAATACGATCGATGATCCATCGTTCCCTTGTGCAAAAGCGTGCGAACTGGGGTTCAAGTTTCTGTCACTCCGGCAACCCACCGTAAGCATTCTTTGTACACAATGTATTCTTCTAGGTCCTTGGTAAGGCGAAGTGTTGAGTGTTCGACTCACACAACACCACTAGTAGAATGACAACACAACTTAAGTATCAAACAACACATATTACTTCAACAGCATATGACTACTAACAACAAGACTTTTCCCATGTCCTCATGAACTAAGGTAACTACTCACAAGACATAAAAGAGATCATGATCAGTGGAGATAAATGGATGATAAACAATCTGGACATAATGATATTTCTCCAACAAAACTCAATAGCATTCACCACAAAGTAGTAATCAACACCGATGGAGTAGAGAGGATAGATAGTACGGGTTACAACACAAGTTGCAATTGTGAGATGAGATTTGGATGAAGATGGAGATGGTGCTGATGTTGGGGATGATGTTGATGATGATCTCGATGATGCCCGTGACGATGGTGATGACGATGGCGATGATCTCCCCTTCCGGGAGGTGATCTCCCCGGCGGAATCTGCCCGCCAGAGATGGCTTTTTCTTCTCTGTAGGTTTCCGCCACGAAGCGGCGGCGGAACTCCGTCAAAACTCTGTTTTTTAGGGTTTTCGGATAACGAGGAGTATATAGGCGAAAGGGGGCAGCCGGAGGTGGGCCAGGGGCTCCAGGCGCCCCCCCCCCCCGGCGCGGCCAGGGGTGGGGCCGCCCCCCCAGGGCGCCTGGACGCCCTGTGCCCCCCCTCTGGTTGCCCTTTTGCGTGCCTTCGTGATCCGTCTGGAAAATACCCTCCGTTGATTTTCAGGTAATTTGGAGGTATTCTTCTTCAGCAACTAAGCGTCCACTTTTTACCGCTGAATCCTGCGTCTGCTGCTTCGGCACCGGAAAGTTGCAAACTATGTAAAATAGGCCAAAACAACATAAGAACATCATCGTAATGTGAAATATATCAATGAATAAGGATAAATTACGATATAAAATAGTGATGCATTTTGGACGTATCAACACCCCCAAGCTTAGACTTCGCTTGTCCCCAAGCGAATACTGAGCTCGGTAAACCTGTCCACAAGTTTAGAGAGTGAAGCGTCGATAAATAGAATACGGACAAGAAGCATCACAGTTTCTTCACCAACTCAAATATCCTCAACAGCAATCTTCAACTCATAAGGCCCTTATAAAAGAGTGGTAACACTTATATTCGGAAGTAGGGCTAAGGAAACTCATCAAATCATGGCAAACATGTCCTTTGGTCAAAGAACAACTACTAGCTTTTATTTTTGCTCTTTCTCTTTATGTTTTGATGAGATTAATTGAAGCTTTTGAAAGAACATGTTATTAGGCAAGAAGTGAAAGTGTTAACACAAAGGAAGATGTTTGCCTTAGCTGGGCTTGACAAACAACTTACTTATCAAACGATAATGTCAACAAGGATATGATATGACAAATCTTAATGCAACTTTATATGAATGAATCCTCGTCAACATCAAATGTCTGCTCCCTTTAAGGATAGAAGGAAGTAGGAATAACTGACTCCACCTAAAACTAAGAGATAGGCCCTGCTCTAGGGAAGTAGGGAAAACTCATGTGCTATCCTTAAACCAAACAGAATGAAAACAAGTTTTGAGAGGTGCATGATTTGTCAACGAATGCTAATAGATAACTCAATTACTTCTCGAGCTAGACAAGTTTCGAGGAACGGCTCCCGTACGGGGACGATCACATCCCCTTAATCTCCTTTGTTTATCACTGCCAAAGTTTTCTGATTTCTCATGAACAAAGCGTGAAGGAGGGTTTGTTTGTTGTATATATTTTTAATGAGCCGGGCGCACTCTTTGCTAGTTCCTTCTCGTATTAGGGGTTTGCAGATTAGACATGCAATCCCGGGGTGAAACTTGTCCAACTCAAAAAGATCATGAATTAACTATTACTTCCTCATGAGCTAAAACAGAGGCACAAAATAAAAGATTTTGAACATTTAAGGATAACACATAAATTCTATACTTTAGGAGGTGGTAGTGGAATACCACGAATATGAAGGTATGGTGGACTCATATGGAAGGTATTGGTTTAAGGGTATGGATGCACAAGCAGAATTCCGCTTAGTACAGAGTTAGGCTAGCAAAGGTTTTGAGAGAACAGACAATTGATGATGACTAAGATGCAAAGCAATATAAAGCATAAACTTTGAAATAAGCATAACACATCAAGTTGTCTTCCTTGTCAGCATAACACTTCAAGCATAATAACATAAAGGTTTTGGCTATGTCGATACTTTAAGAAAATCATGCTTGTTGTTATGACCAAAGCTATGTTTGCCAAGATTAAATAAAGCTTTCACAGCCATACCTGATATAAGGTCAATACTCCCCATAAGAATCATCATATAAGGTCGATTGCATGAAGAGAATACCGAGTGCAGCAAAGGAACCAATAGACTTCTCATTAATATTCCATCATAGACGACTCCACACTCACGGATACAATCTCTCCATCGAAGGAGTGATAGACCTCAATGCACACACCTATTTCATATAATAACCACCCTAGACATGATACGACTCAACTTGACTCTAAAAGACAAAAGATAAAGATAAAGATACCGGGCACTCCCCCAAGCTTGGAACAAGCCAAGGGAATGCCGTTACCCAAGGATATTTCACTCCTCATTCTTGTTGACGTTGATCACGTAGTCCTCGGTGAAGCGCTTCCATGGAAGGGGTTCTCCAGTCTCATATGAGAAGTTTGTCTCCTGAATCCTGCATGCAGCACCCATACCCATGCGCATAAACCTTAGTTCATACTCACAGTTTTGGTGATGTAGATCATAAATTTGCCCTTGGAGCTCTTTAATTCTTTCTTCAGATGCGGTGATGCTTTTCCACATCTCCTTCATCTCCTTCAGGAAGTAGGTCTTCAGTTCGTTGATGATATCAAAGTTAGCTTCAACACCACGCTCGATCATCTTCTTGTACTTGAAGACTTCTTGCTCCTCTTCTTCTAGCCTGGCCTGGATGCTCCCCTCCTTGATAGGTCCCTTCAGATCTTCTTGATGGAGGACAGCGTCCTCCATCCGAACAACCTGAGGGTGCTTCTTCACCTCAGCGAGGTAAGGGTATTACGTTGACGACGAACTTGTCCTTGGGGGAACTTGGAGAAGCCATGGCACCAGATTCAACTGAAAGATTCCCTGGTAGAAACAAATCGAAAAGAAAACACACGAAATCGCAAGATACGTTGCCGGAACAATCCGGACAAATATATAGCAAAAATTTATGCACAGAAAGCAAGGTAACAGGCTAAAGCGGGGTCGGAGACGGACTCGCGGGTGCCCAGGCGGCCTCCCGGCGCGGCCAGGAGGTAGGGCGCGCCAGGGGGCGCCTGGGCCCCCTGGAGCTTGTCTCCGGCTCCACTTAGGCTTAGAATTTTACTAATTTTGCAAAAACTCATAATATGGAACTTTTATGGCGGTTCGCGATGTTTCCTTACCGTAATACATACCTTTCCTTTATTCTGCTTCTGCTGGCGTCTGAAACAGGGCTGCAACATGTTCTTCGTGAGTTGTTGTGTATATCATATTCACATCAACATTGACAGGGTCTCCTGCTATGTAATGCTTAAGTCTTTGCCCATTCACAACTTGAGGTTTGGTGCCTTCAAAATTGTTAATCTTAATTGCACCAGACCGATAGACTTCTTCAATATGAAATGGCCCTTCCCACCTGGAAAGTAGTTTGCCTGGAGAAAACCTGAAACGGGATCTAAACAACAAAACTTTATCACCAACATTAAATTCACGTTTCAGAATCCTCCTATCATGCCACTTCTTTACCTTTTCCTTGAACATTTTAGCGCTCTCGCAAGCTTCACTTCTCCACTCATCTAGAGAAGTCAAGTTCATGAGACGCTTCTCACCAGCTAACTTTGGGTCAGCATTAAGCTCTCTAACAGCCCAGAAAGCTTTGTGCTCTAACTCTAATGGCAAATGGCAAGCCTTGCCATACACCATCTTATAGGGGGACATGCCCATGGGGTTTTTGTAAGCAGTTCTATACGCCCACAAAGCATCTCCTAACTTATTTGACCAGTCCTTTCTATTTCTGTTTACTGTCTTCTGCAAGATCAACTTAATCTCTCTATTGGTGAGCTCAACTTGCCCACTAGTTTGAGGATGGTACGGTGAAGCAATTCTATGATTGACATCGTATTTGGCTAAAGCTTTTCTAAAAGCTCCATGCGTGAAGTGTGATCCTCCATCAGTCATGAGATACCTAGGTACACCAAACCTAGGAAAAATCACATCTTTGAGCATTTTCAAAGATGTCTTGTGATCAGCACTTTCAGTGGGGATTGCTTCAACCCACTTGGTCACATAATCAACAGCTACTAAAATGTGAGTGTACTTGTGCGAAGAAGGAAACGGACCCATAAAATCAAAACCCCAGCAATCGAAGGGTTCAATCACTAGTGAGTAATTCATAGGCATCTCATTCCTTCTACTAATGTTACCAACTCTCTGACATTTATCACAGGCTAAAACATAATTTCTAGCATCCTAAAAGAGAGTAGGCCAATAAAAACCTGATTGGAGAACCTTATGTGCGGTCCTCTCACCGGCATGATGTCCTCCATAGGGGCTATCATGACACTGTCTGAGAATGTCTTTCTGCTCATGTTCCGGTATGCATCTTCTCACGATCCCGTCGGGGCCTTCTTTGAAAAGATGTGGGTCATCCCAAAAGTAGTGCCTCAAATCATGAAAGAACTTCTTCCTTTGCTGAAATGTTAAACCTGGAGGCAAATACTTTGCAACAATAAAATTAGCATAATCTGCAAATCAAGGATCGGAAAGAGATTGTACTTTTACAATGGCAAGTTGCTCGTCTGGAAAACTATCGTTGACTGGGATGGGATCATGCGGTATATCTTCCATCCTTGAAAGATTGTCCGCCACCGGATTGTCTTCTCCTTTCCTATCAACAATCTGCAAATCAAATTCTTGAAGAAGGAGTACCCATCTGATAAGCCTTGGCTTGGCATCCTTCTTTGTCATAAGGTACTTAATGGCAGCATGATCAGTATGAATAATAACTTTGGAATCAACAATATACTGCCTAAACTTTATCACAAGTAAATACTACAGCTAAGAATTCCTTCTCAGTAGTAGCATAATTCCTTTGAGCACTATCAAGGGTTTTACTAGCATAATGTATAACATTCAATTTCTTATCAACTCTTTGTCCTAAAACAGCTCCAACAGCAAAATCACTAGCATCACACATAATCTCAAAAGGTAAATTCCAGTCAGGTGGTTGTACTATTGGAGCGGTTATTAAAGCTTTCTTAAGAACTTCAAAAGCTTCCTTACAATCCTCATCAAATACAAAAGGAACGTCCTTCTGGAGAAGATTAGTGAGGGGCCTCGAAGTCTTAGAAAACTTTTTAATAAATCTTCTATAGAAACCAGCATGACCAAGAAAACTGCGAATACCTTTGATGTCCCTTGGATAGGGCATCCTCTCAATTGCTTCGATCTTGGCCTTGTCCACTTCAATTCCCCTTTCGGAAATCTTGTGACCAAGAACAATACCTTCGTTAACCATGAAGTGGCACTTTGTAATGCCCAGGATGGAGTTATACCTCCTACGTGTCGAGGCACGACTTAAAGGCATAAGTCCATCCTAGAATGATCTCAAGTTTGGTAATCTTTGCACAACTCATGTAAAAGAGGGAATAGTAAACTGAAAATAGTTGGCTTACACTCGCCACGTCACAGAATAACAGTACAAGTCTCAAACATCATACATTAAGATCACTACAACCCTCTAAGGGCAAAAGCCAAATGTCAAAGTACCAAACTCAGATAAAACAACCACAGGCGGATCGAATCCTAGTAAGAGACTCCACTACTGATCGTCCGGGTAGCGCACGTAGTAACGACTACGCTCCTCGTCGTACTCCCAATCCAGCTCGGTGCCATCACCTGGATAGCTCACAGCTGGACCTGCATCTGGTGTGTGAAGTAACTGTGAGCCACAGAGGACTCAGCAATCCCGTTCCCGGGTAACAGAACTATTTAAGCCTTTAGGTGAGGGAAGGCTGAAGAAAGAACAAGTCTGCAGCAGCAACTAGCATCTAACTTACGCAAGTGAGAGCGAGAAGAGAAGGCATCGGCGAGAAGTGATCACGAAGTGATCCTAGCTACAAGCTCACAAGCATAACCCCTCCGTGTTCAACTCCCGAATCCCTATTCGGAAATTGACAGTCACGGAACACACGCTGGTAGTGTATTAGTATCATTGTGTCAAGTTATCTACAACCGGAATTAACAAGCTCCCATCTGCCACATAACCGCGGGCACGGCTTTCGAAAGTTCAAACCCTGCAGGGGTGTTCCAACTTGACCCATTACAAGCCCACGATCCGCGGAGTCGCAACTCCAAAGTGGGAAGACCCGAGTATCCTCGGAATCCCGTGCTCAAGATATACCGAGCTAAGGTAAGGCTAATCCAGCAAATCCTCCCGGCGTGCCGACACCCTGATAGTAGCCGCGCGTATCTAGTCTCAGGCCACGACCGGATGAGCACAGCGTACAGTGGCCGAAACCCAAGTTGCCAAGGGGGGCCCCGCACACGACTCTAGTTTGGACCAACACTCAAGTCGAGCACTGGCCCAGGGGGGTTGAATTAATTAAGCCTCGGGTTAATTACTCCATCGGAAAGGTTTTAGTTGTGTTAGGCGAATAGTACCAATGTTGGGACTTGCTGGAAAAGACTTAGCACTTAGCGGTTTATCGAGGGGGTCCCATACACCCCAACCGTGTTAGGAACGCATAATCAAGGAACATAAAACCGGCTTATACGGATCCTAACGGCATGAGTGGAACAAAACACCAAGCAAAAGGCTTAGCCTTCCACCCTTGCCAATATATAGGTGATTTCATTTAAAGCATTTATATAGTGTGATATAACCCAACCAAACTTCAACATGGAGCAAGCATCTTCACTTCACCTGCAACTAGCAACGCTATAAGAAGGGTTGAGCGAAGCGTACTTAGCCAAGCAACGGTTTGCATAGGTAGGGTGGTTAAACATGGCAATTGGTTACAAGTAGGAGGCTGACAAGAAGAACATGGGCATCGAGGCAAAACTATAGATCGAGACTACTAGCAATAGGCGAAGATAGTAAAGTTATCGGGGTTCGGTCATCTTGCCTGAAGAGAAGACGTTCGGATCAAAAGAAGGGTCCTCGTGCTCAAACTCGTTGGAAACCTCGTGCTCAACTTCCGGCTCTAAACAAGACAAACACACCAAGCACCAATCAACACGATGCAATGCGCACTCGAAAAACATGAATGCATGATGGATGCACTAAAGATGCACATGGGGCACGGAAAACATCACTCAAGCAAAACACCTCAAAACAAGATAACAACCTGATATTATTAATCTACACAGAAAACACCCAAGTTTGATATAAGATTCGCTGAAAACGGAGTTACGGGCTAAAAGTTATGCCCGAAACAAGATTTGAGCGAAAACTGCAAATTACAGCAACATGGCATCTTTGGAGCTCAAAATAATTAATCTACAGCACCCAAAAAGCATGGCAAAGGACTTGAACACAAACTAGATATAAAGTACAGCAACTAGGTCCGAAGTGCACCCCCAACGGAGTCACGGATCAATAGCAATGATCTTGGACATATTGAACTTTGAAATAAAATTCTGGCAGCAGAATTTTATTGAAAGTTTGGAGCAAAAGATAAACATGCTACAGCCACTCAAATGGACATGTGAGGACATGAATGGAAAGAAAACAATATATACTACAAGGAACAATCAAAATCCACCCCAAAACTATCATGCTTTGTCCTACAACATCACACGAACATGGCATCGGAACGTTACAGATTTCAGACTTAGTGAAATTTCACTAAGTCCTAAAACAGCAACATCATCATAGCATGTAAAAGAGCATGTTTGAGTCACCTCGAAACTAAACATGGCAAAGGGTAAGCACCTCATCAAAATACATATGACGGTGATCCCGAAACACACAAGCATGCATCAAAGTGGTGAACACACCGATTACAACGAGCTCAACAAGATGGCATTTCATAACAAGTGAAAACACAACATATGAACATGGCACTTTGCAATGATAATAACAAGGAAACAATAAATCTACCATGCAACCTATCACACCCAACACGTAGTTCGTGGCAAGACGAACACGTGGACATATCATTTGCATCGTTTGGACAAACGAGCTAAAAGTTATCACAAGTCAAAGGTGGCATGAAAATAACACATAACAGCAGTTTATAACATGATGCACTCTTGCAATAGCAAAACAAGTGTCAAGATGACATCTAACATGTATGACTACAACAGGTAAAACGTAGAGGACATCTCCACGAACATCTGGACATGCTACACGCGCAAAACGGAGCAACAGGCACCAAGTTAGGGCAGTTTAAAGATTGCATCACAGATCAGGATTTAAAGGACTTAGGAGTGGGGAACAACCCTAGCAGATCTGAGATCTGAAAAAAAAACGGAGGAACGGGCCGGCGGCTGCGGATGAACAGTAGTGCGGCGGCCCGGTTCGGTGGCAGAGGCCCACGGCGGCTGGAGGCGAGGCGGCCCGACGGGAGGCGGCCTGGCGGGAGCTCGGTGGCGCGCTGGGCCTGGGGAGGCGGTGGCCCAGCCGGCCGCGGGAGGCGGTGGCCCGCTCCCTCGCCGTCGCCCGCCTTCGCCAGCCGCCGCGCCTGGGCTCCGCCCGAGCGGGCCACCGCCTCCC
>LR738713.1:256086328-256174888 GCA_902687465.1 Secale cereale | reverse complement strand
TGGAGTAGAGGGGATAGATAGTACGGGTTACAACACAAGTTGCAATTGTGAGATGAGATTTGGATGAAGATGGAGATGGTGCTGATGTTGGGGATGATGTTGATGATGATCTCGATGATGCCCGTGACGATGGTGATGACGATGGTGATGATCTCCCCTTCCGGGAGGTGATCTCCCCGGCGGAATCTGCCTGTCGGAGATGGCTTTTTCTTCTCTGTAGGTTTCCGCCACGAAGCGGCGGCGTAACTCCGTCAAAACTCTGTTTTTTAGGGTTTTCGGATAACGAGGAGTATATAGGCGAAAGGGGGCAGCCGGAGGTGGTCAGGGGCTCCAGGCGCCGCCCCGGCGCGGCCAGGGGTGGGGCCGCCCCCCGAGGGCGCCTGGACGCCGTGTGGCCCCCCTCTGGTTGCCCTTTTGCGTGCCTTCGTGATCCGTCTGGAAAATACCCCCCGTTGATTTTCAGGTAATTTGGAGGTATTCTTCTTCAGCAACTCAGCGTCCACTTTTTACCGCTGAATCCTGCGTCTGCTGCTTCGGCACCGGAAAGTTGCAAACTGTGTAAAATAGGCCAAAACAACATAAGAACATCATCGTAATGTGAAATATATCAATGAATAAGGATAAATTACGATATAAAATAGTGATGCATTTTGGACGTATCAACATGCACCAACTAACTCTGCTCGGGTTACCTCGTAACCCTCACATGCACAAACTTACCACCACAGACATCACACGATCATCTCAGGATCAAATCAAGCTTGGTATAAACAATACCGTAGTAATCATTAAATGACCACAAGGAGCTTGACCTTTACCATTGACTCCCACATAACATCCCAAATATCCAACAACTCGGTATGCTTGATACCACCGTGATCATCTCACGATCACATCCAACATCTTTCTCATCATCGAACCGGGGTTGTTATTAATCAAGTTATTATTATTAGTGTTGACTCACAGTGTGACCGACATGAACTGGGCCCTTATCCGTGGGCACAACTATCGATAGATTAAGACACACACTCTGCAGAGGTTAGCACATTGTACCCACACCATAGAACCCATGGCCTCGCACTCCCATTCAGGTGGACCAACGGTGTTCCGACAAAACCATCCTACTGCCATGACACTCTCCCGGCCACTCCGACTCACTCCCCACTGGCCTAGTCCTGGGTGACCCCGTGTCTACCAAAGACACAACGACCACCGTCGTTGCCAAAACATAAATTGTCCCAAACGGGGACACGAGCTCAGGACAACAACAACGGGCAGACAAGGCTTATGTCCGCCTACCTGATCAGTGTAGCGCGCACCCATAACCATCCCTCGTTGGAGGCACCGGCGAGAGGCATGACAATAGACCCAGTTAGGGCCTTCCCATAAAGGCAAGTGTGGCTGCACTGGTCAGCTCGATTCGATGGCACCATGACTCAGCCAACAATTGTTCAAGTTCATTTTAAGTCCATTTAAACATGAATGCAAATGATGCTGAGCCATAATAAAATAACATGATGCAACTACAATGCATGAGCATGATATCAACATAAGCATGGAGGTGCACATAATCATCGAGCATAACCACAATGAAGCATATATCCAAATAAGCATGGCATACCGACGAGCATGAATATCACAAGTATAACGCTACTCATGGCATACATGACTACTATCATCATAAATAAATAGCATGCAAGAACATAGCAAGAACACTACCAAGTAATCATGTAACTAACTAGTTGCAACGAAACATGCATATCAACGGTACTTGACAGACAACAAGCATGCATCAAGATAAACATCACTAATACCAGAATGTAATTCTACTACCATGCAAACATGATACTAACAAGTAGTACGAGATAACAAGAAGCATCAGAACATAGCATGAAAATGAACATGAAACCACGAGCATAAACGAAACAACGACATCAGTAGCAAACAACCAGACATTTAATGGGCAAACTTTTATTAAATATTCAAGTAGAAACCATGGCTACTACATGGCTATCATGCAAGTGGTTGTTGTGGCTTGCCTGGGAAAGAAGAATACTCCGGGAAGAAGTGCGGAGAAGCCGCGGAAATATTGGCCAGAATAGTTCTCTCTCGGAGGGGGTTGATTAAGGGCAAGGGCAAAATGGTCATTTCCAGTATGTCAAACCATAGTGAGAATGATACCAACAGAACAGGCTCGACGAGACGAAGACGTGGGCTTTGGAGTCACCTCATTTGGAGTTAGGATCAAAAAGATATAGCCCGACGAAGTTCAGGGACCAATCTGTAAAAAGTATCTCTACAAACAGGCCCCTGGAGGATAAAACAGAAAGCGCATTTCGGACAATACACTTTTAGAACAGAGAAAGCATACTTCGGGCTGAAGAAGAAAGAAACTACGCTTTCCAAAACTGAAAACGTATTCTGGGGAATACGTTTGCACTTAACTGACGTGGCGACGTGGGGTCAATGCGCGGAGGATGACATGTGGGGCCCGTGTGGAGGTGGGGCCCGCCTGGCCTGGCCCGGTCGTCTTCTTCCCCCGCTCCCCGACCAGAAGCAGAGGCGACGCAGGTGAGTGGCGAGCGGCGACGGGCTTGGCCGGCTCCGGCCGTCCCCGGCGGAGCTTGGACCGCCATTGGGATCGAGAGGAGGTGCCGCACCCATCCAGGCAGGGTACGGGCCTCGGGGAAACCGAGCACGAGGGATCCTCTAAGCGCGGCGGAGGACGGCGACGGGTAGAGAGGAGCTCGGGGCTACGACACTCCGGCGACGAGGCGAAGGAGTGGGGAGGGTCTTTTGGCTCCGGTGGGTTTACTGGTGAAGGGCGGAGAGGAGGAGGGGTGCTGCTGTGCTCGAATTTGAGCGAGAGGAGGCGGCACCCGTGGCAACAGAGGGAGTTGAGGAGATGCACTGGCGCTCGGGCGAATTGCTAGGGAGGGGTAGAGGAGTGAGGCAAGGCTGCGGGTGGTACTCGAATGGCCTCAGGGAGATGGCTATATATAGCCGAGGCGGGGAGGTTGAGCTGGATGCCGTCGCTCGGGTCCGACCGAGGCTCTCGCGGCGCACAACGATCACGGGGAGGCGCGGGAACGCGACGAGGGGAGGTGCGGATGAGCTGTAGAGGCGCACTGTGCAGAAGGGGCCGAGGGCCGTAGGGGAGAAGGAGCCGAACGCCATCAATGCGCTGTCGGCTACAGCTCGCTCGTGGGCACGCGGCGACGAGCACCGACAGCGAAGCTGCTGGAGGAGGAGAGGGGTCCAGGAGAAGAAGATGGCAATGGGGGTGCTGCTAGACATGCTCGTGCTCACTGAGACGCTGAGCATAGGAGGGGCCCGAAGCAAACGACGTCCAGCTCGCGCACACTGCATGCCAAAGCGGTGGTCACCGTGCAGACTGGCACGGAGAAGATGCCAATGGCTGGAAAACCTTGTCTAGTGGTAAGTTCATCCAAGGGAGGTTTCAACTGCGGTGATAGCCCGGTGAAAACTACTCAGGTTAAATGGTAAGCAATCTCTTAAGTTTACTGCGGTAAACTTGGACGTGCACTGGTGATCAACAGGGAAGTGATTGGATCCAAAGAGTTTGTCTGGGGTGATTAGCTTAGGAAGGACTATAATCCTGGAGAGTTTGATGAGATTTGGATCAAGATTTAATGTAGTTGCTTCACAACTGCATATTTGGTCCAGAAACAATATTTGGATGATGCACTCACACACTTAAGTGTCATGAGCTGAAATTTGGTGGAGTGGGGTAATTTGACCATATGGAGCTGTTGTAAAAATTTCATGCCATTTGGAATTACCAAAGTGGCACTTGCTTTAACAATGCTCCATCCTGAACAGAAACCAGGAAAATTTACTGAGGGTAAATGGCTAAGTGGATGGAGCCAAAACTTGGTGGAGGGAGTAGGTATAGATGTAAGAATGTACCGGTAAATTTTCAGCCCAAATGAAGCAAGATAAAATAGGGTTGCTTCACAAAGTGAAAATCTGACCAGAAACCAAGATTTGGAGTTGAGCTCACATAGATGATCTTCATGAGCTCAAATTTGGTAGAGAATCATGATTTGGTCAAGTGAAGGATGTGCCCAAGTTTCACCTCATTTAGACATGCCTAGAATATACTTCCTTCACAAAGTTCCTTTCTGGACAGAAACTTTAGAAAATTGCTGAAACATAATTACTAGGAAAATGAGGTTGAAATTTCGCACAGGGAAATGATTTGGACAAGAAAAGATGTTCAAAAAGTTTGGAGGCAATTGGGCAAAGATAAATAGCACTTGCTTCATAAAGTGCCATTTAGGGTAGAATAGGAAAATGATTATTGGAGGATTATTTGTGAACATGGCAATGAAATGTTTTGCCATATTTGAGAAACATAGTACCCAAACAATTTATGAGAATTATTTGGGAATTTTTAGAATGACAGAGATATAGGTTGCTTCACAACCTAGGGCAAAAGAATTTATTCCTTTAATAGAAAAGGAATATATTCCTTGGAAAAAGAAATTTGGATTAGGTCAAGGATGGAAATGGCAGGGTCTTGGGATGATTATGAGGATGGCAAGCCACTATAAAACCTAGGAAGACATGATCTTCCCAAGTTTCAGAACCACATAGCCACAGAAAAGCAAATCAAATCAAAAAATCCATGGAAATTGAAAGAAAAAGAAAAGGGCAAAATCCAGGCTGTCACACTGGATAAGTATATATATGCAGAAGTTAAAGGAGGGGATGATTTCATACCTCATAGTTCTATCGCATCATATTGACCAAACTCGCCTCCAGGTCACGACTTGTGTGAAGACGGCTCAGATAGCCAGAGTACAACTCACCAGCGTTCAGTTTTGAATAGATCTCAAGGTCAAGCTTAGACATGTTCTTTTCTAACAAATGTGCTTCATCCTTGGCGGAATGCTTGGTAAGCACTGTGGAGACTCTAGGCAGCTTATAAATCGATCCGGTGATGGTAACCTCTCCAATATGGTCATCAGCAGGAGTTTTGGCACAGTGTTTGACAGGAGAAGGTGGCTTAGGGCTCGGCGGGTCTTGGTTGGTTGCCGGGTCGTCATTGATGTTCGTGGCCGGCTCAAAATTGGCAGGATCAGTTTGTGGTAGCAGGTCATCTCGCTTGTTCTCACGATCTTTAGGATTTTGGGTTTGATCTTCATTAGCCTTTGGCGTCTGTTTCTCTTGGTCAACAGTTTCACGAGTCTTGGAAGAGCCGACCTTTTGCTTTTTACCTGTCTTTGCATTATCCCTATGATGAAAGTTTTCCATTCTGATAAGTATGAAAGGGCAAAGTATTAGTACTTACGCCAGGTAAACCACGAATGTGGGGAGCTGCGTTCCAGTTGTGTCGCCAGACGAATGAGACGTATCCTAATATGCCGAGTTAGAAGGATTAAGAGGTCGCCGTATGAGGCTGGCTCGTGGAAGAGATAAAGTACGGCTATGAGGCACCTCATGACGACATTAGCGAGCAGCCGGTGTGTTGGATAAGCCGGCCACAAGTTCTTCTTGGCCGCTGCTCCAAGTGTTTCACTTGGACTCATGTTGTTGTTTCTTCAAAAGAAAGTTTGGGTTCAAGTAAGCAAGAGGATGGGAAAATCTCACTTTCCTGATGACCTGCCGTGTTTTGTCTATTGGCAAGGGTTCTGAGACAGAGGAGACAAGGATTACCTCGACGACATCAGTTTGGCTTGTTTCCGCTTCCTCCTGAGGTGAATCAGTATCAATAAGTTGCATAAAAAGAATACCAAGTGAATCAATTTCTACCTCTGAGTCGTCCAGTTCAAGCTGTTCTTGCACCATTGGCTTCTTGGGATGACCCAGGCAACGACCAGTTGTTTTCACCCTTTTTGCTGGGGCAGTAGTGGTTGGTAATTTCTTCTTACAAAAGGAGGAGTTGGCCTGATGAATACATGAACAATAAGGTTAAAACCAGACAATCAAGAGATTCACAAGCAAACAAGGTTTATGCAAGATACTAATAGCCGGCGGCGGGTTAAAAGTGCAAAAAGGAGCCAGACCCATCTTACTACAATTTGCCAATGACTCGGCAAGGAGTGACTGATGACCCACAAGTGTAGGGGATCTATCGTAGGCCTTTCAATAAGTAAGATTATCGAACCCAACGAGGAGCGGAAGGAAATGACAAGCGGTTTTCAGCAAGGTTTTCTCTTCAAGAACTGAAATTACCCGTAACAGATAGTTTTGTGATAGTATAATTTGTAACGGGTAATAAGTAACAAAATTAAATAAGGTGCAGCAAGAGGCCCAATCCTTTTTGTAGCAAAGGACAAGCCTGGCCGTACTCTTATATAAAGCAAAGCGCTCCCAAGGACACATGGGAATTACTGCCAAGCTAGTTTTCATCATGCTCATATGATTCGCGTTCGGTACTTTGATAATTTGATATGTGGGTGGATCGGAGCTAGGGTGTTGTCCTTCCTTGGAGAGCCTCCCACTTATGACTAACCACTCTCGCAAGCATCCGCAACTACGAAACAAGTATTAACATAAATCTAACCATAGCATTAAACATAGGGATCCAAATCAGCCCCTTACGAAGCAACACATAAACTAGGGTTTAAGCTTATGTCACTCTAGCAACCCATCATCTACTTAGTACTTCCCAATGCCTTCCCCTAGGCCCAAATAATGGTGAAGTGTCATGTAGTCGACATTCACATAACACCACTAGAGGAAAGACAACATACATCTCATCAAAATATCGAACGAATACCAAATTCACATGATTACATATAACAAGACTTCTCCCATGTCCTCAGGAACAAAAGTAACTACTCACGAACCATGTTCATGTTCATGATCATAGGGGTAATGAATAACATTAAGGATCTGAACATATGATCTTCCACCGAATAAACCAACTAGCATCAACTACAAGGAGTAATCAACACTACTAGCAACCCACAGGTATCAATCTGAGTTTTGAGACAAAGATCGGATACAAGAGATGCACTAGGGTTTGAGAGCAGATGGTGCTGGTGAAGATGTTGATGGTGATTGACCCCCTCTATATGGGAGGATCATTGGTGATGATGAAGGCTTCGATTTCCCCCTTCCGAAGGGAAGTATCCCCGGCAGAACAGCCCTGCCGGAGCTCAAGATTGGTTTTGCCCAGGTTCCGCCTCGAGACAGCGGCGCTTCGTCCTGAAAACCTCCTTTTGATTTTTTTCCCGGGTCAAAACACGTCATATAGCAGAAGATGGACGTCGGGGGCCTGCCAGGGGGCCCACAAGTTAGGGGGCGTGCCCCCACCCTTGTGGATGGCTGGTGGCCCCCCTCCGGTGCTTCTTTCGCCCAACATTTTTTATATATTCCAAAAATATTCTCTATGAAGTTTCAGGACTTTTGGAGTTGTGCAGAATAGGTATCTCAGATTTGCTCCTTTTCCGGTCCAGAATTCCAACTGCCAGCATTCTCCCTCTTCATGTAAACCTTGTAAAATAAGAGAGAAAACGCATAAGTATTGTGACATATCGTGTAGTAATAGCCCATAATGCAATAAATATCAATATAAAAGCATGATGTAAAATGGACATATCAACTCCCCCAAGCTTAGACCTCGCTTGTCCTCAAGCGAAAAGCCGACATCGAAAAATATGTCCACATGTTTAGAGATAAAGGTGTCGATAAAAATAAAGTACGGACATGAGGGCATCATGATCATCTTTAGGGCAGCAACATAACTTGTCATATAGGTTCTTATGTTAAAGTAACAATTCATTCACAAGGTGAAGTATGAATCAAAAACTTCATTGATAGCCAACAAACTGTGATCTTAGTCATTGAAGCAATTGCAATTTATTGTACATCAGAAAGAGTCAAATATAAGAGCTTTTCAGTAAGCTCACATACTCAACTATCATTTAGTCCTACACAATTGCTAACACTCACGCGATACTAATGAGTTCAAAGCTTCAATCGGACACAGAGAAAGATAAGGGTTTATAGTTTCACCTCCCAACGATTTACCTCAAGGGTAATGTCGACAATAATGGTTCATGGCTCTCTACATCCACATGGGTATATATGTCTAGATCTAGCTCCAACATATTGTGCTTGCCAAAGGATAAAAGTAAAAAGGGAAGGTGACGATCACCATGACTCTTGTATAAGGATATGAGATAAAAATAAAAGATAGGCCCTTCGCAGAGGGACGTAGAGGTTTTCATGTGCTTTTAGGGTTGGATGCACAAAATCTTAATGCAAAAGAACATCACTTTATATTGCCACTTGTGATAAGGTACCTTAATTATGCAGTTCGTCACTTTTATTTCTTCCACATCACAAGCTCTTATAAATCTTATTTTCTTCACATTAATAGATCATACATATTTAGAGAGCAATTTTTATTGCTTGCACCGATGACAACTTACTTGAAGGATCTTACTCAATCCGTAGGTAGGTATGGTGGACTCTCATGGCAAAACTGGTTTAAGGGATGTTTTGAAGCACAAGTAGTATCTCTACTTGGTGCAAGGAATTTTGGCTAGCATGAGAGGGAAAACAAGCTCAACATGTTGCAGGATCTATGCCAATATAACTTCTATTGGGATGTAAGAAGACATATCCCATTATGTTTTCTTCCTTGTCCAAATTCAACTTTTTAGCATGTCATGTTTTAACGAGTGCTCACAATTGCAAAAGATGTCCAAGATAGTATATTTATATGTGAAACCTCTCTTTCTTTATTACTTCCTATTAATTGCAACAATGACGAAAACTATGTTTGTCAACACTCAACAACTTTTAATCATCATACTCTTTATATGTGAAGTCATTACTTCACATAAGATCAACATATGATCTTTATTTATTTCTTTTTATTACCTTCTTTTCTTTATTTAATTATTCCCTCAAGATCATAGCAACATAGCAAAGCCCTCACTCAAAACTATTCTTTATTATATAACTCGAGGACTTGATTACATAGATAGAGATCAAAGCAAAACTCAAAGCTAAATCATACTATAAACTTTATTCTACTAGATCAAGATATAACCAAAAGGATCGAATCTAAGAAATACGAAAAAGATAAAGGTGTGATGGTGATACGATACCGGGGCACCTCCCCCAAGCTTGGCAATTCCCAATGGGAGTGCCCATACCCATGTATTTATGATTCTTTCTTCGGAGGCGGTGTTGATGGAGTTGTTCATGTAGCAGGCTTGTCATCCATCTTCAAAGGCATATGCTCACCATCATAGAAGGATGAACGAGTCTCCGGGATCCTCAAATCTGCAGCCGAACTCATCCTCTTAAATCTTGAAGAATTTTGATGGACACTTGAAGAATGAATTTTCTGGGCTTGGAGATGCTCGAGTTTCTCTTGCTGCTTGAATATGATCTCCCCAATGTGCTTGACATACAGCTTGTGATTACTAGTGAATTCCGCGATCATCATGTGGTTGGCGTTAAGTCCACGCTTCACCATCCCTTGACACTTGAGAACTTATTGTTCCATTGCTTCGAGTCTTATCTCCACGCTTCTGGTCTTCTTTGGCCCCTCAACATCGCGGATGTGCAGCACCCCCTCACGCATCTCAATGGTTTGAGGGTGTTGCAGCACCTCCGCAAGGTAGGGGTTGCTGACCTTCTCGAAAAACTTGTCCTTGGGAGTGCTTGGAGACGTCATGGCGATCTAGATCTGTCAGAAAAATAGCTCGAAACAAAAACTGAAGATATTGTCATGGTACTGGGTTCAAAACCTTCCGGAGGTTATATAATGAATTTTTACCGACAGAAAGAAGTATCGTGCAAGAAAATGGAGTCCGGGAGGCACACGGGGTGGCCACAAGGTAGGGGCGCGCCCAGGGGGTAGGGTGCGCCCTCCACCCTTGTGGCTGCCCCCTGTCTCTTCCGGACTAGTTTTAATTTTCCTAATTTTCTAAATATTCCAAGACGGAGAAAAAATGTTGTTTGGAACGTTTTGGAGTCGGTTTACTCACCAATCCACGTACCTATTCCTTTTCGGAGTCTGAAACGTTCTGGAAAGTGTCCCTTATGTACTCCACCGGTGTCACGAAGTCAATTATATTGGTCTCAACATTTATGGGAGTACCCGAGATGTAGTGTTTGATTCTTTGACCGTTTACCACCTTTGTATTTGTGCCTTCGGTGTTGTTGATTTTGATGGCACCAGAATGATATACCTCTTCGATAATGTAAGGGCCTTCCATTTAGAGAGGAGTTTTCCTGCAAAAAATCTTAAACGAGAGTTGTATAGCAAAACATGGTCACCTACATTAAACTTCCATTTTTGTTTTCTCTTATCATGCCATCTTTTTACATTTTCTTTAAACAACTTGGCATTCTCATAGGCTTGGGTTCTCCATTCATCAAGAGAGCTAATGTCAAATAACATCTTCCCACCGACAAGTTTGAAGTCATAATTGAGTTCTTTAATAGCCCAATATGCCTTATGTTCTAATTCAAGAGGTAAGTGGCATGCTTTCCAATAAACCATTTTATACGGAGACATACCCATAGGGTTTTTGTAAGCAGTTCTATAAGCCCATAACGCATCATCAAGTTTCTTAGACCAATTCTTTCTAGATCTATTAACAGTCTTTTGCAAAATCAATTTAATCTCTCTATTGCTCAATTCTACTTGACCACTAGACTGAGGATGGTATGCAGATGCAGTTCTATGGTTAACATCATGTTTAGCAAGCATCTTATGAAAAGCACCATGAATAAAATGTGAAACAACATCAGTCATTAAATATATAGGAACTCCAAACCTTGGAAAAATTAACTTCTTTAAGCATCTTAATAGAAGTGTTATGATCAACACTACTAGTTGGAATAGCTTCTACCCACTTAGTAACGTAATCAACAACAACTAAAATATGTGTATACCCATTAGAGGAAAGAAAAGGTCCCATATAATCAAAGCTCCAAACAGTAAATGGTTCCATAACAAGTGAATAGTTCATAGGCATTTCCTGATGTCTACTAATATTACCAATTCTCTGACATTCATCGCAACTCGAGACAAACTTACGGGCATCTTTGAAGAGAGTAGGCCAATAAAAACCGGATTGCAATACCTTGTGTGCAGTTCTATCTCCAGCATGGTGTCCTCCATAGGCCTCGGTGTGACACTTGCGTAGGATCTGTTCATGTTCATGCTCAGGTACACAACGTCTAATAACACCATCTACTCCTTCTTTATGAAGGTGTGGGTCATCCCAAAAGTAATGTCTTAAATCATGGAAAAACTTTTTCTTTTGTTGGTATGTGAAGCTAGGTGGTATAAATTTAGCAACAATATAATTAGCATAATTAGCATACCATGGAGCATTACGAGAAGTGGTTATGACAGCTAATTATTCATCAGGAAAGCTATCATCAATAGGTTGTGGGTCATCAAGAACATTTCCTAACCTAGAGAAGTTATCTGCAACGGGATTTTCAGCTCCTTTTCTATCAATAATATGCAAATCAAATTCTTGTAGAAAGAGAACCCATCTAATAAGTCTAGGTTTAGCATCTTTCTTTTCCATAAGATATTTAATAACATCATGATCAGTGTGAACAGTTAGTTTGGAATCAACAATATAAGATTTGTACTTATCACAAGCAAAAACAACTGCTAAGAATTATTTTTCAGTAGTAGCATAATTTCTCTGGGCACTGTCTAGAGTTTTACTAGCATAATGAATAACATTCAATTTTTTATCAACTCTTTGTCCTAGAACAACACCAACAACATAATCACTCGCATCACACATAATTTCAAAGGGTAAATTCCAATCATGTGGTTGGACAATAGGTGCAGAAATCAAGGCTTTCTTAAGTATTTCAAATGCTTCTACACAATCATCATCAAAAACAAAAGGAACATCATTTTGCAAGAGACTAGTGATAGGCCTAGAAATTTTAGAGAAATCTTTAATAAACCTCCTACAAAAACTAGCATGACCAAGAAAACTTCTTACACCTTTGATATCTTTAGGACACAACATATTTTCAATAGCATTTAGCTTTATCAACTTCAATACCTCTTTCACTAATTTTATGCACCAAGGCAATAACTTCATTAACCATGAAGCAGCACTTCTCCCAATTCAAGAGAAGATTAGTTTCTTCGCATCTCTGCAAAACTCGATCAAGATTGCTTAAGCAATCATCAAAAGAAGTTTCGTAAATGGATAAATCATCCATGAAAACCTCAACAATCTTTTCGAAAAGTCAGAGAATATAGGAATCATACATCTTTGAAAGGTAGTAGGTGCATTGCATAAACCAAAAGGCATACATCTATAAGCAAAAGTACAGAAAGGGGAAGTAAAAGTAGTCTTTTCTTGATCCTCTTTTGACACAGGTATTTGAAAGGAACCAAAATCACCAATTAGATAGCAAAAGTGTGTATGTTTGGATAGTCTTTATACCATTTGACCAATAAAAGGTAGAGGGTAATGATCTTTCTTAGTAGTTTATTCAATTTGCGAAAATCAATTACCATTCTATAACCTGTAACAATTCTTTGCGGGATCAATTCATCTTTATCATTAGGAACAACAATAATGCCTCCCTTCTTGGGGACACAATGAACAGGACTTGCCCACTGACTATCAGCAATAGGATAAATAATACATGCCTCCAGAAGCTTTAGTATTTCATTTCTTACCACCTCTTTCATCTTTGGATTTAATCGGCATTGGTGATCAACAACTGGTTTAGTATCTCATTCCAACTTAATTTTGTGTTGGCATAAAGTGGGACTAATGCCCTTAAGATCATCAAGAGTATATCCAATAGCAGCACGATGCTTCTTCAGAGTTTTCAATAATTTATTTTCTTCATGCTCTGAAAGGTTAGCACTAATAATAATAGGATATATCTTCTTTCCATCAAGATAAGTGTCCGGGAAACTGATCGCCCATTAACACCTATGGGACCGGAGTCCCTTTTCGGTACGGCAAGGGGACGGAGGATGCACGAAGAGCAGATCGAGGCAAACACGCGAGCAGTTTACGCAGGTTCGGGCCGCACGGATGCGTAAAACCCTACTCCTGCCTTGGTTTGTATTGCGTCTTTGGCTCGGGAGCGAGAAGAGCTACAATGCTGATCGCTAGGACCGAGCGTGAGAGTGATCGAGGATCGGAACCCCCTCTACGTTGCGCATGGGCCTCCTTTTATAGGTCAAAGGGGTCACCGACAGGTGGCAACGCAGTCGAGGGTAAAAACATAAAAATGGTGGTAGTTGGAACAGTGTATGTATAGTGCTCTATACCTAACCCTGACGGCAGGGGACAAGGGCATTAAATGCCCGTCGCTGTCGCCCCAAACAGTGCAAAAAGCGTCCGTCAAGGCGCCTCCGTCCGCCACGACGGTGGTCTCGCCATCGCAGCTTGCCACCGTGTACCCCAGGATGCACAGCCTTCCGCCACGTGCGCCTGGAAGGGCCCCAGGGCGACGCGTGGGTGGATGCGCTGGAGCGCGGGCACCTAGTGGAAGTTTGCCATGGCAAGCGCCTTGCCGCGGCCGCTATCTCGTCGCGCCCGGGAGCTTGTCGCTCTCCGGGCCTTGCCGGGACGCGTGGCGCGTCGCGGCAAGTCTCTTGAAATGCCATGCTTGGCCTTCCCGGCAAGTTCCTCTTGCCAGGGTCTTGTGCCAAAGAAGTGGTCTTGAGCCTTGAGTGGCCTTCCCGGCAAGCTCCTCTTGCCGGGGCCTTGTTTCTTTAACTTGGATACTTTGTTCTTGAATGGTTCCAAAGGAACTACAGTGGGCCTTGGCGGTCGCGCGGCAAGCCCTGCCTCGGGATGCTGCAACTGCCCGTGCACAAGTTCGGGATACTAAGGTACCCCTACTTTAGTACACCGATAGGAGCCCCCGGGCCTGGGCCATACACGGTGCCGAGCGCTGTTGGGCCAGGCCCAAAACAGTGCACGGGCACACGCGGCCCGCGACATGCCGTATCCCACTCCGCATCCACCGCGTCCCTCCCTAACGGCACGCGTCGATCGCGGCGTCATGGGAGAGATCGTGGCCTGTTTCTTTAATGGGGAAAATGCGGAACGTCCCCCTCTCCCCCCTTAAAAGCAGGGGGATAGGGGCAGTTCCTTCCATTCGCCCGTTGCTTCTTCCTCCTCCAGAAACCCCCGCCGCTCCCCTCCTCCCCGAAGGTCGAAAGAGAGCAGCGCTCCGCCCCCCCTCCGCCGCCGCCAGCATCACCAGCGCCGTCGACTTCCTCCACCGTCCCCGCCATGGCCCCGAAGGGCGAGAAGGCGAAGGCCACGAAGTCCGCCAAGGCGCTGAAGCTAGTAGCAATGCGGAAGAAGATGGCGGTCTTCCCGCCGAGGCTCAGTGCGGAGGAGCTGAAAGACAGCTTCTACCTCTTCTGGTCGAGGGAGACAAAGGCGCATCCGCACACCAAGGTACTCCCCGCCGTGGCCTGCGAGATGTTCCCGGGAGGCTATGCCTTTTTTGCTTTGTTCTTCTACTGCGGGCTCTGCCCGCCCTTCTCGGAGTTCTTCTGTGATATCATGAATACCTACGGGTTTCATCTCCTTGACTTCACCCCAAATGCCGTCTTGACCATGGCCATTTTCGCACATCTGTGTGAAAATTTTGTCCGAGTTTACCCCAATGTGTTGGAAATATGCCCTAGAGGCAATAATAAAAGAGTTATTATTATATTTCCTTGTTCATGATAATCGTTTATTATCCATGCTATAATTGTATTGACTGGAAACTCAAATACATGTGTGGATGAATAGACAGACTTTGTGTCCCTAGTGAGCCTCTACAAAACTAGCTCGTTGATCAAAGATGACCGCGGTTTCCAGGTCATAGACATGAGTTGTCATTTGATAACGGGATCACATCATTAGGAGAATGATGTGATGGACAAGACCCAAACGTTAAACATAGCTTTTGATCGTGTCAGTTATCGCTATAGTTTTCTGCATGTCAAGTATAAGTTCCTATGACCATGAGGTCATGTAACTCACTGACACCGTAGGAGTGCTTTGTGTGTGCCAAACGTCACAACGTAACTGGGTGACTATAAAGGTACTCTACAGGTATCTCCGAGGGTGTCTGTTGAGTTGACATGGATCGAGACTGGGATTTGTCACTCCGTGTGACGGAGAGGTATCTCCGGGCCCACTCGGTAATACGTCATCTCAATGAGCTCAAAGTGACTAAGTAGTTGGTCACGGGATTATGTATTACGGTAACGAGTAAAGAGACTTGCCGGTAACGAGATTGAACTAGGTATAGAGATACCGACGATCGAATCTCGGGCAAGTAACATACCGACGAGACAAAGGGAACTGTATACGGGATTGCCTGAATCCTTGACATCGTGGTTCATCCGATGAGATCATCGAGAAACGTGTGGGAACCAATATGGGTATCCAGATCCCGCTATTGGTTATTGACCTGGGAGTGTCTCGGTCATGTCTACATGGTTTCCGAACCCGCAGGGTCTACACACTTAAGGTTCGGTGACGCTAGGGTTGTTAGTGAGAACAGTGCATGGTTACCGAAGGTTGTTCGGAGTCCTGGATGAGGTCTCGGACGTGATGAGGGTCTCCGGAATGGTCCGGGGACGAAGATTGATATATAGGATGAAAGGTTTCGGAGTCCGGAAGTGTTCCGGGGAGCATCGGGAAATCGGCGGATTACCGAAAAGGGTTTCGGGGGTCCCGGAAGTGGTTCTGGGCCTAATGGGCCACAAGGGGGGACACCACAGCCCTCATAGGGCTGTGCGCCCCCCCTGGGCCCTCTCCTCATGCGCAAGGGGAGGTGGACCCTCCTAGGGCTGCCGCACCCCCCTGGCTTGGGGGGCAAGGCACCTAGGGGGGGAAACCCTAGGGCCTGGCCCTTGGCCGCCGCCCCCCTCTGCCCTGGCCGCCGGCCCCCCTAGGGGAAACCCTAGGGCGCCCCCCTCTCCTCCTTCCCCCTATATATAGAGAGGTAGAGGGAGGGCAGCCAACACACGTTTGTGCCTCGGTGCTGCCCTCCCTCTCCCATAACATCTTCATCTCCCGCGATGCTTAGGCGAAGCCCTGCTGGAATCCTTCTCCACCATCACCACCACGCCGTCGTGCTGCCGGTCTCTCCATCAACCTCTCCTCCACCCCTTGCTGGATCAAGAAGGAGGAGACGTCCCCGAGCCGTACGTGTGAAGAACGCGGAGGCACCGTTGCTTCGGTGCTAGGATCTTCGGCGATCTGAATCGCGGCGAGTACGACTCCATCAACCGCGTTCTTAACGCTTCCGCTTAGCGATCTACAAGGGTATGTGGATCCTACTCTCCCCTCGTAGTTGCATCTACTAGATTGATCTTGGTGAACGTAGAGAAAAATTTTTGTTTCCCATGCAACGTTCCCCAACAGTGGCATCATGAGCTAGGATCTTGCGTAGATGCTTTCTCGAGTAGAACACAAAAGGGTTTGTGGGCGTTGATGTTTAAATTGCTGCCCTCCTTAGTCTTTCTTGATTCAGGGGTATTATGGGATGAAGCGGCCCGGACCAACTTTACATGTCCACGTACATGAGACCGGTCCATCGACACACATGTGACTTTTGTTGCATAAGATGGCTGGCGGGTGTCTGTCTCTCCTATCTTAGTTGAATCGGAATAGAACAAGGCGGTCCTTGTAGAAGGTTAAATAGCAACTTGAATATCACCGTTGTGGCTTTGCGTAGGTAAGAAGCGTTCTTGCTAGATACCCATAGCAGCCACGTAAAACATGCAACAACAAATTAGAGGACGTCTAACTTGTTTTTGCAGGGTATGTATGTGATATGATATGGCCAATGACATGATGAGATATATTTGATGTATGAGATGATCATGTTGTAATAATTAATATCGACTTGCATGTCGATGCATACGGCAACCGGCAGGAGCCATAGGGTTGTCTTTAATTTTTGTATGACCTGCGTGTCAATCATTAAGCGCTTTGTAATGCTTTACTTTATCGCTAAACGGTAGCAATAGTAGTAAGAGCATGGTGGGCGCCGACAACCCCGATGGCGACACGATGATGGAGATCATGATGATGGGGATCATGGTGTGGCGCCGGTGACGATGAAGTTCATGCCGGTGCTTTGGAGATGGAGATCAAAAGCACGAGTTGATGGCCATATCATGTCACTTATGATTTGCATGTGATGTTAATCCTTTTATGCATCTTATTTTGCTTAGGACGACGGTAGCATTATAAGATGATCCTTCACTAAAATTTCAAGATAAAATTGTGTTCCCCCCGAGTGTGCGCCATTGCGAAGGTTCGTCGTTTCGAAGCACCACGTGATGATCGGGTGTGATAGACTCTACGTTCGCATACAACGGGTGCAAGCCAGTTTTGCACATGCAGAACACTCGGGTTAGACTTGACGAGCCTAGCATGTATAGACATGGCCTCGGAACACGGAGGACCGAAAGGTCGAGCATGAGTCATATAGTAGATATGATCAACATGTTGATGTTCACCATTGACACCACCTCATCTCACGTGATGATCGGACTTGGGTTGGTGAATTTGGATCATGTCACGCTCGAATGACCGGAGGGATGTCAATTTGAGTGGGAGTTATAAATAATTTGATTAGGTAATAACTCACTTATCATGAACAATAGTCTAAAATGTCTTTGCAAATCTTTTGTTGTAGATGGCTCGCGCAGTAGCTCCCCTGAATTTTAATGCGTTCCTAGAGAAAGCTAAACTGAAAGATGATGGGAGCAACTTTGTGGACTGGCTCCGCAATCTGAGGATCATCCTCACAGCTGCCCAAAAGGTTTATGTCTTAAATGCACCGCTAGGTGAACCCCCCGCTCCTCAGGCCTCTGCGGACGTTATGAACGCCTGGCAGTCGCGTTCGGATGACTACTCAATAGTGCAGTGTGCCATATTGTATAGCTTGGAAGGAGGACTTCAAAGGCGTTTTGAACGTCATGGAGCATATGAGATGTTCCAGGAGTTGAAATTCATCTTTGAAAAGAATGCCAAGATCGAGAGGTATGAGACCACTGATAAATTCTTTGCTTGCAAGATGGAGGAGAATTCGTCTGTCAGTGAGCACTTACTGAAGATGTCTGGGTACTATACCCGCATAGCTGATCTGGGACTTGTGTTCCCGGACGAGGCTATCATTGACAGAATTCTCCAGTCACTCCCGCCTAGCTACAAGAGCTTCGTACAGCAGTATAACATGCAAGGGATGAACAAAACCATCGCCGAGCTGTTTTCGATGCTGAAAGTCGCTGAGGCAGACATCCAGAAGGAGTATCAAGTGTTGATGGTCAATAAAACCACCAGTTTCAAGAAGAATGGCAAGGGCAAGAAGGGTAACTCTAAGAAGGGTGGCAAGGCAGTTGCTCATCCAGTGAAGAAACCCAAGGCTGGGCCCAAGCCAGAGACTGAGTGTTTCTATTGCAAGGGGAACGGCCACTGGAAGCGGAACTGCCCCAAGTATCTGGCAGACAAGAAGGGGGCCAACAACAACAACAAAGGTATATGTGATATACATGTTATTGATGTGTACCTTACCAACTCTCGTTGTAGTGCCTGGGTATTTGATACCGGTTCGGTTGCTCACATTTGCAACTCTAAACAAGAACTGCAGAATAAACGGAGGCTGGCGAAGGACGAAGTGACGATGCGCGTGGGAAATGGTTCCAAGGTTGATGTGATCGCCGTCGGCACGCTCGCTCTTCGATTACCATCGGGATTAGTTATGAACCTGAATAATTGTTATTTAGTGCCTGCGTTAAGCATGAACATTATATCTGGATCTTGTTTATTGCGAGACGGTTACTCATTTAAATCAGAGAATAAAGGTTGTTCTATTTATATGGGTAATATCTTTTATGGTCATGCACCCGAAGTGAGGGGTTTATTCTTATTGAATCTCGATAGTGATGATACACATGTTCATAACATTGATGCCAAAAGATGTAGAGTAGTTAGCGATAGTACCACTTTCTTGTGGCACTGCCGTCTGGGTCATATCGGCGTAAAACGCATGAGAAAGCTCCATGCTGATGGACTTTTGGAATCTCTTGATTTTGAATCACTTGACACATGCGAGCCGTGCCTCATGGGCAAGATGACAAGGACCCCGTTTTCAGGAACAATGGAACGGGCAAGTGACTTATTGGAAATCATACATACTGATGTGTGCGGTCCGATGAGTGTAACGGCGCGCGGTGGATATCGTTATTTTCTCACCTTCACTGACGACTTAAGTAGATATGGGTATATTTACTTGATGAAGCATAAGTCTGAAACTTTTGAAAAGTTCAAACAATTTCAGAGTGAAGTTGAAAATCATCGTAACAAGAAGATCAAGTTCCTACGATCTGATCGAGGGGGAGAATATCTGAGTTATGAGTTTGGTGATCACTTAAGAAAATGTGGAATTGTTTCACAGTTGACGCCACCTGGAACACCACAGCGTAATGGTGTGTCCGAACGTCGTAATCGAACCCTATTAGATATGGTACGTTCTATGATGTCTCTTGCCGATTTGCCACTATCGTTTTGGGGGTATGCGTTAGAGACAGCTGCATTCACTTTAAATAGGGCTCCATCTAAGTCCGTTGAGACAACACCGTACGAACTGTGGTTTGGTAAGAAACCTAAGTTGTCTTTTCTCAAGGTTTGGGGTTGCGATGCTTATGTCAAAAGGCTTCAGCCAGAAAAGCTCGAACCCAAAGCGGACAAATGTGTCTTCATAGGATACCCAAAGAAACAGTTGGGTACACCTTCTATCTCAGATCCGAGGGCAAAGTGTTTGTCGCTAAGAACGGGTCCTTTCTCGAGAAAGAGTTTCTCTCGAAAGAATTGAGTGGGAGGAAGGTAGAACTTGATGAGGTTGTTGAACCTCTGCTTCAACCAGAGAGTAGCGCAGCGCAGAAAGATGTTTTTGTGGAGCCTGCAGAGGTTGAAGAGGAAGCCAATGATGATGATCAAGGAGCTTCTGATCAAGTTACTACCGAACCTCGTAGGTCGACAAGGGTACGCACTGCACCTGAGTGGTATGGCAACCCTATCTTGGAGGTCATGTTGTTAGACAACGGTGAACCTACGAGCTATGGAGAAGCGATGGTGGGCCCGGATTCCGACAAATGGTTAGAGGCCATGAAATCCGAGATGGGATCCATGTATGAAAACAAAGTATGGACTTTGGAAGTATTACCTGAAGGGCGGAAGGCCATTCAGAATAAATGGATTTTTAAGAGGAAGACGGACGCTGACGGTAATGTCACCGTGTATAAAGCTCGACTTGTGGCAAAGGGTTTTTCACAAGTTCAAGGGATTGACTACGATGAGACTTTCTCACCCGTAGCGATGCTTAAATCCGTCCGAATCATGTTAGCAATAGCTGCATATTTCGATTATGAAATTTGGCAGATGGATGTCAAAACAGCGTTCCTTAACGGGTTTTCTTAAGGAAGAGTTGTATATGATGCAACCGGAAGGTTTTGTCGATCCAGAGAATGCTGACAAAGTATGCAGGCTCCAGCGTTCCATTTATGGGCTGGTGCAAGCATCTCGGAGTTGGAATCTTCGCTTTGATGAGGTGATCAAAGCGTTTGGGTTTATACAAGTTTACAATGAAGCTTGTATTTACAAGAAAGCGAGTGGGAGCTCTATAGCGTTTCTAATATTATATGTGGATGACATATTGCTGATTGGAAACAATATAGAATTTTTGGATAGCGTGAAGGGGTATTTGAACAAGAGTTTTTCGATGAAGGATCTCGGTGAAGCTGCTTTCATATTGGGCATCAAGATCTATAGAGATAGATCAAGACGCTTGATAGGACTTTCACAAAGTACATACCTTGATAAAGTTTTGAAGAAGTTCAAAATGGATCAATCCAAGAAGGGGTTCTTGCCGGTATTGCAAGGTACAAAGTTGAGTAAGACTCAATGCCCAGTGACTGCGGAAGATAGAGAAAAGATGAGTGTCGTCCCCTATGCTTCAGCCATAGGCTCTATCATGTATGCAATGCTGTGCACAAGACCAGATGTCAGCCTTGCCATAAGTATGGCCGGAAGGTTTCAAAGTAATCCTGGTATGGATCACTGGACAGCGGTCAAGAATATCCTAAAGTACCTGAAAAGGACTAAGTAGATGTTTCTCGTTTATGGAGGTGATCAAGAGCTCGTCAGCTTTGACACTGATCCGGATGACTCTAAGTCTCAAACCGGATACGTATATATTCTCAACGGGGGAGCGGTAAGCTGGTGCAGTTCCAAGCAGAGCGTGGTAGCTGATTCTACATGTGAAGCGGAGTATATAGCTGCCTCGGAGGCGGCAAAGGAAGGTGTCTGGATGAAGGAGTTCATGACAGATCTTGGAGTTGTGCCTAGTGCACTGAACCCAATGACTCTGTTCTGTGACAACACTGGTGCCATTGCTCTAGCCAAGGAACCAAGGTTTCACAAGAGGACCAGACACATAAAGCGACGCTTCAATTCCATCCGCGATTCAGTCAAGGAGGAGGACATAAACATTTGCAAAGTACACACGGATTTGAATGTTGCAGATCCGTTGACTAAGCCTCTTCCACGGGCTAAGCACGATCAACACCAAGACTCTATGGGTGTTAGATTCATTACCTTGTAATGCTAGATTATTGACTCTAGTGCAAGTGGGAGACTGTTGGAAATATGCCCTAGAGGCAATAATAAAAGAGTTATTATTATATTTCCTTGTTCATGATAATCGTTTATTATCCATGCTATAATTGTATTGACTGGAAACTCAAATACATGTGTGGATGAATAGACAGACTTTGTGTCCCTAGTGAGCCTCTACAGAACTAGCTCG
Source organism: Secale cereale (assembly GCA_902687465.1). Classification (NCBI taxonomy): domain Eukaryota; kingdom Viridiplantae; phylum Streptophyta; class Magnoliopsida; order Poales; family Poaceae; genus Secale; species Secale cereale. The sequence goes on along the minus strand of LR738713.1, from coordinate 256,153,051 downwards.
TTGATCAAAGATGACCGTGGTTTCCAGGTCATAGACATGAGTTGTCATTTGATAACGGGATCACATCATTAGGAGAATGATGTGATGGACAAGACCCAAACGTTAAACATAGCTTTTGATCGTGTCAGTTATCGCTATAGTTTTCTGCATGTCAAGTATAAGTTCCTATGACCATGAGGTCATGTAACTCACTGACACCGTAGGAGTGCTTTGTGTGTGCCAAACGTCACAACGTAACTGGGTGACTATAAAGGTACTCTACAGGTATCTCCGAGGGTGTCTGTTGAGTTGACATGGATCGAGACTGGGATTTGTCACTCCGTGTGACGGAGAGGTATCTCCGGGCCCACTCGGTAATACGTCATCTCAATGAGCTCAAAGTGACTAAGTAGTTGGTCACGGGATTATGTATTACGGTAACGAGTAAAGAGACTTGCCGGTAACGAGATTGAACTAGGTATAGAGATACCGACGATCGAATCTCGGGCAAGTAACATACCGACGAGACAAAGGGAACTGTATACGGGATTGCCTGAATCCTTGACATCGTGGTTCATCCGATGAGATCATCGAGAAACATGTAGGAGCCAATATGGGTATCCAGATCCTGCTATTGGTTATTGACCTGGGAGTGTCTCGGTCATGTCTACATGGTTTCCGAACCCGCAGGGTCTACACACTTAACGTTCGGTGACGCTAGGGTTGTTAGTGAGAAGAGTGCATGGTTACCGAAGGTTGTTCGGAGTCCCGGATGAGATCCCGGACATGACGAGGGTCTCCGGAATGGTCCGGAGACGAAGATTGATATATAGGATGAAAGGTTTCGGAGTACCGGAAGTGTTCCGGGGAGCATCGGGAAATCGGCGGAGTACCGGGAAGGTTTTCGGGGGGTCCGGAAGGTGTTCTGGGCCTATTGGGCCACAAGGGGGGACACCACAGCCCTCAGGGGGCTGTGCGCCCCCCCTGGGCCCTCTCCCCATGCGGCTAAGGGGGTGGGACCCCCTAGGGCTGGCCGCACCCCTTGGGACTTGGGGGGCAAGGCACCTAGGGGGGAAACCCTAGGGCCTGGGCGCCTCCCCTTGCCCTGGCCGCCGGCCCCTAGGGGGAAACCCTAGGGCGCCCTAACCTCTCCACCCCCCCTATATATAGTGGGGCAAAGGGAGGGCAGCCAACACAGTTCGTGCCTCGGTGCTGCCCTCCCTCTCCCGTCATATCTTCTTCTCCCGCGGTGCTTAGGCGAAGCCCTGCTGGAGTTCTTCTCCACCATCACCACCACGCCGTCGTGCTGCCGGTTCTCCATCAACCTCTCCTCCACCCCTTGCTGGATCAAGAAGGAGGAGACGTCCCCGAGCCGTACGTGTGAAGAACGCGGAGGCACCGTTGCTTCGGTGCTAGGTCTTCGGCGATCTGAATCGCGACGAGTACGACTCCATCATCCGCGTTCATAACGCTTCCGCTTAGCGATCTACAAGGGTACGTAGATCACACTCCTTCCTCGTAGTTGCATCTACTAGATTGATCTTGGTGAACGGTAGGAAAAATTTTTGTTTCCCATGCAACGTTCCCCAACAGCTGTTGGAAATATGCCCTAGAGGCAATAATAAAAGAGTTATTATTATATTTCCTTGTTCATGATAATCGTTTATTATCCATGCTATAACTGTATTGATTGGAAACTCAGATACACGTGTGGATGAATAGACAGACTTTGTGTCCCTAGTGTGCCTCTACAGGACTAGCTCGTTGATCAAAGATGACCGCGGTTTCCAGGTCATAAGGCATGAGTTGTCATTTGATAACGGGATCACATCATTAGGAGAATGATGTGATGGACGAGACCCAAACGTTAACATAGCTTTTGATCGTGTCAGTTATCGCTATAGTTTTCTGCATGTCAAGTATAAGTTCCTATGACCATGAGATCATGTAACTCACTGACACCGTAGGAGTGCTTTGTGTGTGCCAAACGTCGCAACGTAACTGGGTGACTATAAAGGTACTCTACAGGTATCTCCGAGGGTGTCTGTTGAGTTGACATGGATCGAGACTGGGATTTGTCACTCCGTATGACGGAGAGGTATCTCCGGGCCCACTCGGTAATACGTTATCTCAATGAGCTCAAAGTGACTAAGTAGTTGGTCACGGGATTATGTATTACGGTAACGAGTAAAGAGACTTGCCGGTAACGAGATTGAACTAGGTATAGAGATACCGACGATCGAATCTCGGGCAAGTAACATACCGACGAGACAAAGGGAACTGTATACGGGATTGCCTGAATCCTTGACATCGTGGTTCATCCGATGAGATCATCGAGAAACGTGTGGGAACCAATATGGGTATCCAGATCCCGCTATTGGTTATTGACCTGGGAGTGTCTCGGTCATGTCTACATGGTTTCCGAACCCGCAGGGTCTACACACTTAAGGTTCGGTGACGCTAGGGTTGTTAGTGAGAACAGTGCATGGTTACCGAAGGTTGTTCGGAGTCCCGGATGAGGTCCCGGACGTGACGAGGGTCTCTGGAATGGTCCGGGGACGAAGATTGATATATAGGATGAAAGGTTTCGGAGTCCGGAAGTGTTCCGGGGAGCATCGGGAAATCGGCGGATTACCGAAAAGGGTTTCGGGGGTCCCGGAAGTGGTTCTGGGCCTAATGGGCCACAAGGGGGGACACCACAGCCCTCATAGGGCTGTGCGCCCCCCCTGGGCCCTCTCCTCATGCGCAAGGGGAGGTGGACCCTCCTAGGGCTGCCGCACCCCCCTGGCTTGGGGGGCAAGGCACCTAGGGGGGGAAACCCTAGGGCCTGGCCCTTGGCCGCCGCCCCCCTCTGCCCTGGCCGCCGGCCCCCCTAGGGGAAACCCTAGGGCCCCCCCCTCTCCTCCTTCCCCCTATATATAGAGAGGTAGAGGGAGGGCAGCCAACACACGTTTGTGCCTCGGTGCTGCCCTCCCTCTCCCATAACATCTTCATCTCCCGCGGTGCTTAGGCGAAGCCCTGCTGGAATCCTTCTCCACCATCACCACCACGCCGTCGTGCTGCCGGTCTCTCCATCAACCTCTCCTCCACCCCTTGCTGGATCAAGAAGGAGGAGACGTCCCCGAGCCGTACGTGTGAAGAACGCGGAGGCACTGTTGCTTCGGTGCTAGGATCTTCGGCGATCTGAATCGCGGCGAGTACGACTCCATCAACCGCGTTCTTAACGCTTGCGCTTAGCGATCTACAAGGGTATGTGGATCCTACTCTCCCCTCGTAGTTGCATCTACTAGATTGATCTTGGTGAACGTAGAGAAAATTTTTTGTTTCCCATGCAACGTTCCCCAACACAATGTAGCTCTCTTCCGCCATTATTTCATTCCTCGAGTCGAGTCAGGGTCTCCTCTGTCCGGCGGAATCTCTTGGATCTTTAGGCTCCATAAGAAAGAGGCTTACTTGACGGGGGAGCTCCGCGGCAAGTGGGATGAGTGGAGAGCCAACTGGTGTTGGATTATGGAGGATGACCCGCAGCAGTTCATTTCCCGGCGCCAAGTCGCAGTAGTGCGCGACAATGACTGGAGTGACCTGGCCCCCGAGGACAACAAGCTGAAGATAGCCACCACTCGGATCCTCCGCCTCCGGCAAGCCAGGCTCACTGTAGGTGCCGTCGGGGCAGACTTCCTCCGCCGCCGCATCGCTCCCTTGCAGGAAAGGAAGAGGGCTGCTTGGGAGTTCAGGAACGCGGCAGACAACATGTGACTGCGCCCGGGCCTCAATTACAATTTCACTGTCATAGAGCTCAATGCAATGCTTCAAGCGCTGTTTAAGTACGACTCCGCCCATCCTGAGTGGTTCGCGTTGCCGCCGGGCGTAGTTCCATTGTGCAATAGCTCTGCGCTCAGTGCCATCCGCGCGGCGATGCCATTGTGTGATTCCCACGAGATCAACCCCACTAGGCGGGAACCTTCCGAAGAAGCCGTGCAGACGTTCTTTGACAACTTGGTGGAGTCGCGAATCAACACCGACGAGAAGAGGGGACTCACCCGCGACACCACCGACGAGGAGATGGCATATATTGCCACCAGGTTGGAAGAGGCAGCTGCAGCCAGGGCCGCGGGTGAGTTTGGGTATACTGTGGAAGAAGAGGAGGCAGCGGAGGCGACAAGCCTCGCCGAGGAGAAAGAGCTTCGCAAAGTGGGAAAGCTTGCCGGGCGACTCGCCGAGACAAACCAGCCCATCGAGCAAGGCGCCGAGTCGAGCGGGCCCGCCGAGCAGGGCGTCGGGTCAAGCGACCAGCAGGGCATCGGGTCAAGTGACCCTGCCGAGGACTCGGGCGGCTCGCTGGGCCTCGACTCCTCTTCTTCGTCCTCGGGTAGCTCACCGCCACCAGCGAGCCCTCCAGCTGCGCCGAGAAGGCGCCTTCGCAAGGCCGCATACACGACGGGGCAGCAGGCGAGCCAGCAGCCGTAGCGCCGCCCGACGCGCGCCGCCGCGACGGGCAAGGCCGCCAAGGGAGTGCCCCGTGCCTCAGCGGCAACAGGAGGGGGATCTTCCCGGACTGGCGCCCCTATGCCTGCCGCCCCTCGCGCTTCGGCGGCAACCGGAGCGGGGTCTTCTCAGACCACCGCCCCGGCCCCCGCCAAGCGGCCAAGGGAGCCCACTCCCCCAGCTCCCCGCGCCGGGACACGCGCGCCGGACTTTGATTTTTCGGCGCTCAGCTCCGACGACGAGGAGGGAGAAGAGTAAGTCTTCGCGATTCTTGTTTTTCTTTGATTTTTTGTTGATTCTTGCCTTGTATCTTTTTTGCCTGATTCTAATCTTGTCTTTCTTCCAGGACTCTGGCCCAGAGGGCGGCGAAGAGGGCCAAAGTCCCAGTAATCGTCATTGAGGACGAGCCCGCCGCCACAGCAGGGGGTGCGCCTGCGACAAGCTTGCCGAACCAGGCAGCTGTTCTCCAGAGCAGCCCCCAGCGCAGCCCCCAGCGTAAGTCTCCTGTCCAATCTCCGCTCGTCGGGCGCGCGCAGGCCTTCTATCCTTATTGATGTTTTGTTTGTCTGTTGACTTGTGCAGAAGCAGAGTAGCAGCATCAGGAGCGCCAGGAGGCCGCCCCCGACGCGCCGCACGTCTCGACCGTACCGCCAAGGGGGAGCTCCCCGGCAAGGGAGGACACTCCGCCAAGGGCGAGTACCCCGCCAAGGGCGAGTACTCCGCCAAGGGCGAGTACTCCGCCAAGAGCGAGCACGCCGCCAAGGGACGGCGTCAGCGGCCCTCCGCCGGCGGGAGCTACCACCACGTCGCCGAGGGAGAACTCCCCGGCAAGGAACCCCACCGAAGAGGAGGCCCGCGCAGGTAACCCTTGGACTTTTCTTCTCTTGAATTTTTCTTTTTGGATATTTGCTTGATAGTTCTTCTTTCTTCTTCTTTTTCTTTCTTCAGATCCGTCCGCCGCAGAGCCGATGGAGACGGAGGCCGCCACCGAGGAGGACGCGCGCGGCAACACCGGCGATGCCGCAGCTACTGAAGGGGCGGGCGGTGCTGACGAGCCTGCCACCGACGAGGCCGCGGAGGCTGCCGGCGCGGCAGTTGAGGGGGAATCCGGCAGTCGCACTGACGGCCCTGAGGCCGCAGGAGCGTCAGGCGCTGCGCCGGCTGCCGACCCCTCTGTTGTCGCGGCTGAGCCAGGCGCCTATCTGGAGGCCGGCAACAGAGTCTTCATCCAGCTCCCGTGGGCGTCCACGTCAAGGGCGCCTGCGGAGGGAGAGGTCTTCGACGGGGAGGTCCTCGCCTCCGCCGGACTGAAGTTCGTCGACACGCCAAGCAGCAGCAGCAAGCCCGAGGAGGAGCGGCTTCTGCGGAGGCTTCTGTCTCTGTACCGCGCACGGCAGGCCAAGCTGGAGTCCCGAGAGGCTCTGGCCGCCAAGGCGGGCGTCGACTTGGAGAAACGCGCCGAAGAGCTCCGGGCCAGCAACCAAGCAGATCTCCGATCCTTGGCGGAGGAGCGAGAGCAGCTTGCCGAGGCGCATCAGGCCTTCATTCTGGAGAAGGTTGAAGCAGAGGAGCAGCAACGGCTCGCCGCCGAGGAGTTGTCTCGGCAAGAGGGTGAACTGATGGAGCGGAAGGTCGACCTCGACAGCCACGAGGACGAGCTTGCCGCGCGCGAACAGTCTCTTGGCGGAGCTCTGCAGGAAGCGAAGGACGCCGCTGCAGCTGCTGAGACCGCCAAGAAGGACTTGGAGGCGAGGGTGGCGCAACTGGAGGTCAACTTGAAGACGAGCGAAGAGAAGGTTGCCGCCCTTGTGCTTGAGAGGGAGAAGGACGCACACAGTCACTCCGAGCTGCAGGTCCGCCTCTCCGACAAGGGTAAAGAGCTCGCCGTCGCCAAGGACTCCATCGCCGATCTGGAGCTGAAGTTGTCCACCCTCACCATGATGCTTGACGGCGCCAGAAAGCGGGAGACGCACCTGAAGGAGGAGCTCAGGGCCGAGAGGGCACTGTTGGACATCGCCGCTCTCTCCCAAAACAACTTCAGGCTGACGGTGGACCACTGGACCGAGGGCCTTGTCGCCGCCGCTGCCGACGTCGACAAGGAGCTGGCGGAGCTGGGGGCGGAGCACCTCGGGTACTCCACCGACGAGAATCTCCCTCATAACGCCAAGTTGAGCTTGTTCTTCAGAGGGGTGGCGCCGGCCCTCCAGCAGCTCTGGGAAAGGATCTCAAAGCAGCTGGCGGACGAGTCGAGCAGGCTCTGCGCGGGGGCCCTCGAGAAGGTGTTGATGAAGATAGTGCACCGCAACCTGGGCCTCAACCTCACCAACGTCCTCAGGACCCTGCCGCCGGACGTTGACCAGGAGGCGCTCAAGGCCCTTGTCGCGCCTATCGTGAACAAGGTGGGCGGCATCAAGAGGGTCGAGGGCGACCGCGCGGATTAGTCTTGCTTACTTTCTTCTTTCCTTGTCTCTGCCAACCATGTTATGAACAAAAGTCTATTAGTGCCGCGACAAGTTGCTTTGTAATATAACTTTATTTTGGGTAGTCAATGCAGTGTTATTTCCTTTACTTGACTCCCTCGCTTTGTATGTTTTTACCCTACGCTTTTAGGGAACTTGCCGGCGTAGGGACCCTTGCCGCGAGCGCTGAGTGCGGAACTTCAGCAGCCTACTGGCAATGCCGTTGCCGGCAAGAAACCTTGTCGCAGCTAGTCGCAGCACACTTAAGCTGTTGAGCGGACTCGAAAACGAAGTAAGGGCGCGACACTTGTCGCAGCACACTTAAGCCGTTGAGCGTGCTCGAAACAAAGTAAGGGCGCGGCTAGCCGCGAGTTGGTTCCTCCGCGCACAGGTTTTCCATACAAAGTGCGGTCGTTCAAGGAAGATAACTCAAAAATTTAAAAATTTGATTGCTCAAACTTTGGCAACTTAGCTTTTGTGTCGTTTGCTTCCCGGTAAGGCAAGGCTCTCTTGAACGGCACTTGGTCCATACCACTATCTCCTCCTCCCCCCCGGGAAACTTGTGCGCGAGGAAACTTCTTCTGCTTGAGAGAAAAGAAAAAGAGAGAAACGGAGATATGGAGTCTTGTGGCTCGTTATTGCTTACCGGAAATAGGTGCTGCACAAAGTGTCAGATAGTACATGCAAGAAAGCAAAAAGGGCATGAATTGACAAGCTGTGCGAGGCACATAAGCTTTACTGATGCACGGGGTCTGCGCCCGGCTTTGTACAAAGGATTACATGCAACAGCGGCAAGACTTGTACAAAAGGTGGTTGCCGGAGCGGATCACGGCAACCGCGCCTTATGGGTAAAACTTCCGAAGATGCTCAATGTTCCAGGAGTTGCTCATCGGTAAGCCTTCTTCGGTCTCAAGGCGGACAGCGCCGGGCCTTGTGACTTGTTTCACCCGATAAGGGCCTTCCCACTTCGGCGTCAACTTGTTGGAATTCTTGGCAGACTGAACGCGCCGAAGAACAAGGTCGCCTTCCTCGAGACTTCTGGCTTTAACCTTGCGGCTATGGAAGCGGCGCAAGGCTTGCTAGTATCGAGCAACTCATACAGCAGCCTGAAGACGGTCCTCCTCAAGGAGCAGTGCGTCATCTTGCCACAGCTGCTCTTGCTCAAGCTCATCGTAAGCGAGCACTCGAGGCGACCCGTATACGAGTTCCGTGGGGAGCACTGCCTCTGCTCCATAGACAAGAGCAAATGGTGTCTTCCCAGTGGCTCGATTTGGCGTCGTCCTGATCGACCAAAGAGCCGCTGGCAACTCCTCGATCCAGTTCCTTCCGCACCTGTGCAGCCTGTCGAAAGTCCTCGTCTTGAGTCCGCGCAGCACTTCAGCGTTTGCCCTCTCCGCTTGACCGTTGCTCCTCGGGTGAGCGACAGAAGCGAAGCAGACCTTGGCGCCAAGGTCTTGGACGTACTGCATGAAGGTGCGACTTGTGAATTGTGTGCCGTTGTCGGTGATGATCCTGTTAGGGATTCCGAAACGGCAAACAATTGACCTGAAGAACTTGACTGCTGACTGTGCGGTCACCTTTCTCACTGGTTCCACTTCCGGCCACTTTGTGAACTTGTCGATGGCGACGTACAAGTACTCAAAGCCCCCGGCTGCGCGAGGAAAGGGGCCGAGGATGTCGAGCCCCCAGACCGAAAATGGCCAGGATAAAGGGATCGTCTGGAGAGCTTGAGCTGGTTGATGTGTCTGCTTGGAATGGAACTGGCATGCTTCACACTTGGTTACCTGAGCAGTTGCATCCTCGAGGGCTTCTGGCCAAAAGAAACCTTGCCGGAATGCCTTTCCGGCAAGTGCTCTGGCGCCAATGTGGTGGCCACATATGCCTCCGTGTATCTCTGCCAACAGCTTTTGTCCATCTTCCCGGGAAATGCATTTCAATTTCACACCGTTGAGTCTTCTTCTGTACAGTTCGTTGCCGACAAACTGATACATACTTGACTACCGGGTTATTCTTTCTGCTTCTTCTGGCTCTTCGGGAAGTTCTCCTGTCTGGAGAAAATGGACGATCTGTTGTGCCCATGCCGGAGCCTGCGGCTCGACGACAAGGACTGAAGGCATTTGTGCTGCTGCGGGAAAGTCAGCTTCTACGGCAAGAACCTGCGGTTCAGCCGGAGCTTGGCGTTCCCCGGCAAGCTTGCCGGAGCAAAACTTGTTGGGAGCGTTTGCTTCAACTGTACAAACCCTTGGGCTTGCAGGAGCAGACTGCTCCTCAGCAATCTTGTCGTTGATCTTGGGGACTTTGTTGGCGGCGGCTTCGGGAAGTTCTGCCGGCAAGTAGTCACCAGAAACCAACTTTCTCTTCTTACTTTGTCTAGTCGATGATGCTACGGATGGTTGAGTTAGCTTGAGCACGAAGATCCCTGGTTCCACAGGTAGCTTTAATGCAGCACACTTTGATAGGCCATCTGCGATGTCGTTCTGAGCTCTTGGAACGTGCTCCATCTGTAAACGTTCAAAGTGCTCTTCAAGCTTTCTCACTTCGTCGACGTATGCTTCCATCAACGGACTCTGGTAGCTCTTGTTCACTTGGCGGACGACCAACTGTGAATCACCCCGCACAATCAGCTTCTTGATCCCAAGTTCCGCTGCGATTCTGAGGCCGGCAAGCAAACCTTCATACTCCACAGTATTGTTCGTTGCTCGCTCCTTGGGAAAGTGCATTTGGACGATGTACTTGAGGTGTTCTCCGGTGGGCGCGACAAGCAACACGCCGGCACCGGCGCCTTGCAGCGAGAAGGCACCATCAAAGTACATGATCCATTCTTTGCTTGCTTCTTCGACGGGAATGCTCGTCTCCGGAATCTCTTCGTCTGGCGTTGGCGTCCATTCTGCTATGAACTCTACTAATGCTCTGCTTTGGATAGTTGAAGTGCTCACAAACTTAAGGCCAAAGCTTGACAGCTCCAGTGCCCACTCGACAATCCTGCCCGTCGCTTCTGGATTTTGCAGTATCCTCTTCAGCGGAAAGCGAGTGATCACTGTTATCTCGTGTGCTTGGAAGTAGTGGCGCAACTTTCTCGAGGCCATGAGAAGGCTGAAAAGTAGCTTCTGCACCCCAGAGTATCTTGACCTAGCCCCCTGCAAGAGGGAACTGACAAAATAAACTGGGCGCTGCACCATCTTCTTCCGCACCTCTTCTTGCATCTGTGCGGACCCATCCTTGTCGGGACCAGAGCTTGTCGGGGAAGCCCCCTGCTTGTCGCTGGATGTGCTTGCCGGGGCTGTTGGCTCATCATCTGCCTCCCTTTCCGCTACTAACGCAGCACTAACCACTTGATTGGTTGCTGCTAAGTATAGCAGCAACTTCTCTTGCGGCTTAGGTGCGACAAGTATTGGAGTGGTGGACAGGTACCTCTTCAAGTCTTGCAGCGCTGCCTCCGCTTCCGGAGTCCATTTCATTGGACTTGCCTTTTTCAAAATTTTGAAAAACGGCAGGGCGCGTTCTGCTGACTTAGAGATGAATCTGCTGAGAGCAGCCACGCAGCCGGCAAGCCTTCGTACATCCTTGACGCGCTTCGGGGCTTCGATCTGCTCGATGGCTTTAATCTTGTTGGGATTGGCTTCAATCCCTCTCTAGGATACAAAGAACCCGAGAAGCTTGCCGGAGGGGACTCCAAACACGCACTTCTCGGGGTTGAGCTTGAGTTGGATCTTGCGCAGATTCGCAAAGGTTTCATCTAGATCTTGAATCAGAGTAGCCCTGTCCTTGCTCTTGACCACTATATCATCCATGTAAACTTCTACATTTCTGTGTATCTGTGGCTCAAAAGCTGTATGGACTACCCTTGCAAACGTCGAACCGGCATTCTTCAATCCAAAGGGCATGCGTATAAAGCAATAAGTGCCACATGAAGTGATGAATGCGGTTTTCTCCTCATCTTCTTCAGCCATAAATATCTGGTGGTACCCTGAATATGCATCAAGAAACGAAAGCAACTCACATCCAACCGTGGAGTCAACGATCTGGTCAATGCGCGGCAAGGGGAATGGATCTTTGGGACAAGCTTTATTCACATCGGTGAAGTCAATACAAAGCCTCCACTTCCCGTTCGCTTTGCGCATGACAACAGGGTTGGCCAACCATGTGGGATGGAGTACACCTCTGACAAGGCCTGCCGCTTCCAGCTTCTTGATTTCTTCTGCTATGAACTCTTGGCGCTCCACTGCTTGTTTCCTAACCTTCTGCTTGACGGGCCGCGCGTGAGGACAAATGGCAAGCTTGTGCTCAATTACTTTCCTGGGAACACCGGGGATGTCAGACGGTTGCCATGCAAACACGTCGACATTCGCCCACAGGAAAGCAACGAGCGCGCTTTCCTATTTGGGGTCGAGCGTGGCGCTGATGGTGAAAGTACCACCAGTGCCGTCCTCCTTGGCGGACACCTTCTTTGTTGCGGGTGGAGCTGCCATCGCCTTCTTGCACTTGCCGGTGGAGCTCGATGGTGCGTCCTCGACGGCAGCGCAGCACTCCGAAGAGGTGCGTTTGCCGGAGTGGGCCCCAGAGCTCTTGCCGGACTTGGTCTTGTTCTTTCCCCCGGGAGCTTCAGCGGCAAGTGTTTTGCTATTCGTTGCGGCTGCTGCATCCCGGTAAATCTTGTCGGCACAGATAAGGGCGTCCTTCTTGTCGCCGGGGACAGAGATGACGCTTATCGGGCCTGGCATCTTGAGCATGTTGTAGGCATAGTGAGAGGCTGCCATGAACTTGGCGAGCGCCGGACGGCCAAGTATCCCATTGTAGGGTAATGGGATATCGGCAACGTCGAAGGTGATCCTCTCGGTTCTGAAGTTCAGCTCTCCGCCAAATGTCACTGGCAGCGTGATCTTCCCCTTCGGCTTGCTCCTCCCCGGGTTGATCCCTTGGAATGTGCCTGTTTCCTTGAGCTCGCTGTCAGGGATCTGGAGTTTCCGGACCACAGCAGAGGAGATCAGGTTCAGGCCGGACCCGCCATCAACCAACATCTTGGTGACCTTGAGGTTGCGAATAGTTGGTGAAACCAACATCGGCAAACACCCGACCGCAGTGGTGCGATCAGGGTGGTCCTCAATGTCGAAGATGATAGGTGTGCTGGACCACTTCAGAAGTTTGCGCGACTCGACGGGTGGTTCTGCCGCATTGACTTCCCGCACCCATTGTTTGAGTTGGCGGTGGGAAGTATGCAGAGAAGCACCACCGTCTACGCACAAAACCTCTGTTGCCTTCTGGAACTCCTGCTCGCTGTTATCTCCGTCCTCCATGTCTTCGTCGTCGTCTTCGTCTTCGTCCTTGTCGCGGCCGCGGGGAGGTCTATCTCCTTGCCGCTGCTTGGCCTTGCCGCGGCATCCTCCCCGGCCATTGAATGGCCGCTTCTTGCCGGACTCTCCGCCACCTCCCTGGGCCTTCTCCTTGTCGCGTCGCTCGTACTCAGCTTTCTGCCGCTCGACGAGGTACTCGACCCTTTTGCAGTTCTGGAGGTCGTGGCCCTTGGTGCGGTGGATCTTGCAGTATTGCTTGTCGGAACCGTCCTGCTTGTCGGCGGCTGCCACAGTTTCCTTGCCGGAGCTGCCAGCCTGGGCTTTCTTGGCGCCAGCCTCCTTGCTGGACTGCTCAACGACCAGCACTTCTTTGTTCTTCTTCTTTTTGTTGTTCCGCCGCCGGTTCTTCTTTGCCAGGGCGGCATCCTCGCTATCTGACCCCCCTGCTCCAGTATCCTCTCCGGGGAGTTTCCTCCCCTCCTCAGCGCGTGCGCACTTGTCGGCCAGGGCATAAAGCTCACTGACGTCTCGGATCTTGCACATCGCCATCTCCTCCCTCATCCTGCAGTTACGCACATTCTGGTGGAATGCGCTAATAACCGCGGCAGGGTGGACGTCTGGGATGTTGTGCTGGACGCGGCTGAATCTATGGATATACTTTCGCAGGGACTCTCCTTCCTTCTGGGCAAGTATGTGAAGGTCGCTCTCCTAGCCATGGGGCTTGTGGCCACCCGTGAAGGCGCCGACAAACTGATGGCACAGGTCGGCCCAAGAAGAGATGGAGTTCTCCGGCAAGTGCATGAGCCAAGATCTGACGTTTGGCTTGAGCACTAGTGGGAAGTAGTTCGCGAGTATCTTCTCGTCTCGTCCCCCGGCAACCTGCACCGCGATGGTGTAGATGCTGAGGAACTCCGACGGATGAGTCTTGACGTCGTACTTCTCGGGTACGTCGGGCTTGAAGTTCTTCATGCTGGGCCACTGGACTTGCCGCGGCTCACGGGTGAACGCAGGGCATCCTGCCGCGTACGGCAGGTCGCCTGGTCCCCCGGGCGCGTGCATGTCAATAGCGGGCCCAGCGCGCTGGTCAGATTGACGTCGCGCTTCTCTTCGACGCTCGATGCGGGTTCGAGCGTCCTCTTGCCGTCGGTCGTCAAGGACTTGGCGCTGATCGCGACGAGCTCGCGGATCTGATGACGCCGTGGAGTCGTCGTCGAGGTTGATCCGACGAGTCGGCGATTTTGGCCTTCGGGGCGGGGAGTGCACGGTGGTTGCACCCCCGGCAGTCTTGTCGCCATCAGCCCGCGCCTGGCTAACTTGCCGCGGCCGCGATGTCGTCGGCTGCTGCGGAGTGTCGTTGTTGGCGAAGGCGATGAGACTTTGGATAGTGGCCCTCCAGTCGTCGGCCTTGTCGGCCGCTGGAGGGAAGTCGAGGAGTAGCTGAGCTCGAGCTAGAGCTTCTGCTGGAGTGGCGGGGAGCGGTGGTGAGCGGCGCGAGGAGCGAGATATGGTCGGACTTCTAACTGCGTTAGAAGGAGCAGCGTCTCGTCCCGGCGACCGCGCCTTGCTCGTGCCAGCGTGTTGGCCTTGAGCGTCCCGCAAACCTCCAGCTTGACCTTGGCCCAGCAGGCGTATGGTACCTTGTGTACCACGTCGCTGCCGGTCCTGCGCCTCCTGAGAGGGGCGCGGTGCGTGCACGGACGCCGAGGTCTTGGAGTGCGCTCGGTCGTCCGTCTTGTCCTTGGACTTGGCGGCGCCGTGAGTTTCCTCGCCGACGTCCGTCCTTCCGCCGGCGTCTACCCCACCGGTCGTTGGCTCCGGTAGCGGTGGGATCGACGCGGATGGGCCTGCTACCTCCGAAGCTTTCTTCTTCGGCGGCATGTCGATGAAGTTGACGAAGTTGATGGAGATTTCGCTCGCGTGAACGCTGGATTGGGTTCACACAACCTCGACGCACCCCCTACCTGGCGCGCCAAAGATGTCGGGGAAACTGATCGCCCACGAACACCTATGGGACCGGAGTCCCTTTTCGGTACGGCAAGGGGACGGAGGATGCACGAAGAGCAGATCGAGGCAAACACGCGAGCAGTTTACCCAGGTTCGGGCCGCACGGATGCGTAAAACCCTACTCCTGCCTTGGTTTGTATTGCGTCTTTGGCTCGGGAGCGAGAAGAGCTACAATGCTGATCGCTAGGACCGAGCGTGAGAGTGATCGAGGATCGGAACCCCCTCTACGTTGCGCATGGGCCTCCTTTTATAGGTCAAAGGGGTCACCGATAGGGGGCAACACAGTCGAGGGTAAAAACGTAAAAATGGTGGTAGTTGGAACAGTGTATGTATAGTGCTCTATACCTAACCCTGACGGCAGGGGACAAGGGCATTAAATGCCCGTCGCCGTCGCCCCAAACAGTGCAAAAAGCGTCCATCAAGGCGCCTCCATCCGCCACGATGGTGGTCTCGCCATCGCAGCTTGCCACCGTGTACCCCAGGCTGCACAGCCTTCCGCCACGTGCGCCTGGAAGGACCCCAGGGCGACGCGTGGGTGGATGCGCTGGAGCGCGGGCACCTAGTGGAAGTTTGCCACGGCAAGCGCCTTGCCGCGGCCGCTATCTTGTCGCGCCCGGGAGCTTGTCGCTCTCCGGGCCTTGCCGGGACGCGTGGCGCGTCGCGGCAAGTCTCTTGAAATGCCATGCTTGGCCTACCCGGCAAGTTCCTCTTGCCAGGGTCTTGTGCCAAAGAAGTGGTCTTGAGCCTTGAGTGGCCTTCCCGGCAAGCTCCTCTTCCTGGGGCCTTGTTTCTTTAACTTGAATACTTTGTTCTTGAATGGTTCCAAAGGAACTACAGTGGGCCTTGGCGGTCGCGCGGCAAGCCCTGCCTCGGGATGGTGCAACTGCCCGTGCACAAGTTCGGGATACTAAGGTACCCCTACTTTAGTACACCGACAATAAGCCTATTTCAAAGTATCGGGTAATGGTTTAAACTCAAACATGGGATCACCCTTAGGTGGAGGAGGATCCCCAAGGATTTTAACAAACAAATTGTTTTTCAGAACAGGCCCTTGTTTAAAGAATATCTCATCTATTTCCCTTCTTTCAATCATAAACATATCATTCTCATGGTCTAGCAAATATTATTCTAAGGGTTCAGTAGGAGGCACGATAATAGAAGCAAGACCAATAATTTCATCCTTACTAGGAAATTCTTTATCACGAGGTTGTCTACGAAATTTAGAGAAATTAAAATCATGAGACATATACCCTAGACCAACAGTAATAATATCTTTCTCATAGTCTATCTTAGCATTAAAAGTGTTCAAGAAAGGTCTACCAAATATAATGGGACAAAAATCATCTTGTGGGGAACCAAGAACAAGAAAATCAGTAGGATATTTTATTTTCCCACACAAGACTGCAACATCTCTAACAATCCCACTTGGTGATATAGTATCTCTATTAGCAAGCTTAATAATAACATCGAGTTCTTCTAACTCAGCAGGTGCAATTTCATTCATAATCTCTTCATATAAGGTAAAAGGAATTGCACTCACACTAGCACCCACATCACATAAGCCATGATAACAATGATCTCCTATTTTAACAGAAACAACAGACATGCCAACAATAGGTCTATGTTTATCCTTAGTATCGGGTTTGGCAATTCTAGCAGCTTCATCACAGAAATAAATAACATGCCCATCAATATTATCAGCCAAGAGATCTTTAACCATAGCAATATTAGGTTTAACTTTGATTTGTTTAGGTGGTCTAGGTGCTCCAATATTACTTTTATTAACCGTAGTTGAAGCTTTAGCATGATCCTTTATTCTAACAGGAAAAGGTGGTTTCTCAATATAAGCAGTAGGAATAATAGGATCAACATTATAAGTAATAGTTTATTCTTCAACTTTAATTGGTTCAACTACTTTAACTTCAATGGGAGGATGATATTTAAACCACTTCTCCTAAGGGAGATCAACATGGGTAGCAAATGATTCACTGAAAGAAGCTGCTATCTCATAGTCAAGTCCATATTTAGTGCTAAATTCATGAAAAGCATCAGTATCCATAAAAGATTTAACACAATCAAACTTAAGGCTTATACCTGACTCATTACCTTTGTCGAGATCCCAATCTTCATAATTTCATTTAATTCTTTCCAATAAATCTCGTTTGAATTCAATAGTCTTATTCATATAAGAGACATCACAAGAAGTATCGAGCATGGATTGATCATTATGAGAAAGCCGAGCATAAAAATTATGAATAATAATTTCTCTTGAGAGCTCATGATTGGGGCATGAATATAACATTGACTTAAGCCTCCCCCAAGCTTGAGCGATACTTTCTCCTTCACGAGGCAAAAATTTATATATATATATATATATATATATATATATATATATATATATATATATATATATATATATATATATATATATATATATATATATATATAAAAAATTCTTATCACGATGAACTAGATACATAGGATAAAACTTCTGATGAAATTCCAATTTCAATCGGCTGTAGCTCCATGATCCAATGTCCTCGCATAGCCTACACCATGTCAATGCCTTTACCTTCAAAGATAAAGGGAAGACCTTCTTCTTGACAAAATCCTCTAGGATACCTGCAAGCTTAAATAATCCACAAACCTCATCTACATAGATTAGGTGCAAATCGAGATGCAATGTTCCATCTCCTGCATAAGGATTAGCTAGCAGTTTCTCTACCATACCCAAAGGAATTTCAAAGTAAATATTTTCAGTAGGTGCAGTAGGTTGAGGAGCAACTCTTTGTTCTTACGGTCTGGGTGAAGATACCCCAAACAAACCCCTCAAAGGATTATTTTCCATAGTAACAAGTGACAGTAAATTTCAGCACACTATATAAATGTTTCCTTACCAAAGGCGCTTCACTCTCTGGTAACGGCGCCAGGAAAGAGTCTTGATGACCAACAAGTGTAGGGGATCTATCATAGTCCTTTCAATAAGTAAGAGTGTCGAACCCAACGAGGAGCAGAAGAAAATGACAAGCGGTTTTCAGCAAGGTTCTCTCTGCAAGCACTGAAACTATCGGTAACAGATAGTTTTGTGATAGTATAATACGAAGCGGGTAAAAAGTAACAAAAGTAAACAAGGTGCAGCAACGTGTCCCAATACTTTTTGTAGCAAAGGAAAAGCTTGGACGTACTCTTATATAAAGCAAAGTGCTCCCGAGGACACATCGGAATTACTGTCAAGCTAGTTTTCATCATGCTCATATGATTTATGTTCGGTACTTTGATAATTTGATATGTGGGTGGACCGGAGCTTGGGTGCTGTCCTTCCTTGGAGAAGCCTCCCACTTATGATTAACCACTCTCGCAAGCATCCACAACTAGGAAAGAAGTATTAAGATAAATCTAACCATAGCATTAACCATAGGGATCCAAATCAACCCCTTACGAAGCAACGCATAAACTAGGGATTAAGCTTCTGTCACTCTAGCAACCCATCATCTACTTATTACTTTCCAATGCCTTCCCCCCTTACCAAATAATGGTGAAGTTTCATGTAGTCGATGTTCACATAACACCACTAGAGGAAAGACAACATACATCTCGTTAAAATACCGAATGAATACCAAATTCACATGATTACTTATAACAAGACTTCTCCCATGTCCTCAGGAACAAAAGTAA
Organism: Secale cereale; assembly: GCA_902687465.1. NCBI lineage: Eukaryota > Viridiplantae > Streptophyta > Magnoliopsida > Poales > Poaceae > Secale > Secale cereale. Next base: position 256,135,158 of record LR738713.1, on the reverse strand, counting down.
CTACTTACAAAGCATGTTCATGTTCATGATCAGAGGGGTATTGAATAACATTAAGGATATGACCATATGATCTTCCACCGAATAAACCAACTAGCATCAACTACAAGGATTTATCAACACTACTAGCAACCCACACGTACCAATCGAAGGTTTTGAGACGAAGATTGGATACAAAAGATGCACTAGGGTTTGAGAAGAGATGGTGCTGGTGAAGATGTTGACGAAGATTGACCCCCTCTCAATGAGAGGATCATTGGTGATGACGATGGCTTTGATTTCCCCCTCCCGGAGGGAAGTATCCCCGGCAAAACAGCCATGCTGGAGCTCTAGATTGCTTTTGCCCAGGTTCCGCCTCGAGACGGCGGCGCTTCATCCCAAAAACCTCCTGTTGATTTTTTCCAGGTCAAAACTTGTCATATAGCAGAAGATGGATGTCGGGGGCCTGCTAGGGGGCCCACATGGTAGGGGGCGCGCCCCCCACCCTTGTGGATGGCTGGTGGCCCCCCTCTGGTGCTTCTTCCGCCCAATATTTTTTTATATATTCCGAAAATATTCTCCGTGAAGTTTCGGGACTTTTAGAGTTGTGCATAATAGGTATTTCAGATTTGCTCCTTTTCCAGTCCAGAATTCCAGCTGCCGGCATTCTCCCTCTTCATGTAAACCTTGTAAAATAAGTGAGAAAAGGCATAAGTATTGTGACATATCATGTAGTAACAGCCCATAATGCAATAAATATCAATATAAAAGCATGATGCAAAATGAACATATTAGCGAATTGACAGTATCAATGATTTCTTTATCAGTTAACTGTGTGGGGTTGTAGTGCAGTGGGTCTTTGGTATCCCTAGTATATTCGCACATTAAGCCGGGGCGGTGGCTTGAAGGCAAAATTCTCCACGTAACCCGACAGCGAACCAGATCAACTCCAGTTAAATTGTTGGCAATAAAAACCCAGATCTTTGAAAGGGCGGGAGCATAAAGGTCGCATTCCGCAGCAGTCGTTTAGCCTGGCAGTGGGCCGCTGGTGGTGAGCCGGTATGGGAGATAACCCGGCACGGGATTTTCTCCTTCTGGAGAGGTGTATTTTCAATAGAACCAGGTGAATTTCCAGTCTTTGGGATGACTCGGTAGGGCGGCTGATGGGAAGGTCACATCCCTCCGCCTCTGAATAGAAACGCCTCCGAGTTTAGGACTAGGCCCGTCGATCATCTCAGTTTAGCGGATGACGTAATAGTAATATCTGAACAGATCTATAGAAGCCTCTTCACCAAGGTATACTTCGAAGAACACTTGGAAATTGCACATGTTGGAGACAGAATTGGGCCAATATCTTGTGGATGAAGGTTATAAACGCACAGAACGTCTCTGAAGAATCTTGAGCTGGGCGGGGAATAGCCGAGGATCAGATGATCTGTAAAAACTACAACCTCACCCTCTTGAGGTTCAGGAGGGCATTCGGATCCTGGAACCCGCCAATGGATGACTTCCTTGGCGGCTAAAATGCCCATGGACACGTAATCATTAAGTATATTTTCGGTGACTTTGGAGGGGATCCAATCGCAAGTTGTGGGTGCCTTTGTCATGATGAGCCAGAAGTAATGGGTTGTGATCAGAAATAAATACGGCAAGTTAAATATTACAGTACAGAGCCGCATGCAAAGTTATAATGACATTATAAAGTGGGAACATATTATGGGCCGCCTTATTTCGAAGGTTAAGACAAGTAACAAATTGGCTAGAGTACATCAGTCCCAAAGATGGACAGTTTAAGCTGGACAGAGGCTTGCGGGTTTCAAGAGTATTATGTAAGCCGCCCGTACAAGATATGGCGGGTTAGTAGTTTATGAATCCGGAGTTGCTAAATTATGCTAAGTGGTGAACAAATAGGTTTCAATAGATCTATGGCAGTTTCAAAAAAGAAAAAATATTTCTGACCTAAAGTGTGGCAGTAGAAAACTACCAAGTTGAGCATGAGCTTTTCAGAAGATGGAATTTATCCACTGTATGAGTGAAAGGCTAAAAGCTACAGTTGTATTACTCTTTTTGAGTTTTTTAACTGTACTAAGTATTCTAAGATAGCATATGGTTGAAATGGGTTGAAACAACGAAGAACTCCAACGAACCCTATGAACAAGACCGATCTAATATGAATATAGGCCAATGAAAGAGATTTAACTGGATGCTTGGATGAAGAGAAGGGGTGCGCCGCCGTTATCTGGTCCAGTTAGGTTGATGCAGTGGCCTGCGTTGAAGTCGCTGGTGAACGGCGGCGGCAGCGGAGCTCTGGTCGCTGTGGTAGCACGAGGAAGATGAAGAAGCAAGGGGGATGGGGGTAAAAGTGAAAAGACAGGCCCCAACGTCCCTATTTATAAGGGAAAGATGAGACAATAAATGGTAGGCACAAAAATCGCGGAAGCATCTTGATTATCTTAACAGCGAAGGCGCCTCGATTCTCGGAATTACTGATTAATACAAAGATCCGTTATGACATCATGGGATTTTTTCTAAAATTAATGATGTGACATCACCTTTTGTCATGGCGGGTTATGAAAATTTATCAGGTTAAATGTTGAAAAGGTTTAAGAGATTCGCCAACCGAAGGATGAAGATTGACATGAAGAGGTTCAAGTCAATCTGGGGCCTAATGTTGGGGATATAACCCCGTAGTGTGACACCGTTGGCGACTTATAAGTGAAGGCCCAATAAGGCCTAAGAAGACAAGATGAGAAGACCAAAGGCGGCTTACAAGCAGGCTTGTTGAAGGCCCATGACCCCGAAGTGACTCAAGACCCAAAGGTGTGAGCCGCTCGATGGTAGCTTTCCTAGCAAGGCAAGTCGACTTCGAGACAGAGTCGGTTACGTTGTGTGACCCGACCTGGAATCCTGTAAGCCGTCGGGCCTCGACCTGTGTATATAAAGGCGAGACCAGGTGGCGGGTTAGGGACAACAAACAATTGATCGAGAGTTAGGTTAAGCGATTTCATTCCCTTGTAATCGATACTATTGTAATACAACAAAAAGCAGGAGTGGGCTTTTACCTCATTGGTGAGGGGCCGAACGTGGGTAAACTCGTGTCTCTCGTCCCAATCAACCCCTTCAAGCTAATCACCATGACCATGGCCTCACACCTAAGTCCTTTCACAAGGGCATCTGCCGTCACAAAACCACGACACATAGGATCTCTTTAATTCATCATTGTAACCTATCAGCTAAACTCTTGTCGCAACTCTTCTTCAGGTTTCAGTCCAGTTTGTGCCTCTTGCCATACGACACACAAACGGAGGGGGATGTTAAAGTATTCCTTTTGTACAGATTACCTTGTATAGGCATCAGATCTCTTGCCGATATGTATTGATTCGGTTAGGGATACTCTTGATCTCTCTTGATGGTCAAGTCATGTAATCTATGAAGCCGCCCCATGTGTAATGCCCAGGATGCGACTATATCTCCTACGTGTCGAGGCACGAGTTAGAGACATAAGCGCATTCTGGAATGATCACAAGCGTGGTATCTTTGCACAACTCATGTAAACAACATGGATGAAAGAGTAAAATAGTTGGCTTGCACTCGCCACGTCACACAAAGAATACAATAGCATACATTCATCCAAATAACACAACGTACGACTACAGACGAAATCCAAACGAGAAAAGATACCACAACCACAAGTCTTGATCGCCCCTAGTAGGAACCACTACTGATCGCCGGTGTACGTAACATAGAAACGACCACACTCTTCATCGAACTCCCAGTGAAGTTCTGATCCATCTCATGCGTCGTACTCAGTTGTACCTGCATCTCGTGTGTGTTGTAAACTGTGAGTCAGAAGGACTCAGCAATCCCATTCCCGGGTATCAAAACTAACAAAGCCTTTAGGTGTGGAGAGGTAATAAAGTGTTTGCAGCAAGCCCTAAGCAACTAGCTTACGAATTCAGAGTGAGAGCAGAAAATGTGCCAATGGTCACCAAAGATGATCAATAAGTGATCCTAGCTACTCACGTTCATGCATAACCCCACCGGTTTCACTTTTCGAAACCCCTTCGAAAAGAGACCATCACGGTACTCACATAGGTTGTGTATTTTTAAGGATATGGTGTCAAGTTATCTACAACAGGATATTAACAAATTCCCATCTGCCACATAACCGCGGGCACGGCTTTCGAAAGTTCGTAACCCTGCAGGGGTGTCCCAACTTAGCCCATCACAAGCTCACGATCCGCGAAGTCGCAACTCCATATTGGGAAGACCCGAGTATCCTCGGAATCCCGTGCTCAAGATATTTCGACAAAGGTAAAACTAATCCAGCAAGACCTCCCGGCGTGCCGACACCCTGATAGTAGTCGCGTGTATCTCGTCTCAGGCCACGACCGGATGAGTAGTATGTACGGAAACCAAAGACTCCAGAGCGGGTCATGAGATCTCGTGGACTGACTTTTGCCGCGATTTCCGTTCTCATCACATCCCTACTAGTGTCACTGAAGGCATGCATGAGCAATTCCGCAATCTGAAGCAAGGCACCATGTCTGTCTACCAATACAATGTCAAGTTCCAGAATCTTGCCCGTTATGCGAAGCAAGACATCCTCGATGCCAAGAGCAAAATCTACCAGTTCCGAGGTGGTCTGAAAGATGAACTCCAACTTGCACTCACTCTATTCGAGCCAGATGAATTTGATCAATTCTACAACAAGGCTCTCATGCAAGAGGCAGCTCAGCTCAAATGTGAAGCTTCCAAAAAGAGGATAAGAGATGCTATTCACTCCTCCTCTTCCTCTCAAGTGGTCGCCAAGCAGCAGAAGTTCTGGATCCCGCCTCCTCCAGCGTTTCATCCTCCGAGTCAGAGCAAGCACTCAGGTGGTCGTGGATTTCCCCACCCACCCAACCCAAGCAACCAGAACAAGTCTCAGTACCAAGCTCCAAGACCAAGCGGTCCTTATCATCGACCACTCTCAGAGGTTACGTGTAACATGTGTGGTCAGAAGGGTCAGTATGCTAACAAGTATCCCAACCAAAGGCGCCTTCCACCTCCTCCACCTGTCAGGAATGCTATCATCAAGCACAATCCCAAGCATGCAAGAGTGAATCTGAAGAATGCAGCTCAAGCAGAGAATTCTTCCAATGTGATATTGGTAATGAATGTATGCTATTTTATTCTTTGTGTGATGTGGCGAGTGTAAGCCAACTATTTTACTCTTTCATCCATGTTCTTTACATGAGTTGTGCAAAGATACCACGCTTGCGATCATTCTAGAATGCGCTTATGTCTCTAACTCGTGCCTCGACGCGTAGGAGATATAGTCGCATCCCGGGCATTACAAGTTGGTATTAGAGCCGACCCTCGCGGTTACATGGATGTTTGCGGATAGGTTCTCGGTCATGTTATTCATGACGTCTGTGACCTGTCGTGGCACACGGCATGACACATGTATCGGACTGGATGCACAGACGTTTGTGCCAAGAGGGAATGTTCATGTGGCACGACGAGGACGTCGATTCCTCTGAGTGGGGGTGTATGTGATAGCATGGCTTATTAGGGATGGTAGGCTACTCATATCAATAAGCAATCCCTTCTTTTCCGGAAGCCCATTCAGACAGAACTCCAAAGTTAAGCGTGCTCAACTTGGAGTAGTTTCGGGATTGGTGACCGATTAGGAAGTTGGTCCCGGGTGCACATGAGTGAGGACAAAGTGCGCAGAAAAGACTAGTATTGATATGTGAGGCCAATCTAGATCCCACCAGAAGTAACGACCACCGGTGGGTGTGTCCGGGGCGTTACACCATGAGAGGCACGCAATACACAAACATACATGTTTATTGATTCTTATCGCTTTGAAGATCCTTGGTCAAAGCTACCTCTCAAGATCTGCTCACTTTAAGGGACATCTACATTGCCTCCAGTTTCAGTTTGATATAAGCTATGCCGTCATTGGCTTTAGTGAGATCTTGATTCTTGGTGGACATCTAAGTTTCCAGCTCCGCCAAGCCGCGAGCTATCATATCCCTGTCAACTTTGAAAGTTGAGATCTCCTTGCCACTGGCTGTGATATATGCTTCCAGCCTCTCTACTTTGCCATTCAGCTCATTATTGGTGGTCTCGACAGCATTGACGACTTCCTTGAACTTGACGGCATGATCCACAGTCTGAGCTTCAAGTGCTTCCTTGTGCTTCTGCTCCAGCTCCTGGGTCCACTGCGTGACAAGAGTTTCAACCTCTTCATCCTTGTCGCGGAGCTTTATGGCAAGAGCATCCTCGGGAGCGGCAAGATCTCCTTCGTGAGCGTCAAGCCCAATCTTTCTCTCCCTCAGATGAGCATCTTCTGCTGCAATCCTCTGCCCAGCCTCCTCTTGCGCCTTGTCAGCATCAGCCTTCTTCAATATGAACACTGTCCTGTTTCAGGTTAGCTGATCTTGGCTGTTCCATAGTTCTTGAAAGGCCTCGGTGTACCAGACCTACGTCTCATTGACGCGCTTCTGGAAATCAGTTGCCGCTGCTCCTACAATTGCTGCCCTAGAGTCCAAATTCTCCTTTCGGCTGCGGTGAAGTGCTTAGAGCTGCTGGAAGTTGTCGCCCATGGCCTTGAGGTGCTGCTCTTCTTTGGATCCGCTGCTTCTAGTGTGTAGCTCATCGACAATCTTGAGCTAGACAGTAGTGATGACTTCATTTTCAAAGGTTTCTCTTCAGCTGCCGCCCCGGTGCTTGCCATCCCCAGGATGCAGACTAACAGGTCATTGCCAACCTTGAGATATCTACTTGCTGGGGTTTCTTCAAATGTCGAGCCATGATCTTCGGCAACTGCCTTGCCAGCAACAGATGCCCTCAAGGCCAGGTCAGTGCCAAGCGCTCCTGCGGCAGGAATGCTGCAAGTGGCCTCCATGGACTCGCTGCCGGCCTCCTCAACAACTTTCTTGGTGGCCTCTTTGTGAGTGGCCTCAGTGGAGGCATCCGTTGCGATCCCCTCAATGTCAACATCGACATCCATGTTGTCTGTTGGAGGAGGATCTGGAGGTGGAGAAGGAAAGGAAATCAAATTCAAGATCAAGTTCAAGAAAACAAGAGAAACCAACGAGAAACAAATGCTCAAAATCAAGTGGATTACCTATATGAGTTTGTTGAGAAGGCACTTCTTCTTCTCCGGCAACATCAGTTCCCATCGCGTGGCTACCAGCAGCTGTGTGTGCCGGCTACCCTTCAACACGGATGGGATCGTCGGTGGAGGCTGTAGGATCGAAAATATGTCTAGAAGGGGGGTGATTAGACTACCTGTCCAAATAAAAATCGAGCCTTTTCGCAATTTTAAGTCTTGGCAGGTTTTAGCAACTTATCACAAGTCAAGCAATCAACCTACACATGCAATTCTAAGAGTATAGCAGCAGAATGTAAATAATTGCATATGAAGGTAAAGGGAGGAGTTTAGAGGGAGCAAACGCAATGTAGACACGGAGATTTTTGGCGTGGTTCTGATAGGTGGTGCTATCGTACATCCACGCTGATGGAGACTTCAACCCATGAAGGGTAACGGCTGCGCGAGTCCACAGAGGGCTCCACCCACGAAGGGTCAACGAAGAAGCAACCTTGTCTATCCTACCATGGCCATCGCCCACGAAGGACTTGCCTCACTAGGGTAGATCTTCACGAAGTAGGTGATCTCCTTACCCGTACAAACTTCTTGGTTCAACTCCACAATCTTGTCGGAGGCTCCCAAGTGACACCTAACCAATCTAGGAGACACCACTCCCCAAAAGGTAATATATGGTGTGTTGATGATGAACTCCTTGCTCTTGTGCTTCAAATGATAGTCTCCCCAACACTCAACTCTCTCTCTCACAGATTTGGATTTGGTAGAAAGATGATTTGAGTGGAAAACAACTTGGGGGAGGCTAGAGATCAAGATTCTTGTGGTTGGATTGGAATATCTTGGTCTCAACACATGAGTAGGTGGTTCTCTCTCAGAAAATGTATGCTGGAAGTGTAGGCATGTTCTAATGGCTTTCTCCACGAATGAAGAGTGGGTGGAGGGGTATCTATAGCCTCCACACAAAATCTAACCGTTACACACAATTTACCAAACTTGGTGCGACCGAATCATCAAACTCGGTCGGACCAATTTAGTTCAAAATGTGAACATTAGGCTTTTCGGTGGGACTGACATGTCAACTCGGTGAGACCGATTTCATTAGGGTTAGGGCATAACGTAATCTCGGTGATACCGGTCACATCAACTTAGTGAGACCGATTTATGTAATAGACAAATAGAGAGTTGGTCAGGCAAACTCGGTGGGACCGATTCGCTCATTTTGGTGAGACCGAAACATTACGAAAAGGGAACAGAGAGTTTGCATTGCGAACTCGGTGGGACCGATCGCTCACTTCGGTTAGACCGAAACATTACGAAGGGAAACAGAGAGTTTGCAATCCCATCTCGGTGAGACCGAGATCCCTATCGGTGAGACCGAACTGATTTGGGTTTCTGGCTATGGCTATGTCAACTGAACTCGGTGGCGCCGGATATATCAAATCGATGGGGCTGAGTTTGACTTTTGGTTTGGGACATATGTGGATATAGAAAGTGGCTGAGGGTTTTGGAGCATATCACTAAGCTTTTTGAGCAAGCAAGCCATTAAGCAACACCTCATCCCCTTTTAACAGTATTGGCTTTCCCTATGGACTAAATGTGATCTTGGTTCACTGAAACGAAAATGTAGAGTCTTGAGCTTGAGCCAATATGTTTCCTTAGCATTTTAAGGGGTCCACATTACTAGTCCATGCCATGCCAATCATTGAACTTTCTGAAATGATCATCTTGAAAGAGCATTAGTTCAATGAACTATATGTTGTTAGGAATTACCAAAACCACCCAGGGATAGTTGCACTTACAATCTCCCCCTTTTTGGTAATTGATGACAACATATAGATCAAAGCTTCGACAAATGATAATAAGATTGAAATACATCGTCGCTTTGAGAAGTATGTGATAAGCAAGAGCTCCCCCTCAATTTATGCATTATTTAAAATTTGCTTTTGAATGCAAATACACAATCGATTAGGATCATGGGTTACTCTTCCATGTCACAGACATCTTGGTGGAGCGCTCAAAATGATAGAAAGTAAAAATATGCACTCATCACCAAGGCAAAGTGAATGATAATATACGAGAGATAGATAATAGCATCATTTAAGCAAGCATTAAGGTATGATCTGATCAAACACATGATCATACAAGTATCTCACACACATAACCATAAAGTGAATTGTCGCACCCAACAATCAAACGAAGTAGCAAGCAAAAACCAAAGAAAGCAAAAAGAAGCAAATATCTCTCTCTCTCTCTATCAAAGCCTATGATCTATACACTTTCTCCCCCTTTGGCAAAAAGTTACCAAAAAGCTTGAAAATGCATAGTGCTATGCGTCTCTCTAGGCTTGATCTTCGGGAGGAGGCATTGAGAGGACTCCAAGGATGAAGGCATCTGTAGATGTTGTTGGAGCTGGTGGAGTGGCAACTGGAGGTGGCACTGAAGCTGTTGCTGCTGGTGCTGAAGTAGTTGCTCTAGTGTCAGGTATGGGCACTGCAACAGATCTCTGCCCTCTTGGCACTCTATGAAAGACATTTGTCATGTATCTATCCTCAGCCTCTTCCTTGAGCTTCTCAACAGTATCTTGGATCTTCGTGACCTTCACATCTAGATCATATAATTTTTGCTCAATGATCCTCTCCAGGCTTGCTTGATTCTGAGTCAAGTTGGCCAACCTCTTCTCAATCCTCAGAGTGGCCTCAAATAGATGATTGAGTTGATCTTGCTTGGTTTTAGGAGCTCCAGAAGCACTAGCTTGATTGTCTACCTTTGCTTGAGCAATCTTCTCTTGGCCCTCAACAGAAGTAGGATGGGATGCATCCATGACAACTTCATTGTCCTCAAAATCTGGCCTAAGACGAAGATGCCTCTTGTCAAGCAGATATGTCCCTTTCTCCACCCTGGAGTTGATTAGCATCTGAATGTGAGGGGCATATCCACAAGACCTTTTCTGGTCAGCTGTTGTCCTCTTGATTGTCTCTATGATCAGACTCGTGACCTTGAACTTCTCGGGAACGTCAAACAGCAAGTTGATGGAGTGACGTCGGATCATTCTATGATCTCCTGACTTGGGCAGCAAAGTGTGCCTCGGTACAGTGTTGATTGTGGTCAATCCAGACAACCGATGATATATGGAGCCAAACTTGTGAGTTTTCACTTCTTTGTCAGGAATTGGCTTGTACATATTTGCCATAGAGTTTGAATCCATCCTGTATTTGGCATATACATCAGTGTCATTCTGATTCTCCTTGGGGGCATTGATCAAACTTGCCCATTCAGCCACAGTTGATTGGTACCTCGTACTCCCAGTCATCCATACAATCCTACCATCCAGATAGAAATGAGCAGTGGAGTAGAATTGCATGATCATCTCATCGTTCCATCGAGTCAGTTTCTTTCCCACAAACTTGTCAACTTCATTTTGCCTGATGCTCTCATGAACACCTGGAAAGAAATCATCATGTTTATCGATGTACTTCCAGTCAACCCATTTCATGTCACAGACAATGGGCTTATTGTCCAATAACACTATCTCATAGAAGTCATGATGTTCCTTGGTGTGTAATCTGTAATCCACAGTAGTCTTCCTCCTTGTGGCATACGGATCAGTCTGTCTCCATCTTCTCAGACATGCATCCTTTCTTAGTTTCATGTTCTCGACAACAAGATGTGCATCATTGTGATCTGGAATATTTAGCTCAAGTCTTCTGAGCATCATAGATTCGTCATCATCTGAGGATTCTTGATCTGAATCTTCCTCTCCCTCAGGAACATCTGTCACTGGGGCCTTATTATTCTCAGCTGTTGGAATGTCTCTAGTGGACCTCTTGGGTGTGGTAGCTTTGGGGGAAGCTTTGGGCTTAGATTCAGAAGCCCTGGACCTGATGGCATCCCACATCAACTTTTGAGGCTTTGCAGCTGGTGCAACAGGCTCTTCAGTATCTTCATCATCATCATCATCATCATCATCATCTCTCATAGATGGCTTGCCAACTACTCTGGTTGTGGTATTCCTAGCCATCTTCTTTGTTCCTGCAGGCTCATCATCGTTGGTTTCAAGAGTGAAAACCATTGTTTCTTGAGTTGATCCTCTCGCCCTTGACATTGGAGCTCTCTTGGCAGGGGTCTTCTTGTTCAGTCCAAGCTTTGTTGAAGCAACTGTGCCATACTCCTTCTTGGTCACTTTCTTCTTTTAAGTGGCCTCATCAGCCACAAAATCCTCATCTTCACTGTCAGAAGTTTTCTTCTTCCTTGACTTGGTAGCAACCTTTGGAAGGTTACTTGGAGTGCTCCTGCTACTCTCATAGTAGCTGCTATTTGAGGGGCTAGAGCCCTCACTCAACTGTGCTTGCTCCTCTGACCTGTTCTGACTGTCACTTTGATCAGACATGGCTAACACTGAAAGCTGACCCTGTGAATATATGTAGATGAGATAGGGTGGATGAGCATCACAAAGTGAAGAGTTCTTGTAAAATAGATGAGTCAAAATCTTAGTTTTGGGTTTCTATAGAAAGCATTTCAGAGCTACCAATTTGTTAAATTCTGTGACAACGAATCAACTTTGGAGTCTAAACTTAGTGAAATCGGTCAGACCGGGACATAGTTCGGTGACTCCGAGTTTGCTAGGGTTTCATTGAGAATTGAACTCGGTCACACCGATTTGCAAGTTTCGATCGGACCGAACCTTACATGTGCAATGGCCTAAGCTAAATCGGTGAGACCGATTTCCACAACTCGGTCGGTCCGAGATGAGTTCGGCGAAATCCTAACCCTAAAACTTTGAATCAAAACTAATCACTATTGCGGGTTGCTGCTAACGCGACACTACGATCAGTGACCCTTCGACGAAACTGTGTGCTATGCCATAATCGCAAAAGGGGGTGTAATAAACCGTTAAAAAGGTGCAAAACATTGGCAATGGTGGATGCATCAAGCACGGTTCAGATTTTGGTTGCATGTGCGATGAGGGGCATACGGTTCAGTCCAATTGATTGTTTGCAATGAGGAGGAACAAAAGAAATGGGCTGCCAGATTAAGGCGTGTGCGATGTACAACATATGGTTCAGTCTGATGAACTGTTTGTGATTAAGCAACACAAAAGAAATGGTCAGCCAGATCAAGGTGTGTGCGATATACGGCACGCGGTTCACTCGGATGAACTGTTTGCGTTGAGAGATGAGAACAGAAACGGTTCAACTTAACAAGATGTGTGTGATACGCGGCAAACAGGTCTGAAATCGGAAACGTGTGCGAAGACATATAACAACACAGACGATCACTACTAACAAGCCATGTGTGTTGTGAGAAAACGATTGCTGGTATACAATTGTGAGTGATTGATGAAAACATCACCGACGGGTTCCATTGTTTAGTCCGTGTGCGATGTGATTTTCTTTGTCCGCACAACATCTACGCTCTGTCTACAGAGCATCAACATATATACTTCAAAAGACAGCATTGCATAACCATATTAAGCATACAATTACACAAGTGACTACACACATAACATTTCCACACACCAAAGTAAGCAATTACATGCATACTAAAGTAGGAGAAATGAGGATCTAATCATCTACTTATTGTTGCGATGATGCTTGCCATTGCTCTGCTTCCGGCTGGATCCCTGGACATTTTGGGGAAGGAGGCACTTCCTCATGTCAACGATCCACCTGTACATGTCGTAGCTCGTGTACGCCTCCTTGGCCGCGTACATGACGTGAGCTTCGTCAAGTTTCTTCATCCATGCCGAGTGCCAGGCACGCTTGTCCTTGTTGCATGAATCCCTCATGTTTGTGTAGTAGGGGTCGATGATGGCCTCGGCGAGGTGAACCAGTGAGTCCTTCTCATGCTTCTTGCTGCCCCATATCTTGTATTGGCCCTGGACGTCGACAAAATTCTAGCAGGCGATGCCCAAATTCTCGAGCACCTTTACATCGTTGGTGATGTCCACCGTAGCGAACATGTAGTGGGGCTGTTGACAAACCTGGCGAAACCCTCGCAAGGCCTTGTGGCCAGGCAATACTGGTAGACGAGGATGTGGTGGTGCACGCACATCTGGGTGACGGCGACCTTGGGACGTGACCTGGCACGAGCGTGGGTGTATTGGTGGTCAAACCCGACCACCTTGTACTTCTCCTCGGCAAGCAATAGCTCCATGATGTGGATGGAGTGCTCCACCCAGACCGGGTCGTTGGTGTACACCACAGAGAGGTGCATGAACCTTCTGTGGGTGTTCACCACGGCACGCATGGTGAACTGCTGCTCGTCGTCGGCAGCCGCTCGGAGCGCCATTGGAGCCACGCAGGATACCCTCTAAGATTTTCTCGTGGTGGGTGTCCTTCTTGCAATGGTGGGGTGCGATCGAAAGGTTGGCCGCCATAATAAATGGGGGTCGGCCGTCCTGTAATTGTCACGTCTTGTCACGGCGTTCATAGGGGAGGATTCAGTGCATGCTAGACAACACCGCACCGCACACGTGGGCTCGAAGAGGTGCCAAATGTATCGTCGGTGAGCCTGTTCCCACGCTACCGCGCAGTTTACTGTGCAAGGTTCCCGCATGGCTAGTTTGGCCAAGCGTTGGCTAGAAGTGGAAGAAAGCAATTGTGTGCAATAATGTCGAAGATCGCAGTCGAGTTAGCTATACAGATCGTGTGCTGTGAAATCGACAAGGTAAACAGATTCGAGAATGGTTAATAAAATATAAGACCATTGCATATTAAGGTCAAAATAGTGCTACCAATATACGAGTCTCATACGATGCCATTTCACCGATTGTACCTCAAAAGCTCGAAATATTACATGGTTCAAATTCCAGAGTTATATGGCTCAAATTCGAAGATTACAAGGTTCAAACTAATATTAGAAATGAAATTCATCTCATCATCTGCAAATGCTCGCGTTGATCCGCTGAACATGGATATCAGAGAGGTTCAAACTTATATTACCACTTCTTAGTCTGGTTTCGAAACCTCACAATTTTTGCAAAGGGGTCAGACACTGAGAAGTCATGTATGGGGTTGACATGATGACTTCCGATTACTCTGTCATTCGAAGTTCCAAAATGAAATTCAGCATTTTTGGAGCCTATTCCGTTCTGCCGCAGGCGCCGGCGCTGATCAACAAACCATTCATTTTTGCAAAATAAATGTAGGGAAAACCTCATTTCCTTCAGCACCCTTGCTCTGAGAACAAAGAACGTGGCGAATATAATCTTCGGTAAGGTCCCTCGGTAGGAGTTCAAAGTAATTTCTGAGAGATGCAGATCTAGGCATTCGACGTGATTGTTATATTCTATCACATTACCCACCACTAGGCCTAATCTTATCTGCAAAAGAATAAAACATGTTAGTGCCTATTTGGTTTGCGGGATTTGTAAAATGCTTTAACATGCCATCTTTGATCTGACATGATTAACATGGGCAGATGAATCCAAATGAGAAATGTTTAATCATTGTAACCATATGGATCAAGCAAACAATATGGGGGGTGGAACATGTATGTACTAAAATCCTCCAAAAGAATCCTTCAGAAATCATAGTACATTGTCATTGTAAACTTGGAAAAAGGTGTCCCAAATTTAACTCCCTTATGGTTAACGTTTAGCAGGAAAGGAACATCACCTCGATATATAGCTTCTTCAGGCATGGAAAGCATCTCAGGAAACTGACAACTTGCTCCAGGTTGGGCCCGATAGATTCTAGTGCCAAGACCTTCGCTGTGCGCAGTTTCGGGGTCAAGCTTGTCAGAATCATTTTATGAATGACAGACGAACAAACAACTTCAAAATTAGAAACAATGTTAATTTGTAGATGGAGAGGTAGAAGGCGGTTGTTGTACCTGAACGGGTGTGGTTCCAATAACAATTTCGGAGTATTTGTCAGACGAGTAGCCCACCATTGTCAATTTCGCACAGAAATGACATTGATTCTTGTTGGACCTTCTTGATCAACTACAAGTAATCTCTCAAGTGCAGGTGTGTCCTGGATGACCATATCGTGGCACACATCTTGTGATGTCTTCCTGCCGCACCAGTAACACACATAAATAGTCCGAAGAGTCATGGAGGTGATGTGGAAGGTACTCAACCCATTGATCGCCTGAAGACCAAGGTACTCGAGTGCAGTACAACCATGGAGCATGCGCTCCATGTCACCCCTTGAGAGGCATACGGCGACGAGCTCGAGGTGCTTCAGTCGTGGTAGAATGAGAGCGGGTGCATCATTAAGGGGCGAGAAATGGCAGTTCCTGAACTTGGCGATGTGTAGCGTGAGCGTGAGGTGGAGTGCGGACATTGGCAGCGGCCGCATATGCCCATCATCAAAAGTGAGCTCATCGAGCTGATCTAGGGCGGGAGATCGGAACCAGTCATCAAGCATGGCTCGGTCCTTGCCGTTGGAACGGAACTTGCCCATTCTAAGGCCTTTGTTGGGCCAAGGTGACTGCCGAGGATCTTGGAGAACGCATCCAAGCTTTTGCAATAGCCATGGCAGATCTTGTGGGTGTCGATGAGGTCAAGAGGGCTGGAGTTCCATAGGGGGCGCCACCGCTGGGAAAGGAGGGTTGTCCGCGCCCCATATTCGATTGGGAGGAGGGAGATGATGACTCTCAACGTGTCATCGGGGAGGCTGCTGATTAAGTCTAGGCCTGCTGGAGTCGCTTGCTGTTCTAGCTCGCCCCGCCTCCGCTTGTTGGCAGCCCCGTTCTCCACCTACGGAGTCTCCTTGTCAGCGGCGCTTTCTGATAGAAATGGGAGTACAAGGAATATTTAGTTAAAACAGGGCAATAGAAAAGTGTATTGGTAACTAGAAGTTATTAGGTAGGAATATAGTAAGAAAAGGGAATAACAATTGGTTGTTCAAATACTACACAATTCATTTGATATTGCTGGGTAAGTCAACATTTGCAGATAGTTGAAAAGAAAACTTACTTCGAACAAAGTCTGGACGGATGATTTTGTCGGGGAAGTTAGCATATATCTCATGACCAAGCCCTTTTATGTGCAGTGCAATTTTAGTGCCAGCTTTCAATACATAAAACTTTGCAATTTCATTCCAAAAGCCAGTGCCAAAATAGGAGTCACCACGTTCATCAAGTCTTACAGTAGCAACGATTGTAAATCCATGGTTTGTGTGCAGTATGACATCCGTGGAGCCTTGATCTATGTAAAGGGAAAATTTGTGCACTACATAACCTATTGCATAGCGAGGGATGTTCTGCAGAAAATGGTAGGATTGTTAAAGAAAATATGGTAACATGCAAATATGGGCCCAAATTGAAAGAACTGTACAACAGTTGAAATCGAAGGACAAAAATCTATGATTAAACAGATAGGGTAAACATGATGTCATGGAAAAATGAGAGTAATCGAAAGAACAATACATCATTAATTTTCCTAATACAGAAAGAAGCGGGGAAAAAAATCCCCTTTGACGTATATTGTGCATGTGGCACCTTTTATCCAAATGTAGCAATATTTAGAATATGTTCAGGAAAGTAGGCCGTGCCAACCGATTTAGGGTGAGATTGAACATACCGCGTGCGTCCTCGAGTTATCTGGTACGATGAGATGGAATCTCTGGCGGCGGTCGCAAGGTCATGAAGTGTCGGTGCACTATTCATTCTATGAATGAAAGAAAATCCTCAAATCAGCTCGAATAAAAATGAATTCACGGTGATTTCCGTGGGGTGATTAAAGGAGGCAGATGAACTGGGATAAGAGATGAGATAATATCTCATTAAATTAGTTACCTTATCATCCATGAGAAAGAACTCTCAGTACAGCAGATTCCCCAACCGAGCGGAGCTGGGTCGACCGCGAGCAGCGTCCAGAAAGTCAATGGCGATAGGCGGTGGCAAGCGGAAGTGGAAAAATGCGGTGGGTTTTGCCGGCAGCCTGAGGGCGGCAGGCGGCGAGCTAAGTGTTTATTGCTGCGATAGACGGTGCCATGGCATCAACGCGGAGGAGCTTGTGCAGGTGTGAATGGGGAACGTACCGGAGGGGCCGAGGGGGTCGCGGGCGGGGTGAGGGTTTTTGTGAAGTGGGGATGGTGAGGTTTATTTTTAATTGGATGGTGAGAGTTTTCTGTCCCACAAAGAATTTTGGGGGCGACGGTTTGCTAGAGCGAACCGTTTGTGATTGATGCAGCGGGCGAAATGAAAGTCATTGCACACGGTTCCAATTTTGGGAACCGTGTGTGATTGACGTACTACCTCTGTCCTGGTTTATTGGTCCCCGTTGTAATTTTTAACAAAATTTGGCGAAATATTTAACATACTCAGACATAGATAATAAGCGTACACGTACATAAGCATAGTTTAACCGTCATTATGCATACTCAAGCGTACATAGTTTGATCCATCCCACATCTCATCTCACATGCGGCCGGCACGATCCTGAAGCATCTCCAGGTACTCGGCATACGCGTCGTGCGTCACCCTGCAAGAATACTTCTGCTTGAAGGAGCCAGTGGCCCGTCCTCTTGCATGCGTCAGAACACTTAGATACACATCATGAAGATTGTGGTTGGAAAATGGGCATCCATAGCCGCCGTTCCAGGTCCTAAAACACCCGTTATGCATTCCCGCATAAAGCTCCCTCAGGATTCGCCTCTTGTACCACCTTTGGGTATCTACATCCTCGCTGTCCACATCGTCAGACATCACCTATATAAATAGTAACACAAATTTGGCATCGAATCACTGATTACATGCCGTGAAGTAGGATTGGGAATTTATGGCTATTTATTTATACATATCCAGAGACTATGGTTCGATTTTTAAGCACAATCGTCTATGTACAAACCAATCTTGAAGAAAATAATGGCACAAACATATGTAGGTCATTCAAAATCAATTATCAAGTCCTGGCTAGGAATTATTAGCAACACTAATCCTAGTCGGATTAGTAGCAGAAATCATTTGCACAGATGAAACAACTAATCACTTATCACATGTACCATTTAAACAATCAATACACTACACGGATCTAACAAAACTTACTCAGATTTCATGGATTGGGAGAACATAACCACAGGATTTCTATTCCAAAAAGGGGGAGGCATGAGTAACCAGAGAAACCCTATGATATATTTGACACATAAATGGGTATAGATGACTAACCAGCTGTCCGTCGTCGTCGGAGTCGTCGCCGGAGTGGTCGTCGGAGTCAGTGTGGAACTCCGCCTTCAGCTCTGCAAGCTCGACGCCATCGACGACATCGGGGTGCAGCGATATCTCGCCGCGGTGACGGAAACCTCTGTCTCCATCTCCACGCCGTGCTCCGGTGCTTTAGTAGCCCCGGCGTCGCCACTCCCTCCGATGGGGCGCTTCTGTTGGGGAACATAGTATTTTTAAATTTTCCTACGATCACGCAAGATCTATCTACCAGATGCATAGCAACGAGAGGGAAGAGTGTGTCTACGTACCCTCGTAGACCGGGAGCGGAAGCGTCAAGTGACGCGGTTGATGTTGTCGAACTTCTTCGCGATCCAACCGATCAAGCACCGAACGTACGGCACCTCCGCGTTCAGCACACGTTCAGCTTGATGACGTCCCACGAGCTCTTGATCCAGTTGAGCTTCACGGGAGAGTTTCGTCAGCACGACGGCGTGGTGACGGATATGATGTGTTCACCGGCGCAGGGCTTCGCCTAAGCTCCGCGACGGTATGACCGAGGTGTGATTCTGTGGAGGGGGGCACCGCACACGGCTAAAACAATTCAACTTGTGTGTCTTTGGGTGCCCCCTGCCCCCGTATATAAAGGAGCAAGGGAGGGAGGCCGGCCAACCTCTCCTGGTGCGGCTAGGAGTGGACTCCTACTAGGAATAGGATTGCAATCCTATTCCTAGTAGGATTCACCAAAAGAAGGAAGGGGGAAAGGAATAGGAGAGGTGGCGCCCCCCCCCAATCCTAGTCCAACTAGGAACCCTAGGTGGGGGCGCCGGCCAGCCCTATGGGCTGCCCCTCTCTTTCCCTTTAGGCCCACTATGGACCATCCCCTCTCGTAGGGGGTTCCGGTAACCCCCTCCGGCATTCCCGATAAATCCGAAACTTTTCCGGTATCCTTCCGGTGTCCGAATATAGCCGTCCAATATATCAATCTTTATGTCTCGGACATTCCGAGACTCCTCGTCATGTCCGTGATCTCATCCCGGACTCCGAACTACCTTCGGTACATCAATACTCATAAACTCATAATACTGATCGTCATCAAACGTTAAGCGTGCGGACCCTACGGGTTCGAGAACTATGTAGACATGACCAAGACTCATCTCCGGTCAATAACCAATAGAGGAACCTGGATGTTCATATTGACTCCTACATATTCTACGAAGATCTTTTATCGGTCAGAACCGCATAACAACATACGTTGTTCCTTTTGTCAAACGGTATGTTACTTGCCCGAGATTCGATCGTCGGTATCTCTATACCTAGTTCAATCTCGTTATCGGCAAGTCTCTTTACTCGTTCCGTAACACATCATCTCGTGACTAACTCATTAGTCTTTTTGCTTGCAAGGCTTATTGTGATGTGTGTTACCGAGAGGGCCCAGAGATACCTCTCCGACACTCGGAGTGACAAATCCTAATCTTGATCTATGCCAACACCACGAATACTTTCGGAGACACCTGTAGAGCATCTTTATGATCACCCAGTTACGTTGTGACGTTTGATAGCACACAAGGTGTTCCTACAGTATTCGGGAGTTGCATAATCTCATAGTCATAGGAACATGTATAAGTCATGAAGAAAGCAATAGCAGTTAAACTAAACGATCATAATGCTATGCTAACGGATGGGTCTTGTCCATCACATCATTCTCCTAATGATGTGATCCCGTTGATCAAATGACAACTCATGTCTATGGCCAGGAAACATAACCATCTTTGATCAATGAGCTAGTCTAGTAGAGTCATACTAGGGACATACTGTTTTGTCTATGTATTCACACATGTACTAAGTTTCCGGTTAATACAATTCTAGCATGAATAAAAGACAGTTATCATGATATAAGGAAATACAAATAACATCTTTATTATTGCCTCTAGGGCATATTTCCTTCAGTCTCCCACTTGAACTAGAGTCAATAATCTAGCTCACATCGCCATGTGATTTAATACCGATAGTTCACATCGTTATGTGAATAACACCCATAGTTCACATCACCATGTGACCAACACCCAAAGGGTTTACTAGAGTCAATAATCTAGTTCACATCGCTATGTGATTAATACCCAAGAGTAATGAGGTGTGATCATGTTTTGCTTGTGAGAGAAGTTTAGTCGACGGGTCTGTCATATACAGATCCCTATGTATTTCGCAAATTTCTATGTCTACAATGCTCTGCATGGAGCTACTCTAGCTAATTGCTCCCACTTTCAATACGCATCCAGATTGATACTTAGAGTCATCTGGTTTTAGTGTCAAAGTTTGCATCGGCGTAACCCTTTTACGACGAACTCTTTATCACCTCCATAATCGAGAAATATTTCCTTAGTCATCCAATTACTAAGGATAATTTTGACCGCTGTATAGTGATCTACTCCTGGATCACTATTGTACTTCCCTGTCAAGCTCTTGGCAAGGTACACAACGTGTTTTGTACACAGCATGGCATACTTTATAGAACCTATGGCTGAGGCACAGGGAATGACTTCCATTCTCTCTATATATTTTCTGTCGTGGTCTGGCTTTGAGTCTTACTCAACTTCACACCTTACAAGTCAGGCAAGAACTTCTTCCTTGACTGATCCAATTTTTGAACTACTTCAAAATCTTATCAAGGTATGTACTCATCGAAAGTCTTATCAAGCGTCTTGATCTATCTATATAGATCTTGATGCTCAATATGTAAGCAGCTTCACCGAAGTCTTTCTTTGAAAAACTCCTTTCAAACACTCCTTTACGCTTTCCAGAAAATTCTACATCATTTCCGATCGACAATATGTCATTCACATATACTTATCAGAAAGGTTGTAGTGCTCCCACTCACTTCTTGTAAATACAGGATTCTCCAAAAGTCTGTATAAAACCATATGCTTTGATCACCTCATCAAAGCGTATATTCCAACTCCGAGATGCTTGCACCAGTCCATAGATGGATCGCTGGAGCTTGCACATTTTGTTAGCACCTTTTGGATTGACAAAACCTTCTGGTTGCATCATATACAACTCTTCTTTGAGATATCCATTTAGGAATGCAGTTTTGACATCCATTTGCCAGATTTCATAATCATAAAATGTGGCAATTGCTAACATGATTCGGACAGACTTAAGCATCGCTACATGTGAGAAAGTCTCATCGTAGTCAACTCCTTGAACTTGTCGAAAACCTTTCCCAACAAGTCGAGCTTTGTAAACAGTAATATTACCGTCTGCGTCGGTCTTCCTCTTGAAGATCCATTTATTTTCGATGGCCTGCCGATCATCGGGCAAGTCAACCAAAGTCCATACTTTGTTCTCATACATGGATCCCATCTCAGATTTCATGGCTTCAAGCCATTTTGCGGAATCTGGGCTCATCATCGCTTCCTCATAGTTCGTAGGTTCATCATGGTCTAGTAACATGATTTCCAGAACTGGGTTGCCGTACCACTCTGGTGCGGAACGTACTCTGGTTGATCTACGACGTTCAGCAGAAACTTGATCCGAAGTTTCATGATCATTATCATTAACTTCCTCACTAATTGGTGTAGGAATCACTGGAACAATTTCCTGTGATGTACTACTTTCCAATCCGGGAGAAGGTACAATTACCTCATCAAGTTCTACTTTCCTCCCACTCACTTCTTTCGAGAGAAACTCTTTTTCTAGAAAGGATCCGTTTTTAGCAACGAATATTTTGCCTTCGGATCTGTGATAGAAGGTGTACCCAACAGTCTCTTTTGGGTATCCTATGAAGACACATTTTTCCGACTTGGGATCGAGCTTATCAGGTTGAAGTGTTTTCACATAAGCATCGCAGCCCCAAATTTTAAGAAACGACAACTTTGGTTTCTTGCCAAACCATAGTTCATAAGGTGTCGTATCAACGGATTTAGATGGTGCCCTATTTAACGTGAATGCAGCTGTCTCTAATGCATGACCCAAAATGATAGTGGTAAATCGGTAAGAGACATCATAGATCGCACCATATCAAATAAAGTACGGTTACGACGTTCGGATACACCATTATGCTGTGGTGTTCCGGGTGGCGTGAGTTGTGAAACTATTCCACATAGTTTCAAATGAAGACAAAACTCGTAACTCAAATATTCTCCTCCACGATCAGATCGTAGAAACTTTATTTTCTTGTTACGATGATTCTCTACTTCACTCTGAAATTCTTTGAACTTTTGAAAAGTTTCAGACTTGTGTTTCATTAAGTAGATATACCCATATCTGCTCAAATCATCAGTGAAGGTCAGAAAATAACGATACCCGCCGCGAGCTTCAACACTCATTGGTCCATATACATCAGTATGTATGATTTCCAACAAATCTGTTGCTCGCTCCATAGTTCCGGAGAACGGAGTTTTAGTCATCTTGCCCATGAGGCATGGTTCGCAAGCACCAAGTGATTCATAATCAAGTGATTCCAAAAGTCCATCATTATGGAGTTTCTTCATGCGTTTTACACCAATATGACCTAAACGGCAGTGCCACTAATAAGTTGCACTATCATTATTAACCTTGCATCTTTTGGCTTCAATATTATGAATATGTGTATCACACGATCGAGATCCAACAAACTATTTTCATTGGGTGTATGACCATAGAAGGTTTTTTTATTCATGTAAACAGAACAACAATTATTCTCTAACTTACATGAATAACCGTATTGCAATAAACATGATCAAATCACATTCATGCTCAACACAAACACCAAATAACACTTATTTAGGTTCAATACTAATCCCGAAAGTATAGGGAGTGTGCGATGATGATCATATCAGTCTTGGAACTGCTTCCAATACACATCGTCACTTCATCCTTTAACTAGTTTATGTTCATTATGCAACTCCCACTTCGAGTTACTACTCTTTAGCAACTGAACCAATATCAAATACCGAGGGGTTGCTATGAACACTAGTAAAATACACATCAATAATCTGTATATCAAATATACCTTTGTTCACTTTGCCATCCTTCTTATCCGCCAAATATCTAGGGCAGTTCCACTTCTAGTGACCATTTCCTTTGCAGTAGAAGCACTTGTTTCAGGCTTGAGTTTAGCTTTGGGTTTCTTCACGGGAGTGACAACTTGCTTGTCATTCTTCTTGAAGTTCCCCTTCTATCCCTTTGCCCTTTACTTGAAACAAGTGGTCTGGTTAACCATCAACACTTGATGCTCTTTCTTGATTTCTACCTTCGCCGATTTCAGCATCGTGAAGAGCTCGGGAATTACTTTTGTCATCCCTTGCAGTTCATCATGAAGTTCTACTAACTTGGTGATAGTGTCTAGAGAACTTTGTCAATTACTATCTTATCTGGAAGATTAACTCCCACTTGATTAAAGTAATTGTAGTACCCAGACAATCTGAGCACATGCTCACTGGTTGAGCTATTCTCCTCCATCTTGTAGGCAAAGTACTGTCAGAGGTCTTATACCTCTCGTCACGGGCATGAGTATGAAATACTAATTTCAACTCTTGGAACATCTTATATGCTCCGTGGCATTCAAAACGTTTTTGAAGTCCCGGTTATAAGCCGTAAAGCATGGTGCACTAAACTATCAAGTAGTCATCATACTGAGCTTTTGTCAAAACGTTCATAACGTCTACATCTGCTCCTGCAATAGGTCTGTCACCTAGCGGTGCATCAAGGACATATTTCTCTGTGCAGCAATGAGGATAATCCTCAGATCACGGAACAATTCCGCATCATTGCTACTAACATCTTTCAACTTGGTTTTCTCTAGGAACATATGAAAAATAAACGGGGAGCAACATCGCGAGCTATTGATCTACAACATAGATATGCTAATACTATCAGGACTAAGTTCATGATAAAATAAAGTTCAATTAATCATATTACTTAAGAACTCCCACTTAGATAGACATCCCTCTGGTCATCTAAATGATTACGTGATCCAAATCAACTAAACCATGTCCGATCATCACGTGAGATGGAGTAGTTTCAATGGTGAACATCTTATGTTGATCATATCTACTATATGATTCACGCTCGACCTTTCGGTCTCCAGTGTTCCGAGGCCATATCTGTATATGCTAGGCTCGTCAAGTTTAACCCGAGTATTCTGCGTGTGCAAAACTGGCTTACACCCGTTGTATTTGAACGTAGAGCTTATCACACCCGATCATCACGTGGTGTCTCGGCACGACGAACTTTCGCAACGGTGTATACTCAGGGAGAACACTTATACCTTGAAATTTAGTAAGGGATCATCTTATAATGCTACCGTCGTTCTAAGCAAAATAAGAAGCATAATAAGATAAACATCACATGCAATCAAAATATGTGACATGATATGGCCATCATCATCTTGTGCTTTTGATCTCCATCTTCAAAGCACCGTCATGATCACCTTCGTCACCGGCTTGACACCTTGATCTTCATCGTAGTATCGTTGTCGTCTCGCCAACTATTGCTTCTACGACTATCGCTACCGCTTAGTGATAAAGTAAAGCAATTACATGGCGATTGCATTTCATACAATAAAGCGACAACCATATGGCTCCTGCCAGTTGCCGATAACTTTACAAAACATGATCATCTCATACAAAACCGCATAACTCATCATGTCTTGACCATATCACATCACAACATGCCCTGCAAAAACAAGTTAGACGTCCTCTACTTTGTTTGTTGCAAGTTTTACGTGGCTGCTACGGGCTTAGCAAGAACCGTTCTTACCTACGCATACAAAACCACAACGATGTTTCGTCAAGTATGTGCTGTTTTAACCTTCACAAGGACCGGGCGTAGCCACACTTGATTCAGCTAAAGTGAGAGAGACAGACACCCGCCAGTCACCTTTAAGCAATGAGTGCTCGTAACGGTGAAACCAGTCTCGCGTAAGCGTACGCGTAATGTCGGTCCGGGCTGCTTCATCTCACAATACCGCCGAAGCAAAGTATGACATGCTGGTAAGCAGTATGACTAGTATCGTCCACAATCTCATTGTGTTCTACTCGTGCATATCATCTACGCATAGACCTGGCTCATGATGCCACTGTTGGGGAACGTAGTATTTTTAAATTTTCCTACGATCACGCAAGATCTATCTACCAGATGCATAGCAACGAGAGGGAAGAGTGTGTCTACGTACCCTCGTAGACCGGGAGCGGAAGCGTCAAGTGACGCGGTTGATGTTGTCGAACTTCTTCGCGATCCAACCGATCAAGCACCGAACGTACGGCACCTCCGCGTTCAGCACACGTTCAGCTTGATGACGTCCCACGAGCTCTTGATCCAGTTGAGCTTCACGGGAGAGTTTCGTCAGCACGCCGGCGTGGTGACGGATATGATGTGTTCACCGGCGCAGGGCTTCGCCTAAGCTCCGCGACGGTATGACCGAGGTGTGATTCTGTGGAGGGGGGCACCGCACACGGCTAAAACAATTCAACTTGTGTGTCTTTGGGTGCCCCCCTGCCCCCGTATATAAAGGAGCAAGGGAGGGAGGCCGGCCAACCTCTCCTGGTGCGGCTAGGAGTGGACTCCTACTAGGAATAGGATTGCAATCCTATTCCTAGTAGGATTCACCAAAAGAAGGAAGGGGGAAAGGAATAGGAGAGGTGGCGCCCCCCCAATCCTAGTCCAACTAGGAACCCTAGGTGGGGGCGCCGGCCAGCCCTATGGGCTGCCCCTCTCTTTCCCTTTAGGCCCACTATGGACCATCCCCTCTCGTAGGGGGTTCCGGTAACCCCCTCCGGCATTCCCGATAAATCCGAAACTTTTCCGGTATACTTCTGGTGTCCGAATATAGCCGTCCAATATATCAATCTTTATGTCTCGGACATTCCGAGACTCCTCGTCATGTCCGTGATCTCATCC
This sequence comes from Secale cereale, assembly GCA_902687465.1. Taxonomy (NCBI): domain Eukaryota; kingdom Viridiplantae; phylum Streptophyta; class Magnoliopsida; order Poales; family Poaceae; genus Secale; species Secale cereale. The sequence goes on along the minus strand of LR738713.1, from coordinate 256,109,093 downwards.
AGGACTCTGAACTACCTTCGGTACATCAATACTCATAAACTCATAATACCGATCGTCATCAAACGTTAAGCGTGCGGACCCTACGGGTTCGAGAACTATGTAGACATGACCGAGACTCATCTCCGGTCAATAACCAATAGCCGAACCTGGATGTTCATATTGACTCCTACATATTCTACGAAGATCTTTTATCGGTCAGAACCGCATAACAACATACGTTGTTCCTTTTGTCAAACAGTATGTTACTTGCCCGAGATTCGATCGTCGGTATCTCTATACCTAGTTCAATCTCGTTATCGGCAAGTCTCTTTACTCGTTCCGTAACACATCATCTCGTGACTAAGTCATTAGTCTTTTTGCTTGCAAGGCTTATTGTGATGTGTGTTACCGAGAGGGCCCAGAGATACCTCTCCGACACTCGGAGTGACAAATCCTAATCTTGATCTATGCCAACACCACGAATACTTTCGGAGACACCTGTAGAGCATCTTTATGATCACCCAGTTACGTTGTGACGTTTGATAGCACACAAGGTGTTCCTACAGTATTCGGGAGTTGCATAATCTCATAGTCATAGGAACATGTATAAGTCATGAAGAAAGCAATAGCAGTTAAACTAAACGATCATAATGCTATGCTAACGGATGGGTCTTGTCCATCACATCATTCTCCTAATGATGTGATCCCGTTGATCAAATGACAACTCATGTCTATGGCCAGGAAACATAACCATCTTTGATCAATGAGCTAGTCTAGTAGAGGCATACTAGGGACATACTGTTTTGTCTATGTATTCACACATGTACTAAGTTTCCGGTTAATACAATTCTGGCATGAATAAAAGACATTTATCATGATATAAGGAAATACAAATAACATCTTTATTATTGCCTCTAGGGCATATTTCCTTCAGCTTCGGCGGCATCCTTTGACGGCTTTGAGGACTGAAAGTGGTGTCGAGGACGCAAGCGGAGAGAGAGGATTGTGTGTGCGTAGCAAGGATGGGGGGTGCGGCCGCTCGGGCGCACCATTAATGTGGAGTAGTGGGAGTTGTGGGAGAGAGGCGGGCGGCGGTCAAACCGATGGCTCGCCTACCAGTGAGCCTGCGGACCGGACTGCTGGCATGCCTATCAAAGTTTCACACAGCTACTCGCACGCCTCCCGATGACACTGCGCGACGAGAACACCTCCGTCAATTCACACACCTGCACGCATGCCTCACCGTCTGCCTGCGTGGCGTACTGCTCGCATGCGTCCCGTTAGCTCACGCCTGCTCGCACGCCTCACGGGTCGCGCGGCGGCACGTATATAGTTTTCCTATTTGGATGATTAATCATGCCGCTTTATTGCTTAACCGAAGCATTGCACGTATCCATTGTTGGTCTAACGCTCACGGTTCGAATAAATAATCTGTTTGGGATATTGGTTCCCAATTATTAATAATCTCCCCTCTGTAATTAGATAAAGATTACATCAAAACTGGTATCAAATTTGAGAAAATAAAGTACAATGCCACCTTGTATTGGTGTCCATATGACAACACGATAAGTTTCATGAAGTTCAAATAAGATTTTGATGTACTAGAATTTAGAAATCAAGATTCTCAATGTTTGAAATTTGTTGCATGGGGAGTAAACATGCACCAAGTGAGACACATGTGTTTTTGCAATCCATTTAGGTGCACTGTCACGTGTGCATGTAGCTCAAATTTGATTTTTGCACATTATACCCGTAGAAAATCAATCAATTGATGTACTAAAATGTCTTAATGATCTCTGTGATTTTTTTGAAATTAAAACGTCCCTCCTTTGGTAACATGTATGTTCACCGCGGGATAATTAATTTAACATGCGTCGTAGTTGCGGTGGATTCACGGTGTGTGTGTGTGCGTATGTGGGTCTGGGGGTGGCTGGTGGCTCGCAGTACACTACGAGTTGTGAGCCACCGTGTGGGTTGGCCGTTTTGTTAGGCACATCAGAGTCGTGAAATCGTTATTTAAAACATTACACAACCCTTTCATACATAAATGTTTTGGCCACATGCAGTCGATGGTTGTCCTACACGACACTCAATACTCGCGTATGACGCTTTGTGTGGGCCCGCGAGGTCGTCGTCCATTACTTTGATGAACAGTCGGCAGTGAGGTTAATTTGACCAGCAAGGTAGAATCTTTTTTGTTTGTGTTATAGTGGTATATATTACACGTCGAAGAGGTGGGAGGGCACTAGCATATATATTATACGTACGCGTCCGTGAACAAGTACACCTCACTCAGTGTCGGGACTTTTTGGTTACCGGGGCACATGCCACATCAAAATTGTGAAATTGGTTATTCAAACATCACACAACACCTTTTGGGCCACATGCATATCCTATCTAGGACACTCACGTGTGACGCTTCCATCTGTGGGCCCACGAGGCCATCGTCGATGCATGCATGCATCACTTTGACCTACATCAGGAGAGGTTAATTAATTTCTCCATCGATGAGGAATCTTTTGGGTTGTACATATATTACGGCAGGAGCATATAGTATGCGGTGAAGAGGGGGGAAGGGGATCATCATATGTAGTACGCTTGATATGAACCTCACTTTGTGTGGGTGCATGGTTTACGGTTTTTGAGGCATGTGGCACATCAAAGTTGTGCATTTTGGGTATTCAACATATATATGTTTGGCCCACATGCAAAGCGGTGGTGGTTGTCCTCTCGCACCCACTTAAGCGTTTATCAGCGATATCGATGCTTTCCATCTATGGGCCCGCTTGGTTCATCACTACTTTTTGTGTGACAACAAGAGTGGTTAATTTGACTTATGAGGGATTATTATTTTTGCCCTGGGATTGCATGCATGATACAGTTTGAGCACACACACATGCATGTGAATGCAAAAATCCCTCCCATCGAGTTGAAGTGGCTAGTACAACAACACATCATGAACCAATCTCGCTCTGTGTGGGGAGCTAGTGTACGATTTTTGACACACGTGCCACATCAATGTTGTGTATTCAAACATGCATGCACGCATCACCTCCATACATATGCATGTGTGGTTGCCTTCGAACGATACACTCCATCGCATGGTTATCGGTGACAAGGCTATATATTTGTGGGCCCGCGTGGACTTCCATGATCACCTTGACCAACAACAAGATAGGTTACCATGGCGGATTCTTCATTTGGTTCGTGTTATCGTATTATAGGTCATGGTGAGATTCAGACCTAATTAAGTTTGAGCGCATATACTATGCACACATGCATGCATGCATGAATCCCCGTCGTTGGCTTGAAGTGTGGTGTAACATACATATGCATCATCAACCAAACCCTCACCCGGTGTGGGGATTTCTAGTTCGAAATCACGGTGCTACATCAAAGTTGTTCCATTGTTACTCAAAAACACACCTCTCCATACATATGTTTGGGCCACACGCATGCAGTGGTTGTCTTCAAGGACTAGCTACTTGCGTGATTATTAGCGAGCTAGCCCATCTCCTAGGTCGCATGGACGGCCATCACTTTGACCAACAACAAGAGAGAGGTTGTACGACCAAGGTGGATTATTCTTGGTTGGTTTTACGAACCATCTTGGTGAGATATATGCCTCTCTGGCCCGCTGACTGAAAGTGTGTGTGGGAGGGGGGTTGCTACTTCGCACTTTGCTAGGTGAACCTCGGTTGGGGGGCATGCATTCATAGCTTAGGATTCCCTTCGTGGAGACACGAGGGGGGTGGGGGCTGCTACTTCTCGAGCTTGCGTTGTATTCCCTCGAAGAGGAAAGGGAGATGCAGCAAAGTAGCGTAAGTATTTCCCTCAGTTTTTGAGAACCAAGTTATCAATCCAGTAGGAGACCACGCGCGAGTCCCTCGCACCTGCACAAACAAATAAGAACTTCGCAGCCAACGCGATAAGGGGTTGTCAATCCCTTTACGGTCACTTACGAAAGTGAGATCTGATAGAGATGATAGTTTATATTTTTGGTATTTTTAGTTTATAAGAACAACAAATAAAAGCGATAAAAGTAAGGTAGATGAAGACTGATATGTTGAGAATAGACCCGGTGGTCATAGTGTTCTCTAGTGGCTTCTCTCATGATAGCGATATTCTATGATGGGTAAACAAATTACTGTCGAGCAACTAATAGAAAAGCGAATAATTATGAGACTATCTAGGCATGATCATTGTATATAGGCATCACGTCTGAGACAAGTAGACCGACTCTTGCCTGAATCTACTACTATTACTCCACACATCGACCGCTATCCAGCATGCATCTAGTGTATTGAGTTCATAAGAATAGAGTAACGCCTTAAGCTAGATGACATGATGTAGAGGGATAAACTCAAACAATATGATATAAACCCCATCTTTTTATCCTTGATGGCAACAATACAATACGTGCCTTGCTGCCCCTACTGTCACTGGGAAAGGACACCGCGAGATTGAACCCAAAGACAAGCACTTCTCCAATTGCAAGAACTATAGATCTAGTAGGCCAAACCAAACCAATAATTCAAAGAGACTTGCAAGGATATTATGTGCACACATAAAAAGTTCAGAGAAGAACCAAATATCTTTCATAGATAACCTTGATCATAAACTCACAATTCATCGGATCTCGACAAACACACCGCAAAAAGAGATTACATCGAATAGATCTCCTCGAAGACCGAGGAGAACTTTGTATTGAGATCCAGAGAGAGAGAAGAAGCCATCTAGATACTAGCTATGGACCCGAAGGTCTATGGTAAACTACTCACAACTCATGGTGAGGGCGATGATGATGATGATGAAGAACTCCGTGATGGATCCCCCTCCGGTGGAGCTCCGGAACAGGCTCCAAGATGGGATCTCACGGGAACAGAAGGTTGCGGCGGTGGAATTAGGGTTTTCTCTCTGTTCACGGAGGTTCTGGGGTATGTAGACTTATATAGGAAGAAGGAGGGCACCGGGGGACGCTCGAGGGGTCCACGAGGCAGGGGCGCGCCTTGGGAAGGGGGGCACGCCCCCACCCTCGTGGGCCACCTCTTGATCCCCTGACGTCGTTCCCAAGTTCCGTGTGCGTGATTTTCTCTAAAAATATATCTCGCGAAGGTTTCATTCCGTTTGGACTCCGTTTGATATTCTTTTTCTACAAAACCCTGAAACAGGCAAAAAACAGCAATCTAGACTAGGCCTTTGGGTTAGTAGGTTAGTCCCAAAAATGATATAAAAGTGTATGATAAAGCCCATTAAACATCCAAGACTTCATAAATAATAGCATGGAACAATAAAAAATTATAGATACGTTGGAGACGTATCAAGCATCCCCAAGCTTAATTCCTGCTCGTCCTCGAGTAGGTAAATGATAAACAAAGAATTTTTGATGTGGAATACTAACCAATATAGTTTCTCAATGTAATTCTCTTAATTGTGGCATGAATGTTCACATCTGAAAGATTTAAGATAAAAGTCTATATTGACATAAGAAATAACAATACTTCAAGCATACTAACAAAGCAATCATGTCTTCTCAAAATACTATGGCTAAAGAAAGTTATCCCTAGAAAATCATATAGTCTGGCTATGCTCCCTCGTTATCACACAAAATATTCATATCATGCACAACCCTGATTTCAGCCAAGCACTTGTTTTCATACTCTATCTTTTCAAACATTTCAACTTTCACGCAATACATGAGCGTGAGCCATGGACATAGCACTATGGGTGGAATAGAGGTGGTTGTGGAGAAGACAAAAAGGAGGGAGATAGTCTCACATCGACCAGGCGTATCAACGGGCTATGGATATGCTCATCTATAGATATCAATGTGAGTGAGTAGGGATTGCCATGCAACGTATGCACTAGAGCTAAATATAAATGAAAGCTCAACAAAAGCAACTCGTGGGTGTGCATCCAACTTGCTTGCTCACGAAGACCTAGGGCATTTGAGGAAGCCCATCGTTGGAATATACAAGCCAAGTTCTATAATGAAAATTCCCACTAGTATATGAAAATGACTAAACATGAGACTCTCTACAATGAAGAACATGGTGCTACTTTGAAGCACAAGTGTGGAAAAAAGATAGTAGCAATTGTCCCTTTTTCTGTGGAGGGGCTTTATAGATTTAGCCTTTCCTCCCATGGGACAATGCTCTAATAATGATGATCATCACACTTTCATTACAACTCGATAATACAACAACAAAGTATGACTCTATATGAATGCCTCCGGCGGTGTACCGGTATGTGCAATGAAACAAGAGTGACATGTATAAAATTATGCATGGTGTCCTTGCCACAAATACGATGTCAACTACATGATCATGCAATGGCAATATGACAATATGATGTGTGTCATATGAACGGAAGGGTGGAAATTTGCATGGCAATATATCTCGGAATGGCTATGGAAATGCCATGATAGGTAGGTATGGTGGCAGTTTTGAGGAATAATATGGTGGCTTTTTTGAGGAAGGATATATAGTGGGTTTATGGTACCGGTGAAAGTTAAGTGGTACAAGAGAGGCTAGCAATGGTGGAAGGGTGAGAGTGCGTATAATCCATGACCTCAACATTAGTCATAAGAACTCATATACTTACTGCAAAAATCTACGAGTCATCAAAACAAAGCTATCAACGCATGCTCCTAGGGGGGAGGTTGGTAGGAGTTAACCATCGCGCGCCCCTCCACACAAAGGTTGGCACTCTACAAATACCTCATGCTCTAACTTCGTCATGTAGCGGTTCACCATACGTGCATGCTACGGGAATCACTAACCTTAACACAAGTATTTCTAAATTTCATAATAACTCCACTAGCATGACTCTAATATCACTATCCTCGTGTCTCAAAACAATTATCAAGCATCCAACATCTCATTCTATTCAATGCACTTAGTGTGATTTTTTTTACTACATTGACATTGGATGTTTATCATGCGAAGACTAGTTTCTTCAGCCTAAACACATTACCATGATGTTTTAATAGACTCTCAAAAGGATATAAGTGAAGCATGAGAGTTTAACAATTTCTACAAAATATTACCACCACCGTGCTCTAAAAGATGTAAGTGAAGCACTAGAGCAAAATCTATTCAACTCAAAAGACATAAGTGAAGCACATAGAGTGTTCTAAAGATTTCTAGGCCATATTTAACTCTCTCTCAAATAGGTGTGTCCAGCAAGGATGATTGTGGTAAACTAACAAGCAAAGACTCAAATTATACAAGACGCTCCAAGCAAAACACATAACATGTTGCGAATAAAAATATAGCTCCAAGTATAGTTACCGATGGATGAAGACGAAAGAGGGGATGCCTTCCCAGGGCATCCCCAAGCTTAGGATTTTGATTATATTGAATTACTTGGGGTGCCATGGGAATCCCCAAGCTTAGGCCTTTGCTACTCCTTGTTCCATAGTCCATCAAAGCAATACTCAAAACTTGAAAACTTCACAACACAAAACTTAGACAAAAATTCTCGTGAGCTCCGTTAGTATAAGAAAGCAAACCACTACTCAAAGGTGCAGCAATGAATTCATTCTTTGTTTATATTGGTGTTAAACCTACTGCATTCCAACTTCTCTATGGTTCATATCCTCCAATACTACTCATAGAAGCATTGAAATAAGCAAACAACACACGAAAAACAGAATCTGTCAAAAACAGAACAGTCTGTAGTAATCTGCAGGTTTCGCCTACTTATGGAACTCCAAAAAATTCAAACTAAATTGGTAAACTGGCGGAATTTGTCTACCAATCATCTGCAAAAAGAATCAACTAAAAAGCACACTCCAATAAAATCCAAAGACCACTTTAGCGAGCGCCAATGATTCAATTTTTCACAACAAGATCACTTAAACTTCACACAAGTCTTCCCAAAGGTTCTACTTGGCACAAACACTAAAAAAAACATGAAACCACATCTAATCAGAGGATAGATGCAATATTTATTCCCTAACAGCAATAAAAACAAAAAAAATATAAAATTGGGTTGCCTCCCAACAAGCGCTATCGTTTTACGCCCCTAGGTAGGCACGATACAAGATAAATCTAGGTATTGCCATCCTTGGAAGGCAATCCATAAGTGGCTCTCATGATAGATTCATATGGAAATTTGATTTTATTTCTAGGAAAGTGTTCCATGCCTTTCCTTAATGGAAATTGGAATCTAATATTTCCTTCCTTCATATCAATAATTGCACCAATCATTCTAAGGAAAGGTCTACCAAGAAAAATAGGACATGAAGGATTGCAATCTATATCAAGAACAATGAAATCTACGGGCACATAATTCCTATTGGCAACTATAAGAACATCATTAATTCTTCCCATAGGTTTCTTAATAGTGGAATCCGCAAGATGAGAATTTAAAGAACAATCATCAAGCTCATGGAACCCTAGCAAATCACACAAAGTTTTTGGCATAGTGGAGACACTTGCACCCAAATCACACAAAGCATAGCATTCATGATGTTTTATTTTTATTTTGATAGTAGGTTCCCACTCATCATAAAGCTTTCTTGTAGCGACCAGACCTCAAACAGTCTGATTTCCGTGCATCAGTGTCATCCCTGGATCAGTAATGCTGACACGCACGGTACTTGAAGGATTTATAACAGAGTAGCAATCACACACTTATTACATCGATAGTCCAATGATGAATTTATTACAAATAATATGGCTGAAGGCCATCTAACACGATAACAGTGGAAGGCTTGGAAGATAAGTGAGTCCATCAACTCCAGCGGCATCACTGAGTATAGAACCACGACCTAAAAGGGCATCTTACTCGTCGTCTGAAAAGTCTACAACATAAAACGTTGCAGCCCGAAAAACGGGCCAGCACATGGAATATGCTGGCAAGGTAACACAAGAGAATGCAATGAAAGTAAGGCTATACTATATGCAATATGGCAGGTGGAAAGCTCTATGGTTAAGTTTTTGCGTAAAGCCAATTTTTCCCTACTTCAAAGGAATGCATTTTAATTAACTATCATGGTAGTTGAAACATCGTTGAGAAGATAGACATCCTCTCAACCCCAATTAAAAGTAATCATTAAACCCAACAAAATTAAATTAAAGTAACATGTTGAGATGCACATGAAAATCCAAGTACTAGATACTCAAAACGTCCATAACCGGGGACACGGCTAATCATGATCAATTTGTACACTCTGCAGAGGTTTGTGCACTTTTCCCACAAGACACGATTGCCTCCGTTTGGTTTCTCGCACTGCATGGTGTTTGAGAAACGGATGACCGAGACATAGTCTTTCAGAAGCGCTAGCACCTTACGATCGGGCGGACCGTACCAACCTACATCCCCTACATCGACTAGTCCACCACTGTAAGAGTTCGCACGACTTACTCATACTATGCTAGAGCCCATAATAGCATTGTGGTTGCACACGGAAGTTTCTAGTATCAATAATCTCATGATCCCTTTGAGCCTGGGTGGCGGTCCAAAAGAAAAACAGGCAATCCTGGAATACCCAGATGCCTCAATCCACCCAGATGTGTATTAATGTTGCCACCTTAAGTTGAACCATTAATTAAACAATCTCACATCTGTCATGGATTTCACTCACCCAATCCACGTCTACGAGCATAGCATGTCCTAGCAGCAAACGTAGAAGTAACTCCCAAGGGTTTGAATGTAATGCAGGTAATAGGTACTACCTCAAACTACTTCCCAATCCCACAAATTAATTGATCCTACTCATGCAATGTGTGAGGGTTTGACTAATGCAATGAAAACTGGGTAATTGGAAAGCATGATCAAAGTGTTACTTGCCTTGCTGATGATCCGCAAAACCTAGAGACTCAAAGTAGCAAGCGGCGCACTCCGGGTACTCTATCGCAATCAAACAAACAAGCATACAATAAGTACTTAACTAATGCACGGGTAAAACTCAAATAAGAGATCTAACCAGAAAGTTCAACTTAAGAACTCCGGTTTGCAAAAAGAATCAACTCGAAAGAAGCAACGAAACTCAAACTGCAAAAGAAACGAGCTCCGAATTACTAGTTGGCCTAAAGTCAAATTTTACAGTAGCCAAAACTTTGTTCAAGTTGATTAAACGTAAAGAGGGCTTCGAGACGAAGATCTGGGATTTTGAATCACCTGATTCCGACTCTCGAGCGAAAAGAAAAACGAAAAACAAGATCAGGGGAGAAATCCCGATCGGAATAATCGCGGATAAATACCCCGAAAAAGAAAAACGACGAACCGGCTAACGAACGAACGTTCGCTGTCTGCGGTTAGCTAACGAAAACCGTTCGTTAAAACGAACGTCCGCTAATTAGCTAAACCGAAAAAAAACGAACCGATCTATTCTTAAAAAACAGATCTAGGTTTTTCCTAAATAAACCGATCGGTTAACCTAAGAAAGAAAAAAACTAACTACCTCGAACTCCGGCGAGCTGGCGGCGGCGCGGCGAGGCAGGGCGGCGGGAGGCTCGGGCTAGGGTTTGGGGCGCGGCGCGACGGGCTGTGGGGCGAAATGGGCCGGCGGCTGCGGCTTATAAAGCCCAGTCTCCCGGTCCGATACGAGACTAGGTCGGTTCCCTTTTTTTTAAAGAGTCCCTGCGCAGAACAACTAACGAAAGAAATACCAAACGGACTCCAAAATTCTCGAAATAAATTTTCACCGTCCTCTAATAATATTTAGGACAAAGTGAACATTTTTCCTGGACCTAAATGCAATTTTGAAAAACGCGTATTTTTCCTATGCAAATAAATCCGAAAATAAATCCAGAAAAATACCAAAAGTGATTTTAATATTTTTCCTCCAATATTTCTGTTATTTTGGAGAAGTCATATTATCTCCGCTCATATATTTTATTTAGAAATATTTTTAGGAGAGAAAAATAATTAGAATCACACTGTCCTCGTACCGGTATTCGAGCGAACTCAAATACAAAAATGGTAAAATCCCCAACTCTCTCCGTAGGTCCTTCAGTTGCTTAGAATTTCGAGGAACTCCACGAACAAAAATGCAAAACATGCAAATGCAAATATGATCTATGTATAACATTCCAAATTGAAAATTTGGGATGTTACAAACCTACCCCCTTAGAATGAATCTCGCCCTTGAGATTCGACTTGGCTAGAGAACAGGTGTGGGTGGTCCTTGCGTAGATCATCTTCTCGCTCCCAGGTGGCTTCTTCCTCGGTGTGGTGACTCCACTGAACTTTGCAAAACTTGATAACCTTGCTACGTGTAACTCTGCTCGAAAATTTGAGAATCTTAACAGGCTTCTCCTCGTAGGTCAGATCACTGTCCAACTGAATTGCTTCTAGGGGTACTGTGTCTCTAAGCGGTATATCGGCCATCTCCGCGTGGCACTTCTTAAGCTGCGAAACGTGAAACACGTCGTGCACTCCTGACAATCCTTCGGGCAATTCCAACTTATAGGCAACCTCTCCCATGCGTTCCAAAACACGGTAGGGTCCCACAAATCTCGGGGCTAACTTCCCTTTAACTCCGAAACGTTTAACTCCTCGCAGAGGCGATACTCTCAAGTACGCTCTGTCTCCGATCTCATAGGTTATCTCCTTGCGCTTCGAGTCTGCATAACTCTTCTGTCTGGACTGAGCTACTTTCATTCTATCTCGGATCAACTTCACCTTCTCCTCATACTCTTTGATTAAGTCTGGTCCAAACAGTTGTCGGTCTCCAATTTCATCCCACGACAACGGTGTTCGGCATCTCCTTCCATACAATGCTTCGAACAGTGCCATCTTCAAACTGGCCTGGTAACTGTTGTTGTATGAGAAATCCGCATAGGGCAAGTTGTCATCCCAACTAGATCCGTAATCTAATGCATAGGCTCTTAGCATATCCTCTAAAATCCGATTGACTCTCTCCGTCTGTCCATCTGTCTGCGGGTGGAATGCTGTGCTAAACTCTAGCCTGGTTCCCAAAGTTTCATGTAACTGATTCCAGAACTTTGAGGTAAACTGGGTTCCTCTATCTGATACGATGCTCCTCGGAACTCCATGCAGACATACAATTCTGGTCATGTATATCTTTGCCAACTTTGCACTGGTATAAGTGGTTTTCACAGGAATAAAGTGGGCTACATTCGTCAATCGGTCAACTACTACCCAGATTGAGTCATATCCTACTTTGGTCCTGGGCAATCCGGTGATAAAATCCATGCCAAGCTTCTCCCACTTCCATTCGGGTATTGGCATAGGTTGTAACAATCCTGCTGGCTTCTGATGTTCTGCATTCACTCTCTGGCATACATCACAAACTGCTACATACTCCGCAATATCCTTCTTCATACCGGTCCACCAGAAAATATCCTTCAAATCCAAATACATCTTAGTATTTCCTGGGTGAATCGAGTATGGTGAATCATGGGCCTCTTGTAAAATCAACTTCCTGATCTCCGGGTCATTGGGCACATAGATTCGATCCTCAAACCATAGGGTGTCGTGTTCATCCTCACGAAAACCTTTAGCTTTTCCTTCGCTCATCCTCTCCTTTATAGAGGCAATCTCCTTGTCAGCTTTCTGAGCTTCTCTAATTTTATCCATTAGGGTTGACTGGATTTCTAGTGTTGCTACATAGCCTCTCGGAACTATCTCCAAACGTAGTTCTCGTAGGTCCTCGGCTAACTCCTTTGGAAACTCCTCCATCATTAGGGTGTTGACATGGCTCTTACGGCTTAACGCATCAGCTACTACGTTAGCCTTTCCGGGATGATAATGCAATCTCATGTCATAATCCTTAATGAGTTCCAGCCATCTCCTTTGCCTAAGATTCAACTCCTTCTGAGTGAATATGTACTTCAAACTCTTATGATCCGTATATACTTCACAATGGTTTCCAATGAGAAAATGTCTCCACGTCTTCAATGCATGCACTACGGCTGCTAACTCCAAATCGTGGGTGGCATAGTTCATCTCATGAGGTTTCAGTTGTCGTGAAGCATACGAAACATCTCTTCCTTCCTGCATAAGAACAACTCCAAGTCCTCGACGTGAAGCGTCGCAGTACACCTCATAATCCTTATGTTGATCTGGCGGAATCAACACAGGGGACGAGACCAACCTTTTCTTCAACTCCTGGAAACTAGCCTCACATTCTTCTGTCCAACTGAACTTGGTGTTCTTCTTCAACAACTCCGTCATTGGCTTTGCAATCTTCGAGAAATACTCGATAAATCTCCGGTAGTATCCTGCGAGTCCAAGAAAACTCCGGATCTCTCCAACTGGTCACACTGTCCACCTTAGTGGGATCTACTGCTATTCCTTCTCCAGATATAACATGTCCGAGGAATCTGACTTCCTTCAACGAAAACTCGCATTTGCTAAACTTGGCATATAACTGGTGTTCTCTGAGCTTCTCCAATACCAAACGCAAATGCTCTTCATGCTCCTCTTCATCCTTCGAGAAGATCAATATATCATCTACGAACACTACGACGAACTTATCCAAATACTCCATAAACACTTTGTTCATCAGGTTCATAAAGTATGCCGGTGCGTTTGTCAGACCAAACGACATAACGGTATACTCGTACAACCCATACCTAGTGGTAAAGGCCATCTTAGGTATATCCTACTCTCGGATCTTCAATTGATGGTACCCTGATCATAGATCGATCTTAGAAAATACCTTAGCTCCTTGCAATCTATCGAACAGATCATTGATCATTGGCAATGGGTACTTGTTCTTGATCGTTAATTCATTCAATCCTCGGTAATCAACAACCATTCTTAACGATCTATCCTTCTTCTCCACTAGAAGTACTGGCGAACCCCAAGGCGAAGAACTTGGGCGTATGAATCCTTTATCCAGTAACTCCTTAATCTGCTTCTTAATTTCCTCCAAATCCTTTGCGGGCATCCTATATGGTCTCTTAGAAATTGGCCCGGTGCCTGGCAAAAGTTCAATCAAAAACTCTATATCTCTATCCGGTGGCATGCCAGGTAACTCCTCTGGAAACACATCCGGATAATCCTTCACTACTGGTACTTCCTCCTGAACAACTCCTGACAGGGAATTTAATCTACTCCTCTTTGACTCATGCCGGGATACATACTTGATCCTTCTTCCTTCCGGCGTGGTAAGCAAAATGGACTTACTGGCACATTCAATATTCCCTTCATACTTAGATAACCAATCCATGCCTAATATCACATCCAGTCCTTGAGATTCCAATACTATTAGGTCCGAAGGGAATATGTAATTACCAATCCTTAAGGGCAACTGATCACACCATGACTTAGCCATATACTCTACCCCTGGTGAGGTTACTAACATGGGCGATCTAAGGGCTTGGGTCGGCAGCTTATACTTATCCACGAATCCCCTTGAAATGTATGAATGCGATGCACCAGTATCGAAAAGAACGAGTGCAATAAAAGACTTAACTAAGAACTTACCTATAACTGCATCTGGTTGCTCTTCTACTTCCTCCACGGTCACGTGGTTCACTTGTCCTTTGTTAAACGGGTTGGCCTTCTTCCCGGCGCTTCCATTGCCGTTCCCATTCTTAACTTCTGGGCATTCATTAGCATAATGTCCAGTCTTCCCGCACTTGTAACAAGTGACATGGCTAAAATCCCTCTTGGTGGGTGTGGACGGTGTAGGGCGGTTCTGGTTTCCATTGGCTCCATTCCCGTTTCCATTCCCATTTCCATTCTTGGTGCCATTGTGATTGTGCGAGCTACTTCCTCCATGGGTATGCTGAAACTGTCCTACCGCTTTAGGGGTAAAGCGATGCTTTTGCTGTGCTCCAGAATTATACTTTCCTTGCCCATACTTCCTCTTGCAACTCTCAATCTGTTGATGCTTCCTTTCAATCATTAGGGCACGGTCAACCAACTCCTGGTAATTATTGAAAGTTTCCACCATCAACTGTACACTCATCTCATCATTCAGCCCTTCCATGAATCTCTCCTGCTTCTTGGCATCTGTGGCCACATCATCTGGGGCATAACGAGATAGGGTACTAAACTCATCCACGTACTGAGCTACAGTACGATTCCCTTGGCGCAAGTTGCGAAACTCCTGCTTCTTCATACTCATGGCTCCAGTTGAGACATGGGCAGTACGAAAAGCTTGCTGAAACTGATCCCTGGTCACGTTGGCTACGGGGTAAGTGGCTGTGTAGTTCTCCCACCATGCTGCGGCTGGTCCAGACAACTGGAGTGCGGCAAATCGCACCTTCTCAGCATCCGAGCAATGGGCGGTGGTCAAATCCCTTCCAATCTTGCGTAGCCAGTCATCAGCCACAATTGGTTCGATGCTGCTAGCAAACACAGGTGGTTGCAACCTTAAGAAACGTGTCAGGTTGTCCATAGGTGGTGGTGGTGGAGGGTTGTTGTTGTTGTTGTTGTTCTGGTTGTTCCGAGTGTTCTGGACAAGAAGTTGCATCAGGGTGTTCTGCTGCTGGATCAACTGGGTGAGCTCAGGGGGAAACTCAAATTCACGTCTTGGAGGCATCTGATGGGTGTAGAGGGAAGAGATTAGAATAGAATAGAGGTCTAAGGGAAAATCACTACCCATATGCACATGAGACGAACACACAATCATATCACACCAATCAATTTCAAACAAGGTCTTACAAATCTAACGATCGTTACAAAGGTGCTCTAAATCTAATATGTGGAGGTAAACTACTAGTCACAGGGTGGTTATCTAAAAATATTGATCGGCAGAGGATTCCATAATATCTGCTCCAGCTTCATCTTCATAGTCTTCAGCCTTGCTATCCTCAGCTTCCGAATTTGTGTCATCTATGATGATATAATCCTCTGGTGGAATCTCCTTGGGTTTTTCTTCCTCGTCTTCTTCTCCCATGAGTATCCCTAACTTCCGGGTCAAATCATCATTCTTCTCCACAAGTATCTTCATCTCCTCCTCATATCCGTCGCGTGTAGACTTGAGTTCTTCCTCTAGCTCCAAATTCCTATTTAGGGCCTTCTTCAAATCTATCATCCCTGCACACATCTGGTGCTCCTGGCGATGAATGTGGTGGTTCAACTCCTGGATGAATGTTGCAATGGACATACCCTTCCGAGTGCTGATCATATCCCAATTCTCATCTCGGCGTCCACAAATCTGGTAGATAGTGTCCTTTAGCTCCGTCTGGTAGACTTCTCCAATCCTTCCCATAGCAATGTGGGCTGCCATACTCCTTCCTAGGCTCCATGTAGGTGCATTAAAGGAAAATGCTATGAGTGAGGTGACGGGTGCGAACGTCCTTCCTGGAACTTGAGCTTGAATCAACCAACGCTCCTCCTCAGGTAGAGTGGCATTGTAGGTTCCAGTGAAGCTTGGTAATCCAATGTTGAGATATTTGGTGACTTCCTTCAGGTGTCATCGAAAGGGTGTTTCTTCATCCGATTGCATGAACTTGTGCTTTGCTTCCACCATCCTAAAGAGTAGAAAAGATGAGGAGTCAGAAAAGAGAAGAGGGAATAGTGTTCTAGGGCTTGTCTTAGTGGTCGTGTCCTATAGTCAGCGTGTGCTCTGATACCATCTTGTAGCGACCAGACCTCAAACAGTCTGATCTCCGTGCATCAGTGTCATCCCTGGATCATTAATGCTGACACGCACTGTACTTGAAGGATTTATAACAGAGTAGCAATCACACACTTATTACATCGATAGTCCAATGATGAATTTATTACAAATAATATGGCTGAAGGCCATCTAACATGATAACAATGGAAGGCTTGGAAGATAAGTGAGTCCATCAACTCCAGCGGCATCACTGAGTATAGAACCACGACCTAAAAGGGCATCTTACTCGTCGTCTGAAAAGTGTGCAACATGAAACGTTGCAGCCCGAAAAACGGGCCAGCACATGGAATATGCTGGCAAGGTAACACAAGAGAATGCAATGAAAGTAAGGCTATACTATATGCAATATGGCTGGTGGAAAGCTCTATGGTTAAGTTTTTGCGTAAAGCCAATTTTTCCCTACTTCAAAGGAATGCATTTTAATTAACTATCATGGTAGTTGACACATCGTTGAGAAGATAGACATCCTCTCAACCCCAATTAAAAGTAATCATTAAACCCAACAAAATTAAAGTAAAGTAACATGTTGAGATGCACATGAAAATCCAAGTACTAGATACTCAAAACGTCCATAACCGGGGACACGGCTAATCATGATCAGTTTGTACACTCTGCAGAGGTTTGTGCACTTTTCCCACAAGACTCGATAGCCTCCGTTTGGTTTCTCGCACTGCATGGTGTTTGAGAAACGGATGACCGAGACATAGTCTTTCATAAGCGCTAGCACCTTACGATCGGGCGGACCGTACCAACCTACATCCCCTACATCTGCTAGTCCACCACTGTAAGAGTTCGCACGACTTACTCATACTATGCTAGAGTCCATAATAGCATTGTGGTTGCACACAGAAGTTTCTAGTATGAATAATCTCATGATCCCTTCGAGCCTGGGTGGCGGTACAAAAGAAAAACAGGCAATCCTGGAATACCCAGATGCCTCAATCCACCAAGATGTGTATTAATGTTGCCACCTTAAGTTGAACCATTAATTAAACAATCTCACATCTGTCATGGATTTCACTCACCCAATCCACGTCTACGAGCATAGCATGTCCTAGCAGCAAACGTAGAAGTAACTCCCAAGGGTTTGAATGTAATGCAGGTAATAGGTACTACCTCAAACTACTTCCCAATCCCACAAATTAATTGATCCTACTCATGCAATGTGTGAGGGTTTGACTAATGCAATGAAAACTGGGTAATTGGAAAGCATGATCAAAGTGTTACTTGCCTTGCTGATGATCCGCAAAACCTAGAGACTCAAAGTAGCAAGCGGCGCACTCCGGGTACTCTATCGCAATCAAACAAACAAGCATACAATAAGTACTTAACTAATGCACGGGTAAAACTCAAATAAGAGATCTAACCAGAAAGTTCAACTTAAGAACTCCGGTTTGCAAAAAGAATCAACTCGAAAGAAGCAACGAAACTCAAACTGCAAAAGAAACGAGCTCTGAATTACTAGTTAGCCTAAAGTCAAATTTTACAGTAGCCAAAACTTTGTTCAAGTTGATTAAACGTAAAGATGGCTTAAAGACGAAGATCTGGGATTTTGAATCACCTGATTCCGACTCTCGAGCGAAAAGAAAAACGAAAAACAAGATCAGTGGAGAAATCCCGATCGGAATAATCCCGGATAAATACCCCGAAAAAGAAAAACGATGAATAGGCTAACGAACAAACGTTCGCTGTCTGCGGTTAACTAACGAAAACCGTTCGTTAAAACGAACATACGGACGAACGTCCGCTAATTAGCTAAACCGAAAAAAACCGAACCGATATATTCTAAAAAAACAAATCTAGGTTTTTCCTAAATAAAACCGATCGGTTAACCTAAGAAAGAAAAAAAAACTAACTACCTCGAACTCCGGCGAACTCCGGCGGTCTCCGGCGAGGGGCGGCGGCGGCGTGGCTCTGGCGAGGCGGCGTGGCGGCAAGCTGGCGGCGGCGCGGCGAGGGAGGGCGGCGGCGCGGCGCGGGCGAGGCGGCGGGGCGGCACGGCGGCGGGAGGCGGCGGCGGAAACCGGCGGCGACGGCGGCGGCGGGAGGCTCGGGCTAGGGTTTGGGACGCGGCGCGACGGGCTGTGGGGCGAAACAGGCCGGCGGCTGCGGCTTATAAAGCCCAGTCTCCCGGTCCGATACGAGACTAGGTCGGTTCCTTTTTTTTAAAAAAAAAGAGTCCCCGCGCGGAAAAACTAACGAAAGAAATACCAAACGGACTCCAAAATTCCCGAAATAAATTTTCACCGTCCTCTAATAATAGTTAGGACAAAGTGAACATTGTTCCCGGACCTAAAATCAATTTTGAAAAACGCGTATTTTTTCTATGCAAATAAATCCGAAAATAAATCCAGAAAAATACCAAAAATGATTTTAATATTTTTCCTCCAATATTTCTGTTATTTTGGAGAAGTCATATTATCTCCGCTCATATATTTTATTTAGAAATATTTTTAGGAGAGAAAAATAATTAGAATCACACTGTCCTCGTACCGGTATTCGAGCGAACTCAAATACGAAAATGGTAAAATCCCCAACTCTCTCCGTAGGTCCTTGAGTTGCTTAGAATTTTGAGGAACTCCACGAACAAAAATGCCAAACATGCAAATGCAAATATGATCTATGTATAACATTCGAAATTGAAAATTTGGGATGTTACATTTCTAGGGATAGAAATTTCCAACTCAAGTTTTTCTTCATAAGATTGCATCAAAGCATCAACTATGTGTTTGGTGAAAGCTTTATTTTGACTATAAGCATGCGGAGAATTTAGTACGGATTACAACAAGGAAATACAATCAATCAAAGAGAAATTTTCATAATTGAATCCCTTGAAATCCAAAGTAGTGGGTTCATCACTATGCAAAGTTTTAATCTCTTCACTCCCACTTTTAGCAATTTTAGCATCAAGATCTAAAGACTCCGAATCATCGGGACACCTTAAAGCAAAATCATCTCCAATCCTATTTTCATCAAGATTTATACTAGAAAACAAGGATCTAATAGAAGACACATCAATAACTTTCAGATCTTCATATTTATTTCATGATAACTAGAAGAACACGATTTAATATAATCATCTCTTTTAGCACGCATCCTAGCGGTTCTTTCTTTGCATTCATCAATGGAAATTCTCATGGCTTTGAGAGACTCATTGATATCATGCTTAGGTGGGATAGATCTAAGTTTCAGAGAATCAACATCAAGAGTAATTCTATCCACACTTCTAGCCAATTCATCAACCTTAAGCAATTTCTCTTCAAGCAAAGCATTGAAATTCTTTTGCGAGATCATAAACTTTTTAACACTAGTTTCAAATTCAGAAGGCATCTTTTCATAAGAGTTGTTGTAGGAATTACCATAATTAATATAGGAATTACTAGGAAAAGGTCTAGGATTAAAATTACCTCTATAAGCATTGTTACCAAAATTATTCCTACCAACAAAATTCGCATCCAAAGATTCATTGTTATTCTCAATCAAAGTGGAAAAAGGCATATCATTAGGATCAGAAGAAGCACTCTTAGCAGCAAATAATTTCATAAGTTCATCCATCTTTCCACTCAAAACACTAATTTCTTCGATAGCATGCACTTTTTTACTAGTAGACCTTTCGGTGTGCCATTGATAATAATTAACCATAATATTATCTAGGAGTTTGGTAGCTTCTCCTAAGGTGGTTTCCATGAAAGTGCCTCCCGCGGCCGTGTCTAAAAGATTTCTAGAAGCAAAATTCAAGCCAGCATAAAAGTTCTGAGTAATCATCCATAGATTCAAACCATGTGTGGGGCAATTACGTATCATCAATTTCATTCTCTCCCAAGCTTGTGCAACATGCTCATGATCTAGTTGCTTAAAATTCATAATGTCATTTCTAAGAGAGATGATCTTAGTAGGAGGGAAATACTTAGAGATAAAAACATCTTTGCACTTATTCCACGAATCAATACTATTTCTAGACAAAGAGGAAAACCAAGTTTTAGCACGATCTCTAAGTGAAAACGGAAATAACTTCAATTTAACAATATCGTTATCCGTATCCCTTTTCTTTTGCATATCACACAAATCAAGAAAGTTGTATAGATGGGTAGCGGCATCTTCACTAGGAAGGCCGGAGAATTGATCTTTCATGACAAAATTCAACAAAGCAGCATTGATCTCACAAGATTCATAATTGGTAATAGGAGCAATCAAAGTGCTAATAAAATCATTGTTGTTGGTATCGGAGAAGTCACACAATTTGGTATTGTTCTGAGCCATAGTGACAAGCAAGCAATCCAACACACACAAGCAAACAAGAAACAATCGAACGATAAACACACGGAGGAAGAAGGGCAAATAAAACGGCAAGGGTGAAGTGGGGGAGAGGAAAACGAGAGGCAAATAAATGTAATGCGAAGGATAAGGGTTTGTGATGGTACTTGGTATATGACTTTTGCGTAAGCCTCCCCGGCAACGGCGCCAGAAATTCTTCTTGCTACTTCTCGAGCTTGCGTTGTATTCCCTCGAAGAGGAAAGGGAGATGTAGCACAGTAGTGTAAGTATTTCCCTCAGTTTTTGAGAACTAAGGTATCAATCCAGTAGGAGACCATGTGCGAGTCCCTCGCACCTGCACAAACAAATAAGAACTTCGCAGCCAACGCGATAAGGGGTTGTCAATCCCTTTACGGTCACTTACGAAAGTGAGATCTGATAGAGAGGATAGTTTATATTTTTGGTATTTTTAGTTTATAAGAACAGCAAATAAAAGCGATAAAAGTAAGGTAGATGTAGATTGATATGTTGAGAATAGACCCGGGGGCCATAGTGTTCTCTAGTGGCTTCTCTCATGATAGCGATATTCTATGGCGGGTAAACAAATTACTGTCGAGCAATTGATAGAAAAGCGAATAATTATGAGATTATCTAGGCATGATCATTGTATATAGGCATCACGTCCGAGACAAGTAGACCGACTCCTGCCTGCATCTACTACTACTACTCCACACATCGACCGCTATCCAGCATGCATCTAGTGTATTAGTTCATAAGAACAGAGTAACGCCTTAAGCAAGATGACATGATGTAGAGGGATAAACTCAAGCAATATGATATAAACCCCATCTTTTTATCCTCGATGGCAACAATACAATACGTGCCTTGCTGCCCCTACTGTCACTGGGAAAGGACACCGCAAGATTGAACCCAAAGCCAAGCACTTCTCCCATTGCAAGAACTATAGATCTAGTAGGCCAAACCAAACCAATAATTCGAAGAGACGTGCAAGGATATTATGAGCACACATAAAAAGTTCAGACAAGAACCAAAATATCTTTCATAGATAATCTTGATCATAAACTCACAATTCATCGGATCTCAACAAACACACCGCAAAAAGAGATTACATCGAATAGATCTCCTCGAAGACCGAGGAGAACTTTGTATTGAGATCCAGAGAGAGAGAAGAAGCCATCTAGATACTAGCTATGGACCCGAAGGTCTGTGGTAAACTACTCACAACTCATGGTGAGGGCGATGATGAAGATGATGAAGAACTCCGTGATGGATCCCCCTTCGGTGGAGCTCCGGAAGAGGCTCCAATATGGGATCTCACGGGAATAGAAGGTTGCGGCGGTGGAATTAGGGTTTTCTCTCTGTTCACGGAGGTTTTGGGGTACGTAGAGTAATATAGGAAGAAGGAGGGCACCGGGGGACGCTCGAGGGGGCCACGAAGCAGGGGGCGCGCCCTGGGATGGGGGGCGCGGCCCCCTCCCTCGTGGGCCACCTCTTGATCCCCTGACGTGGTTCCCAAGCTCCGTGTGCGTGATTTTCTCCAAAAATTTCACTCGCAAAGGTTTCATTCCGTTTGGACTCCGTTTGATATTCTTTTTCTGCAAAACCCTGAAATAGGCAAAAAAACAACAATCTGGACTCGGCCTTTGGGTTAGTAGGTTAGTCCCAAAAATGATATAAAAGTGTATGATAAAGCCCATTAAACATCCGAGACTTCATAAATAATTGCATGGAACAATCAAAAATTATAGATACGTTGGAGACGTATCACGGGCTGCTAGCCACTTCGCACTTTGCTAGGTGAACCTCGGTTGGGGGGCATGCATTCATAGCTTAGGATTCCCTTTCGTGCTGACATGAGGGGGGCTTCTAGCTACTTCACACTTTGCTAAGTGAACCTTGGTTGGGGGGCATGCATTCATAGCTTAGGATTCCCTTCGTGCCGACACGAGGGATGGGTGG
>LR738713.1:256067595-256085962 GCA_902687465.1 Secale cereale | reverse complement strand
CATGAGGGAGGGGTCTGCTAGCTACTTCGCACTTTGCTAGGTGAATGAACCTCGGTTGGGGGGGCATGCATTCATAGCTTAGGATTCCCTTCGTGCCGGCACGAGGGAGGAGGGGGGCTGCTAGCTACTTCGCACTTTGCTAGGTGAACCTCGGTTGGGGGGAGGGGGCATGCATTAATAGCTTAGGATTCCCTTTGTGCCGACACGAGGGGGTGGAGGTGGGGGCAAGCAATACCGTGCACTTTGCGAGAGAGGTGCCACATCAAAGTTGCATTTGGTATTTGAAAATCAAACCACCCTTCTAATACATAAATTTGGTCCACATGCAAGTGTGTTCGTGTTCTGAACATTGGACAAGTCGGATGACGTAACAGACACGGTTCACTCAAACTAACTATGTGCCACGCCGGCGCACCTGCCACGCACACATCCGCACAGTACATTGGGCTCCATGAGGCTCCCCCTCTCAAAAATATATGCCCGCCTCGAGGGTTTTTCTGTTTGATAACACACGGTTGTTATCTCTAGACCGTGTGCGATGTTTCTTGTTCCCAATCACGCCTGCATCGCTAGAAAATATCTACCCGCCTCGAGGATTTTTCTGTTTCGTAACACATGGTTGTTATCTCCGGACCGTGTGCGGTGTTTCTTGTTCCCAATCCCGCCTACATCCCTAGAAAATATATGCCCATCTCATGGGTTTTTCTGTTTCATAACACACGGTTGTTATCTCTGGACCGTGTGTGATGCACTATCATCAAAATTTTCAATAACCCGACATTTCACTCATGCGTCTAACCCCCGCATAGTAATTTTTTTAGTACCCGCGTCATTTCCTCAAACACCCTGCCCCCCTCCACACACACACACACACACACACACACACACCAAAACCTCTTCGGCCGTGCGCGCGTGCACACAAACACACACACCCTCCCTCGCTCGAAACCCTAGCAAGGTCCCCATTGCCGATGCTGCCACCGCCGCAAGGCCTCCATTGTCAACATATGATGGTTTGCCCGTGCAGCTTACCCACCGATCTCCATACCCAGGCCGCCCTGAGTTTCTTAGATGACGCCTGCCAAATGCCCCTTTCCCACAGATCCCCATCCCCATCCCCATCCCCCACTCCAGAGCGTCGCAGCCTAAGCCCGACTATGCTTACCATGGAGTTCGAGGAGCGACTGGCCCAAAAGAGGTGTATAGAGGTCTCTTCGCCCGACGTCGTCGAGGAAGCTGACGACCATTACTGACGGCAGGCATTCAAGCAGCGGACTAGAGTATGCGGGCATGTCTCGGCTACCGGCTACGACATCGAGCTCATCGACAACGATGGCATGTGGCGGGCTGTGTCACATGTTAAGTGGCCCACCCCCAACCCCCCGGGTTCAACCGCCGTCGATCTCATCCATGGCCCCGCCGCTGATCTCCTCTGGCTCACTATCAACAATTTGCCATTCAACATCACCATCGAGCCCCTTTTGTCATTTCTGAAGGACACGGTCTATGATGCTGGCTTGGGATCCACAACTTCCAAGTCAGACCTCATCGACGGCGACCACGAGGAGGGCACCTTCTCCGGCTCTTCCAAGGCGAAAGAGCCCATCTGCTCTTCCAAGGGGAAAGTGCCCATCTGCGACATGAGGGAGGGCACCCTACAGCCGTGCTCTTCCAAGGGGAAGGAGCCCATCTACGACAACATGGAGAGCATCCAGGGTCCATGCTCTTCCCACGAGAATGAGCCCATCTGTGACAAGTGAGGAAACCCATGATTTGTTTTTCCATGCCTCTTCACAGGGGGGAACCCATGATTTGTTTTGTCGAGTCCCTTTTGTAGTGTAGTGAGAATATGTCCAGTTTTAATTGCTATATCTGGTTGTTTGCAGTATGCCTTGTTTATTTCAGTTGTTCACAATGTGGTGCTCTATATGTGCAATTATTTATTGTGCAGT
The DNA here is from genome assembly GCA_902687465.1 of Secale cereale. NCBI lineage: Eukaryota > Viridiplantae > Streptophyta > Magnoliopsida > Poales > Poaceae > Secale > Secale cereale. Next base: position 256,084,010 of record LR738713.1, on the reverse strand, counting down.
ACATTTCATCAATCCAGTTTTAAACATACTGATAGCAGTGCATATATTTGCTTGTTATTAACCCTTTTATAGCTAGCATATGCCTCTTTTAAAGTTTTTTATTGTTCGGTTGTTTGTAGTTAGCATATGTTTAGTTTAAAATGCTATCTTTGGTTGTTCGTTGTATGCCTTGTTTATTCCAGTTATTCACAACGTGATGTTCTATATGTGCAAGTATGACCTGTGCAGTTCAATTTCATCAGTACCAGTTTCAATAATACCATTATGAATGACTACATATGGTTGTTGCGTCTTGTAGTTAACACGCCTTTCCATTTTTATTTAACCATAACTAGTGTAGTTAGACCGGCACAATACCTGTTTGAATGACTATGTTTGCTTGTTGTTAAATGTTAGGCTTGTTGTAGTTAGCACACATTTCCACTTGTTTTGCTTTACTAGCATGCTTAAACCTGCACACTTAAGCTATCTTTTGGAGATTATTTTGTCTGCCATGTATAATTTTGGTTGATGTTTAGCCTGTTGTGCTTAACATGCTTCTTGATGTACCTACACAGGACAATTTTGGAAACAACTGTTGTTTTCCATCGAGGTTAGTTGATGTGGAGCATTCTACGGACATTACCATGCCAAGGGCAAGTGACACGTGCGACATCTACTTCACACACACAAAGGTGAATCATCTCCTTTACACGTGTTCACTTGACCCCTTCGAGGATGGTTTACTACTTGACACTTCTTCCATGTGCATACATAGGTATTGTCGGAGCTTCACGAATGTCAAGGAGGAGTGCAAGCGCCAAGGAACGACTACACCATCCACGAGGGAAGCGTGGAAGAGAAGACGGAAGAAAGGAGAAGAAGACAGAGTGGCTGCTGGAGCCAGGTCGGACGTCCGGACCGCCGTCCGGATCATCCGGGCCGTCCCCCGGATCATCCGGGTAACTGCGCCGAAGACACCCGAAGCTTCACCGTGAAGCCGGATCATCCGGACCTGCTCCCGGATCATCCGGGCCGCCATCGCTCGGATCATCCGGACCCCCACCCGGATCATCTGGCCCTGCCTGCGTGCAACGTATCGGGCCGAGGCCCATGTACCTGTTTCGCCCCTCACTTACCCCTTCGTGGCCCTAGACTATATATACTCCTCCACCTCCAACATTTTAGGGTTAGCAAATGTGATAGCTCATTTTAGACTAGAGCTTTGCTCAACTATGTGGTTCTACTCCTACGAGTGACCGCGGCCCCTCTACGGAGAAGATCCACACCGGATTCAAGACCCCTAACGGGAAGATCCTTCGCGGATTCAAGACCTCCTCACGGAGATGAACTTTACCTTGTATCTTTCCCTTTGTTGTTCATGTACCTTGTGATCTTGTGTGTTTGATTGTCTAGTGGATGTGTGATTGGACTTGTTCTTGAGTGTTTTCCCTCGTGATTCCCCTTTGTGTTCTTCATGTTCATCGTGGGTTTCCATCCTCTTCGTGGAAGATCGGCCTAGAACGGGTTGACCCCGCATCATATGGTATCATGAGCCTTGGTTTATCACCAATTTGGAGCCCCCTCACCGTTTTCTAGCCTAGTTTTGTTGTGTTCTTCCCCAAATTCGAAAATTCCCCACCAAAAATAGCCCCAAATTTTTTTGTGATCTGTTGGTTTGATGAGATTTTGTTGATTTTGATCCATGGATTCGCTTGGTTTCAAGTGGATATAGCATCTCCACAAGTTTCCCCACATTCCATCCACGAAATTCTCTCCATTTTGAGCCCAAAATCACACATTTACGCCCCCAAATTCGTCCTCGAGAGGAAATCCCGAGCGGAGTTGACCCGCTCGGATCATCCGGACGAAGTCCCGGATCATCCGGACACCTCCCGGATGAGCTGGACACTCTCCCGGACGTCCGGGTAATCCGCGCACCCGTATACCCGTACCGGAGCTGACGAACCCGTATCATCCGGACGTTTTCCCAGATCATCCGGACAAAGTCCGGATGAGCTGGATTTTCTCCCGGATGTCCGGGTAACCCTGAAACTGACGCGGCTGAAATTTTGTTTTGGCTATAACTAATTCATCCGGAGTCCGTTTTTGATGTTCTTGAGCTCGTTTTGAAGCTCTTGACATCCCCCATCGCACAGAAATACTACCATCATCATTTGACTCCATAAAAGTTTGTCAAATTTGACAAGTTTGTATAGGACTTCCACCATATAATTCGCATAGCCACCATAGCCTTCCAAAACCTAACCCATTTTCTCCACCATAGCATTTGTGGTTGCATGTGTAGTGATTTGAGTCTCCTAAGGTGTTTAGGCTACTTAGGGACGATTGCTTCTTCATCAACCACCACCACCACTTCCGCATACACATTGCCCACTATATATTTCCGCCACCCAAACCTATCCCAATTTTGTTTGAGCTTGTTTGAGTTGTGGCTTGTGTCTCCTAAGGTGTTTCGGCTACTTAGGGATGGTCACGATAACTCTGACACGCATAACCCATCATTCCACTTCCGCTTTGCCGAGTGCATAACCACCACCGCTTTCCCGCTACCACCATTTGACATTTGTCCTTGAGATTTTGAGTTGTGGTTTTTCTGTTTCCTAAGGTGTTTCGGCTAATTAGGAACGGGTCTACATCAAGAGCACCACATCTCATCATCATCATCAGACGGTAACCTCGACGACGTCATTGTATATTCCCCTTGCAATTGCATTGTTAACCCCTAGCCCATTTTGCGTCACTTGCCTATAGAGACTAGCCTTTGAGTATTGCCGGCAACGTTACTTGTGCACATTAGTGATCATCGATCCGCCCTTCCATTGTATACATACCATATCATCTTGGTATCATTATATCATCCCTTGTGTCACAAGATTGTTCCCGCATATACACAATTGCTATCTTGGTTTGTGCATTTCGCATTGTGGCCATAGAAAAAAAAAGAGAATAAGATTTTAAGCAAAAAAGAGAAAGGCAAAGAAGCTTGTAAGCAAGAGCCATATCATCGCATCATATGATATCATATCCGATCATCTTGGATCATCACCGGAACATCATACATAAATAGCATACTTGGGATAGAAAGTTGATACATTTTTCATCTTATAGGTTGTGCACAAGTGTCGTATCCGCCTATTGAGCAATCGTGCTAGTGTCTCTCTTGAGTTGTGCAACATGAGCGTTTTCCGTGGATTCCACATTTTGTGCTCATTCCTTGGTTGCACGACCCCATTTATCTATCCGTGTGTGTGTTTCCATGTGCCACATATTGCTATTGGTCTACTTGTTTCATTTGCGAATTTGTGAATCTCTTTCAACATTATTGACTCTTGCTAACATTTTGCATCAAATTTTTGTGCCACTATCCTCACCAAGATCCACCAAAAGCTTTACTTGATAGGTGTGAGTGAACAAGTCCGATACCAATTCCACTATTCTTTCATTTCACATTGAGTGAAGCGGGATACATCCTCAACATTGGGAAAAGGTAACTTGGTATTGTTTATCTCATCTCCTACTCACCTTTGCTCGAGTCTTGTGATGGATAGGCAAATCATTTCATCTACTTCGGTCTACTACAACAACGACAAGTTCGATGCCATGACGAACAACTTGTGTGCCAACATGGATGCTCAAATGAAGGAGCTCAAAGCCCTCATCAAGAACCGCAAGAGGTCTTCCTCATCTTTGAGAAGACGCTCAAGTGCACATCCTTCCGAGCTACCATCTCCGGCAAGATCTCATCGGCATCGACACCATCAACGACAAGAATGTGAAGGTCAAGAGCTCAACTCCAACAACCGCTCAACGACTTCACCATGTACCTTGGCATCTTTGCCAAGAGACTTCAAGGCATCTTCGCCTTTGGACATACGACATCTTCGCCAACAAGCACCTCAAGATTATGCTCAAGAGAAGCTTCCCAAGCTCAAGTCTGTGACTTCCACGAGCTACTACGACATCGACAACGACCACGAGATTCATTTCTATGGGACTCAAGACCCCGAGGAGTATCTCGAGTGGGAGCGCAAGATGGACGACTACCTCAAGCTACATCAAGTTCCCTACGAAGATCAAGTGAAGTGCGCCACAAGAAACTTCCACGACAACGCGTCAACATGGTGGCTTCACACACCTTCGACGAGCTTCAAAATGAATTGGCCCAAGACAAAGAAAGCTATGCGGTGAGAGTTCGTGCCTCCCACCTACACGGAACATCTTCTATGCCAATTGGAGAACACCATACAAGGATCCAAGTCCATCGACAAGTACTTCAACGAGATGAAGAATGCCTTGCGACGAGCCGGCGTGGACGACCCCATTTCGATGAAGCTCCACTTCATGATGGGATTGCACAACAACATCTACAAGACTATCTTCCTCGAGAACTACAAGTCCCTCGACGACAACTACATTGGTGCTCTCAAGGCGGAACAAGAACTCATGAAGGCCAAGGCTTCTCCACCGCAAGCACACTTCTCGAAGACCAAGCTCCAAGACGGCGAGCATGAGGCTAGTACCACCATGATGTCCAAGCCCGACGAGCTCCGAGACGATGCTCCCACATTCGACTTCACCGACATCCCTCTTTGTGGCATTGATGATGCCGAGTCTATTTTGACTCTTTTTCAAGACAGTGCGGCGACGACTACGACTACGGAGCCATTCGAGGACCAAGCTGTGAAGGCGAACGACATGGTGACGAGCACGGATGATGCTTCCATCTTTGGAGGCGAGAGTGATGATGTGCCATCTTCGGCCTTCATCCACGGCGACGGTGACGAGATGGTTGAGCATGGGATTTTCCCTTCGACCACGGTGGCGTATGATGACTTGAGTGACTTGTGCCACCATATTGAGAGTGAGAGCGAGTTCACCACTAGCCCCATATATGATGAGTTGCCCCAATTCCCATGTGAGGAGAGCCACAACCCCCACCACTTGAGTGAGATGAGTGACTCCACCATATGCGACATTGAGTGCACCTATTTTGAGGGAGTGAGTGAGCCACCATATAGAGAGAGTGAGATGGTTGATACGGCATGTGAGGCCACTTCCTACACTAACGACTTGAACTCTACCTCTATTGTGTCTTCTCATTTGGAGCTAGGTCCCACATTTGATGAGGCGCCGATCCTCGACGACTTCGTCCTTCCTTTGGACAAGACGATGGCCATGGTGGAATATGATGCACACCCCACATGGTTCCATCAAGATGAAGATGATGACCACCATTTGGTCTTTCCCACCTCACCTACACCACATGAGTGGAATGATAAAGGTAACCAAGGTGAAGGTGATGCTCTCGTCCCACTAGTGGACTATGGTAACATTGATTTCTTGCATGATGTTGATCCACCTATTGCCATGCTTCGTGCTAGTATGATTTCCCCATGCGATGATTTACCCATTTTTGATGAGTTTGATGATTGCCATGTGGAGTCTATTAGTTGTGATGCCATGTTGCATAGGATTTCATGTGATAATTGTCTCGGTCACATCATGTTTGACAATCCGCTTGACTTGTCATATGCTATGAATGAGATCAGCCATATGTCATATTTGCAATCTCTTCGTAGTAACTATGCATATTCCATTAAAATAAATCCAATTTGCACTTATGGCATAGATGACAAGCCCATGGTTATTGTGATGATATTGATATGCTCCCTTTGCATCATTTATCTCATATGCCATGCCATGAATACCTAGCTTCGGATATGCATTGTTTTGGATGTTGTTCCACTTCTCGATATTATGCTTCCACTATTGCTCATGAGGAGACCCCCATAGTTTCCTCATATATTTTAGGAGATTTTGATCCATCCCATCCATTGCATGATCCCCATACTTGTGTGCACAATATGCTCCCCATGAATGTAAATGCTATTGTTGTGCCACATACTTGCACTAATTTGTGTCCCCATCGTGCTATACATGACAACTATTATTTCATGATGGATGACATATTTCTCTATCGTGCCTCAAATTTATTTGAGCGATGCCTATCTTGTGCTAACTTTAACGTGCACATACACATCATGATGGATGATGTGTACATTTACCACGCGCACAATTTCTTTGGTTTGTGTGTCTTTTGTGTAGGTCCCCATACTTACTCGTCAACCTCGCAAGAGCACGAGTTGACGAAACGAGCTCTAGAGAGCAACGACGACTTGGGATTCCGTGGATTATCTTTCCCACCGCTCCCTTCATGCAAAGATTTGGCGCATTCCTTCTACATGGCACTCACATGGTTATGGTTTATTGTCCATTATATCTCTTATGCCCACCTTGCCATGTTCACTTTGCATGATACAATCATTCCTATGCCTTTAACATGTATTTGTGACCCATGCTTTGCAATTCACATGATCCATGATTCGACTACTTGTATGTGTATTTGCAAGCTTGGTGGAGATTTCTCTTGTTATTGCCATGTTTGCTTTGTGCCAAATGCCAATGATGATACCTTGCTCATGCTATGTGCTCATACTTGTGATATGTCGTGTGCATTGCTTATACCTACTATTGGCTCACATGACATGATTGCTATGAACTCATCTAGTGTGTTGCATCTTCGCTCCACTAGTTTGCACGACATGATTGATATGCTTGATTATGTTGCATCACCGATGATTCATACTTTCTCCTTTCAAGCGGTTGATGTCAACCATTGCCATGCTTTGAACATGATTGATATTGCTTGTTGTCATATGTCTCCACATGTTGCCTCTGTCATGCTATATGATTGTCCATGCATTGAGCGCAGCCATGATTTTAGTCTTGCCCATGAGATTGCCCCCATAGCATTCTCGCATTTATTTGGAGATTTTGACATATTTCTTGTGAAACATGCTTGTCTTACCTCTTTGCACCATATGCCTAGTGCCATGAATATAGCCATTGTTGCATCATCTTATTCATGCACTTTTGCTTCTAATGGTTATGTGCAAGAGAAGAGAACCATCATGTTGGATGATGTGTTTATCTACCATGCCCATACGTTCTTTGTTTTGTTGTGTGCATGTGTAGGATACTTGGACTTCATGTCGACTTCCGCTTCACGTGAGTTGACCATTCGAGCTCTTGAGAGCGAACCACCTTCTACCACGACGCTTCTACATCGCACTTGCTTGTGCTTAGGCATTGTGAAGGACGCACAAGGACATGCTTTCAAGGTGATATCCTTCGAGAACTCCAAGACCATGAGAATGAACATTGTGGATCATACTTCATGTGTTGCTTACACCATGACACTTTGCACACATGCTAGAGATCTTTCTTCGACTTGCCATTGCCACATTACCATGCATCTTGCTATATATGCCTTGTGTGTTGCATCCGACTTGTGTATTACTTGTCCCTATCATATGCTTGGTTGCAACAATGTCATCTCTTCACATATGCCATGTCCCATTGCTTGTCACATGCTTAGCTTGCTTGCCTCACAAATGATGAACAATTGCTCTTTCTATCGTGTTGAGTGGCATACTATCTTCACTACACCCTATGCATGTTATGCTTGGATTGTCTTGCACTTGACCCATGTGTTTAGACACTTCATTTTACTTGGTGTTGTGAATGATTCTTATGCCTACCATAGACCTTTCATTGAGCGCTTTATGCATGCTTGCTATGACTTCGAGGTGGATGCTTATTATCATGTCACACATATGTGCATCTCTACCTCACATTCACATGCTTGTTTCCATGATGACCTTGATTGCGCTCAATTGATGTGCTTAACTGCCATGCCACAACCCTTTGTCACACCCTATGCTATGCTTGATGACAACACTTGTTGGGTGAATCACCTCTTCAATGCTTGGTTTTGCACTAACGCTAACCACATTGTTTTTCCAAGTGTTTGTTATCCTTGCTCCTTTTGAAGGAATCACTAGACGGTGCGACATTGGAGAGTGCCCATGCCGAGCTTAAAGATGACGAGTACTAGGTGATCGTCCACTTCTACACGGCGACGCCATATCTTTTCCATGGTAATTTTGTTTTCGATCCGAGGTCGGATCTTTCCCAAGGGGGAGGGGATGATGTGGAGCATCCTACGGACATCACCATGCCAAGGGCAAGTGACATGTGCGACATCTACTTCACACACACAAAGGTGAATCATCTCCTTTACACGTGTTCACTTGACCCCTTCGAGGATGGTTTACTACTTGACACTTCTCCCGCGTGCATACATAGGTATTGTCGGAGCTTCGCGAATGTCAAGGAGGAGTGCAAGCGCCAAGGAACGACTACACCATCCGCGAGGAGAAGAAGAAGACGGAGTGGCTGCTGGAGCCAGGTCGGACGTCCGGACCGCCGTCCGGATCAAATCATCCGGGCCGCCATCACCCGGATCATCCGGCCCTGCCTGCGTGCAACGTATCGGGCCGAGGCCCATGTACCTGTTTCGCCCCTCACTTACCCCTTTGTGGTCCTAGACTATATATACTCCTCCTCCACCACCATTTTAGGGTTAGCAAATGTGATAGCTAATTTAGACTAGAGCTTTGCTCATCTATGTGGTTCTACTCCTACGAGTGACCGCGGCCCCTCTACGGAGAAGATCCACACCGGAACCAAGACCCCTAACGGGAAGATCCTTCGCGGATTCAAGACCTCCTCACGGAGATGAACTTTACCTTGTATCTTTCCCTTTGTTGTTCATGTACCTTGTGATCTTGTGTGTTTGATTGTCTAGTGGATGTGTGTTTGGACTTGTTCTTGAGTGTTTTCCCTTGTGATTCCCCTTTGTGTTCTTCGTGTTCATCATGGGTTTCCCTCCTCTTCGTGAAAGATCGGCCTAGAACGGGTTGACCCCGCATTATTAGTTTCATCCCATGGCCTATATCTGTTCACTGTTCAGGATGTCAGTAGCTGGTACCATATAGGCTGGCGGCTGATAAGGGACTAATCGATGAATCGGATTTATAACTGAATATGATGAGGACATCACTAACAAGGTTACACCCACAGCTCCAACTGACACATATACATGACCAATTACTAGAGCTCGCGCACGCCAATTAAATTACCAGGTACTTTCGTTTCTTGGTAATGAATCTAATGTTCATGAGAATATGATGTTGCCTAAATTGGATACATTTGTCTTGCTTACAAATGAAGGGCCTAGCTTGGACAAGAAGGATGAACATTGGAGCAAGATCAAGCATGGAGATGATGGCATGCGCAAGGGGAACAAGAATGGGGTTACAAGTGATGATTTCAGGACTTTGAAGCCACCATAATGAGTGCGTGAAGCCTTGGACGAAATACACAAGATGCCACTTCATAAATTTCATCCAGAGGCTATTATAGGTGCTGCGTCACCTTATTATTGGGCCAGGCCCATGTAATTTCGAAATACTTGAGTATAGGCTGTTTTTAGAGTCCGTATGTGTGGGGAAACAAGAGTTAGGGTTGGTTTCAGACCTCTCCACCAAGGGCCACGAAATTCCCCCTCTTTCCCCCATATATACAGCCCAGACTTTGGGTTTTGTTTAGATTAAAGTTCGCCATAGCTGCAACTTCGCGTACTTCGTTTGTGTTCAACGACCAGACAAAGACGTCACAGAACCCCACTTGATCAATAAAGCTTTCCTCTTGAATTCGCAATATCCAGATTGCAATCTCAGTTTCTTGCTTGTTCTTCGTTTGCCTGCAGGAAACAGACCTTCGTGGTTAGGTTGATCATGCTCCGGCGTGGTCAATAACCTCTCGGAGTTGGTTTAGCGATTGCTAAGGCGCGACGTCCACGCACATTCGAGTCGGATCGTCCAAGTCGACTTCCTCCAAAACGATAGCCACCATCTCATCGAAAGACGGGACACCTTTGCCTCTATCAAGTGGTATCAGATTTCCAGGTTGCTCGGTGAGATTTTACAGTTTTTCGTAGATTAGATCGAGTCTGTTCTTCATACCTACAGTCCATGAAAAAGCCAAAAAAATTTTAGGGTTAGTTCATCTTATCCGAACCAGTCTGAGCCATTGCATAATCTTTTCCGTGTTTGCTTAGTTGAATTTGCGATTGCATCATCGTGTGAAGTTGCTGGTCTTAGCGTCTAGGCTTTTAGAGTTTCGAGTTCTGGTCATAAGTTGTCACGCCGCCGCCGCAACATCTTCATCGCTGCTGCTACATACCACCACCGATCCGTATCCATATACCACCACCAATCCGTATCCATATACCACCACCAATCTGTATCCATATACCACCGCCGCTGCCATATACCATCACCGCTGCCATATTCTACCATCATATATCCACCACAAATCCGAGTTCTTTTCATATTAGGTTTGTTCTCGAGATCCATCTAGGTTTTGCATTCGTGTTTCCTTGCCTGCGTAGGTCTCGAAAAAAAAAGAGTCCGGAGACCCCCGGGCAGTTTTTAGGCCAAAATTTCGACAGGTGAAAATATTTTTTCCCTATCCTATTTTTAGGCTTTTCTGAGTCTTTTGAGACACGTGCCACCATACTGTTTTTTTACCGCACTTTTCATCGTCGCTGCCCTGATTCCGAAAAAAAATATCGTCAAAAAAATTCCGTGCCTATCATCTTAGTTTGACTTGGGAAGTGTTTTGAGACACTCGCCATTATAGTGATTTTCGGCAAAAAAAAAGAGCGCAAAAAAAAGAGGCGAAAAAAAATTCAGAGTGTGCTTTTCCCTTGATTACGTGCAGCGCCGCGATTTTGTTAGTGTTCTAGGCTCGCGTCTCTAGTACGGTCTATCCTAGGACCAGCACAGTACAATCGTTGAGCGTTTATTCAAATTTGCATCTCTGAATTGATTATTGCTGACCATTTTTGCTACCCATCTTATAAGCCTTCCCAGCTCCACATACATCTACGTCGTGCGTTTGACTCTCCCTGGTAATCGATCCAACCTTTGAGAGTTTTGACTACCACGGTTGCCGATCACCACCTGCTGCTGGGTAAGAACTGGTTAGAATTTGAGTTTTGCTTGACGGATTTGTGACGCCCCACGACCACCATTTTCTAGTAGTCTGTAGGATCATATTTTTGTGTGTTTCTATTGCTGCTAACCATGCCAGGATCACAAGTCGACGAGACTGACTGGGAGAACATGACAAACAAGGAGTTGCATGATAAATTTCAGCAAATGATGGGTCAACAGGTAGCAGATGTCATGACCAGTTTTGACAACGCACTAGCGAGGATGGATGGCATTGAGAAGTCAATTGACACCAAGTTGGATGCCAAATTCGCTGAAGTGCTTGCGCGTCTACCTCCACCTGCTGCACCGTTGCAAAAACAACAACAACCACCTTCACGTCGCGAAATCGCTCTCCGCAAAGCGAGCCGTGTCCCTCTTCTGCCTGGCCAACCTGTTGGTGCTGCTGTTGATACTTCTGTGGCTCCTGCTGCTGCTGAGGAGGAGGACGATTACGCGAGGGATTACGAGGAAGAGGTTGATCAAAATCAGAACTACGTGCAACAACCAGCACCACAACAATCAGGTCGTCCACATGCATATAATCGCAATGGTAGGGCTGCACCATACCCGCAGGTACGCGATCATGACCATCTCCCTAAACTAAAATTGAATATTCCACCATTTGAGGGTAGATATGTTCCTGATATATATCTTACTTGGGAGTTAGAAACCGAACAACGTTTTACATGTTTAAAATATCCCGAGGAGAGACGTGTTGCTGCTGCTCTTTGTGCTTTCACTAGTTTTGCTTGTGTGTGGTGGTCTGAATATTGTAGATTACATCCGGATAATATTCCAACTACTTGGGCTGCTTTGAAAACTACTATGCGTACTCGTTGGGTTCCACCATATTATCAACGTGAATTACTTCAAAAATTGTAGCGCTTAAGAGAAGGAAAAAATACTGTAGAAGAATATTATCAGCAATTACAAACTGGCCTGATTAGATGTGGTATTGTTGAGGAGAATGAAGCTATGCTTGCACGTTTTATGGGTGGATTACATAAACAGATTCAGACCATTCTAGAGTATAAGGATTATAATAATATCACTCATTTATTCCATCTTGCTTGTAAAGCTGAACGTGAAGTGCAGGATCGACAGGCATTGGCGCGGACTAACTTTTCTGCAGGTCGACCTTCATCATGGACACCGCGTGCATCCTCTACTTCCACACATTCTACTGCACCGACACCTCCATCATTTGCTATCTTCAGCCGTGATACAAGGAAGCAGGCACAACCACCATTATCTGCCAAGAGCACACCTACTGGGCCTACACAGAGTTCTTCTTCTTCCATGGCATCAACAGGGCACACCAGTGATATTATTTGTCGTCGTTGTAAGGGAAGAGGACATTTTGCGAGAGAATGCAAATCTCAGGGTGTGATGATTGCTACTGAGGATGGTGGATATGAGTCCGCTAGTGACTATGATGAGGAGACTTTGGCTCTTATTACACGTGAAGAACACGTTGGAGACGATTCTGATCATGAGACGCAATACATGGCTCCTGAAGATGCTGACAGGTATGAATGCTTAGTTGCTCAACGTGTTTTGAGTGTGCAGGTTACACAAGTTGAGCAAAATCAAAGGCATAATTTGTTCCATACAAAGGGAGTTGTGAAGGAACGTTCTGTTCGCGTGATCATAGATGGAGGGAGTTGCAACAACTTGGCTAGCATGGAGATGGTGGAGAAGCTATCTCTCACCACAAGACCACATCCACATCCTTACTACATCCAATGGTTCAACAACAGCGGCAAGGTTAAGGTAACACATACTGTTCGTGTGCATTTTAGTATCTCTACATATGCTGATTATGTTGATTGTGATGTTGTACGTATGCAAGCATGTTCCTCATTACTTGGTAGACCATGGCAATTTGATAAAAATTATGTACACCATGGTAGAAATAATCAGTATACTCTTGTTCATAAGGATAAAAATATTACTTTGCTTCCTATGACTCCTGATTCCATTTTGAAAGATGATATTAATAGAGCTAATAAAGCAAAACAGGAGAAAAATAAGAGTGAAAATCAGATTGTGGCAAAAGAATTTGAGCAACAAATGAAGCCTAATAATAAACCATCTACTCTTGCTTCTGAAATTAAATTGAAAAGTGCATGTTTACTTACCACCAAATCTGATATTGCTCAGCTAGATTTTAGCAAATTTGTTTGCTATGCTTTTGTGTGCAAAGAGGCATTATTTTCATTCGAGGACGTGCCTTCCTCTTTGCCTCCTACTGTAACTAACATTTTGCAGGAGTTCGCCGACGTCTTTCCACTAGACGTGCCATCGGGATTACCACCTATTCGAGGGCTTGAGCATCAGATTGACTTAATTCCCAGTGCATCGCTACCCAACCGCGCACCATACCGTACCAATCCAGAAGAGACGAAGGAGATTATGCGTCAAGTACAGGAGCTACTCGACAAAAGGTTATATACGCGAATCCCTTAGTCCTTGTGTTGTTCCTATTATTCTAGTGCCGAAAAAGGATGGTACGTCGCGTATGTGTGTTGATTGTAGAGGCATTAATAATATTACTATTCGTTATCGTCATCCTATTCCTAGGCTAGATGATATGCTTGATGAATTGAGTGGCTCTATAATATTCTCCAAAGTTGATTTGCGTTGTGGATACCATCAAATTCGTATGAAATTGGGAGATGAATGGAAAACAGCATTTAAAACTAGGTTTGGATTATATGAGGGGTTAGTCATGCCTTTTGGGTTAACTAATGCACCTAATACTTTCATGAGATTAATGAATGAAGTTTTACGTGCTTTCATTGGACGATTTGTGGTAGTATACTTTGATGATATATTGATTTTTAGCAGATCTTTGGAGGAACATTTGGAACATTTACGTGGTGTTTTTATTGCTCTATGTGATGCACGTTTGTTTGGTAACCTTGGAAAGTGCAACTTTTGCACCGACCGAGTCTCTTTTCTTGGCTATGTTGTTACTCCACAAGGTGTTCACGTTGATGAAACTAAAATTGAAGCAATTAAAACTTGGCCACAACCAACAAATTTCCAACAACTGTGTAGCTTTCTTGGTTTAGCCGGTTTCTATCGACGTTTTGTGAAGGACTTTAGCACAATTGCTATGCCTCTACACGCCTTGAGCAAGAGGAACGCACCCTTTATTTGGGGTCCTTCGCAAGACACCGCGTTCAATGAGTTAAAAACCTTGCTTACCCACACACCACTTCTTGCCCTACCAAACTTTGACAAACCGTTTGAGATCCATTGTGACGCTAGTGGTACCGGCATAGGAGGCGTGCTAATGCAAGAAAAACGTCCAATTGCGTATTTTAGTGAGAAACTATCCGGAGCACAACTTAACTACCCCATTTATGATAAAGAGCTCTATGCCTTGGTGAGAGTTTTGCGTGTTTGGGAACACTATCTTCGCCCTCATGAATTCATTCTTCACACGGACCATGAGACGCTTAAGTATCTCAAGGGTCAAACTAAGTTGAACAAGCGTCATGCTAAGTGGAGTGAGTTCATAGAGTATTTTCCTTACGTCATCAAATACATCAAAGGCAAAGAGAATGTTGTGGCGGATGCGCTTTCCCGCAAATGCATGCTTGTTACCCAACTCGAGTTGGATGTTATTGTCTTTGAGCACATAAAAGATTTGTATGAGCATGATCCTTTCTTTCCAAATCCTTATACTAAGTGTTTGACTTACACTTCTTGGGAACGATACTACATAAAGGATGGATATCTTATGAGAGCTAACAAACTTTGCATTCCCGAGTCTTCAATTCGTTTGCTCCTTTTGCAGGAATCTCATGGAGGAGGACTCATGGGACACTTTGGACGCGAAAAGACATTTGCTATGCTCTCCAAGAACTACTTTTGGCCCAAGATGTTCCGTGACATCTCACGCCTCACCAACCGATGCTCTACATGTCGCAAAGCTAAGTTAAAAGCTCAATCTCATGGTCTTTACATGCCACTTCCTATTCCATACCATCCATGGGAAGATATAAGCATGGACTTTGTACTTGGATTGCCTAGGACTCAAAATGGAAAGGATTCCGTGTTTGTTGTTGTGGATATATTTTCTAAAATGGCTCATTTCATTCCTTGTAACAAGATCGACGATGCTTCACATGTGGCAAATCTCTTTTGTAGGGAAATCATTCGTCTACATGGAGTGCCCAAGACTATTGTGTCGGATCGGGACGTCAAGTTCTTGAGCTACTTTTGGAAGACTCTATGCACCAAACTTTGCATCAAGCTCCTCTTCTCTTTGGCATATCATCCACAAACCGACGGCTAAACGGAGGTGACGAACCGCACACTTTCGACGCTTCTTCGCGTGTTGATCAAGAAGAACATCAAGGAATGGGAGCAATGCTTGCCCATCGCTAAGTACGCCTACAACCGCGCAAGACATTAGACAAACGGCAAGTCCCCCTTCGAGGACGTCTACGGCTTCAACTCGTTGTCCCCATTGGACATCCTACCTCTACCTCTACAAGAGCGCATCAACCCACTTGAGCAAGGCCTTATGATGCGGAGCATCCCAAGGTCATCCCGATGGACCTACCATCGCCTCACCAAGTGCCCCTTAGGACCAATGACACGTGAGCATGCTAGAGCTCTCGAGATCGAGGTGACATCTCTCCTAGTCCAACTTCTATATGAATCATGTGAGACATGGCTACTACCTCAGGCGGATGTGTTTTGTGTGCTCAGGTATCAAGAAGACCCCACTGGAGAGGCTCATGAAGCTGGACAAGTCACTAAGTTCACGGATGAAGCATTGCATCGAGGGAAGCTGTAGAAGGTCCCAGGCCCCGGACATCCGGCCCCTGGACCAGCATTTACAGAAGAGCCCACACAGCCGAAGCTACAGGGCCCGGACATTCGGCGAGGCCCCGGACATCCGGCCCAGCAGGGCCTGGACATCCAGCCTCGATCCCTGAAATCCGGCGCCACACCACAGAAGCACACCCGAGGTTCGGCCCCGCTAGCTCGGACATCCGGCGAAATGCCCCGACATCCGGCGCCTCTCCAACACCCGGACATCCGGCCCGACCGTCGGACATCCGGCCCTACCTGCGCGCAGCCACTTGGGCTTCGGCCCGTGTACCCGTCTACCTACCTCTAGACTATATATACTCCTTCCCCTACCTCTTTCTAGGGTTAGCATTGTGATAGCTCAAAAACCTAGAGCCTTGCTCATCCACTAGTGGTTCATCTCCTCGAGTGTGACTGCGGCCCCTCTTCGGAGAAGATCCACACGGATTCAAGACCTCCGCTATGGAGAAGATCCTACGGGATACCCTCAAGACCTCCTTCCGGAGAAGACTACCTTGTATCGTCCGTTGTTGACCGTGGATCGTGTATCTCTTTATGTATCGTGGATCTAGCACTTGTGTGACCATCTTCATGTTGATTTGAGTGTTGCTCTTG
>LR738713.1:256045157-256067448 GCA_902687465.1 Secale cereale | reverse complement strand
CGTGTTTCCCTTTGTGTTCTTCGTGTTCATCGTGGAGTTCCGTCCTTTTCGTGAAAGATCGGCCTAGATTGGATTGACCCCGCATCACCTTAGGAGCTTCTTCAAATGAATCAATCTCTTCTTGAAGCTTTTCCTTGCCCTCTAGCTTATGGTCTTGTGGTGGAAGATCATCTTGGGCTTGTGTCCCCTTGATGGAAGTAGGATCATACTTCTCTTGTTGAGGAACAAACTTTGTCTTGGGGTATTGATCTTCTTCCCACGCAACTCCATCGGCATTGAACTTTCGTTCAAAACCAACACCTTGATTCTTCCGGAGCCTTCCTTGCTTGCGTATAATTTCCTCGAATTGCTTACTCCCGGCAAGTCTCTTATAAACACCTTTCTATATAATTCCCTTCAATAAGCTATTTTCTTGCTCAAGTGTAACTTGGCTAAGAGAATCATTAGTGCAATCGAGAGAACTACTAGAAGCAACAACATTTGTTTTATCATGATTATTGTTACAACTAGAGGAAGAATATTTCTTGTTCTTATTTCTAGATTTTACTTGTGGCATGTAAGTAGACAAGAGTAAACGCTTAGCAATGTAAGAAGAACTTTTCTTACGAAGATCATCATTGATTGCTTTTAAGAACTCATGCTCTTGCTCTAGATTGAGCTTTTCAAAGCGTAGCTTCTCATTAGTCCTCAAAAGTTCTCGATGATCCTCTAAGGTGGTTTCATGAGCTAACTTGAGAGTGTTTAATTCTTTGGTTAGACGCTCAATCTTCTACTTATCATTGTCACTCGTTTTATCTTTATTAGCATGATTAATAGTAATTGCATCATAGGTTTCATCACTATTGCTACCAACAAGTAAATCATCATCTCCTAGAAAATCATCCCCATCACTATTGAAATAAAAAAAATACTCGGGGTGTGATACCTTAGGGCCTTTAGCCATGAAGCATCTTCCAATTCCTTCACTTGGTGAGTCAAATATGTCGTAGGAGTTGGATGACACAAGAGCAATTCCGACAACACCTTCATCTTGGGTATCTTCTGAGTTCGAGTGATAGCTTTTCTCGGAGTAGTTATCGGAGTCGGAACCGGATACCCATTTACCAACATGAGCTTGATGTCTTCATCTTGTATAGCTTCTTGATGATTTTTCTTTCCTTTCTGAATCCTTGCTTCTTCGAGAGGGTCTTCATTCATAACGATCATCTCTACTCCTTCTCTCTCTTGCTGGTGATTCTTCTCTTCTACTTCTCCTTTTAGGTGAGTATTCTCTTCTTTTGTGGGGAGCCATACACTCATTGGAGTAGTGTCCGGGTCTTCCACAATTGTAGCAATTCCGATCACGACTGGAAGATCTTTTGTCATTGTAGGACCTTGATTTGGAGTTTCTCTCTTTGCTTCTATTCTTGTAGAATTTGTTGAAATTCTTCAACATTAGGCTCATTTCCTCATTGAAGGCTTGTTTCTCACTTAATGATGTAGGAGCATCACATGAGACTTTGTAAGCACCACTAGACTTGTTGTGAAGCTCTTCTTTATCCTTGAGTGACATCTCATGAGCAACAATTCTTCCAAAGACTTCCATTGGCTTGAGATCTTTGTAGTTGGGCATCATTTGGATCAATGTGCACACGGTATCATATTTTCCATCCAAGGCTCTTAGGATTTTCATGATGATGAATCTATCGGTCATTTCTTCGCTTCCTAAGCCGGCAATCTCATTTGTGATGAGAGCAAGCTTAGAGTACATTCCAGCGACATCTTCACCATCCATCATCTTGAACTTGTCAAGTTGACTTTGAAGCACATCCAACTTGGATTCCTTGACGGAGTCGGTACCTTCGTGCAAATCAATCAAAGTATCCCAAATTTCCTTCACATTCTCAAGACGGCTGATTTTTTTGAATTCTTCGGGGCACAGTCCGTTGAAGAGGATATCGCAAGCTTGAGCATTGAATTGCAGCATCTTCAATTCTTCCGTGGATGCTTCACGATTTGGTTCTCTCCTATCGGAGAATTCACCTTGCAAATCCAAGACACACAAAAGCCCAAACGGCGGGGTTATGTCCAAGAATATGCATTTTCATTTTATGCTTCAAACTAGCAAAACTTTTACCATCAAAGTAAGGACCTCTACGGTGTTAATTTCCCTCGCTAGACGCCATACTCTCCTAGGTTGTGAAACCAAGGCTATGATCACCAAAGCTATGGAAATCAAGGCAAATGGAGACCAAAGCTTTGATACCACTTGTAGGATCAAAAGTATGTCTAGAGGGGGGAGATTAGACTACTTGTCCAAATAAAAATCTAGCCTTTCCCCAATTTTAAGTCTTGGCAGATTTTAGCAACTTATCACAAGTCAAGCAATCAACCTACACATGCAATTCTAAGAGTATAGCAGCGGAATGTAAATCATTGCATATGAAGGTAAAGGAAGGAGTTTAGAGGGAGCAAACGCAATGTAGACACGGAGATTTTTGGCGTGGTTCCAATAGATGGTGCTACCGTACATCCATGTTGATGGAGATTTCAACACACGAAGGGTAACGGCTACGCAAGTCCACGGAGGGCTCCACCCGTGAAGGGTCCACGAAGAAGCAACCTTGTCCATCCCACAATGGCCATCGCCCACGAAGGACTTGCCTCACTAGGGTAGATCTTCACGAAGTAGGCGATCTCCTTGCCCGTTCAAACTCCTTGGTTCAACTCCACAATCTTGTCGGAGGCTCCCAAGTGACACCTAACCAATCTAGGAGACACCACTCTCCAAAAGGTAATAGATGGTGTGTTGATGATGAACTCCTTGCTCTTGTGCTTCAAATGATAGTCTCCCCAACACTCAACTCTCTCTCACAGATTTCGATTTGGTAGAAAGATGATTTGAGTGGAAAGCAACTAGGGGAAGGCTAGAGATCAAGATTCTTGTGGTTGGATCGGAATATCTTGGTCTCAACACATGAGTAGGTGGTTCTCACTCAGAAAATGTATGCTGGAAGTGTAGGCACGTTCTGATGGCTACCTCCACGAATGAAGAGTGGGTGGAGGGGTATATATAGCCTCCACACAAAATCAAACCGTTACACATAATTTACCAAACTCGGTGGGACCGAATCATGAAACTCGGTCGGACCAATTTAGTTCAAAATGTGAACGTTAGGCATTTCGGTGGGACCGACATGTCAACTCGGAGAGACCGATTTCATTAGGGTTAGGGCATAACGTAATCTCGGTGAGACCGATCACATCAACTTGGTGAGACCAATTTCTGTAATACGCAAACAGAGAGTTGGTCAGGCAAACTCGGTGGGATCGATTCGCTCATTTTGGTGAGACCGAAACATTACGAAAAGGGAACAAAGAGTTTGCATTGCGAACTCGGTGCGACCGATCGCTCACTTCGGTTAGACCGAAACGTTATGAGGGGAAACAGAGAGTTTGCAATCCCATCTCAATGAGACCGAGATCCCTATCGATGAGACCGAACTGCGCTATGTCAACTGAACTCGGTGGCGCCGGATATATCAAATCGGTGAGGCCGAGTTTGACTTTTGGTTTGGGACATATGTGGATATGAGAAAGTGGTTGAGGGCTTTTGGAGCATATCACTAAGCATTTTGAGCAAGCCAGCCCTTAAGCAACACCTCATCCCCTTTTAATAGTATTGGCTTTTCCTATGGACTCAATGTGATCTTAGATAACTGAAATGAAAATGTAGGGTCTTGAGCTTGAGCCAATATGTGTCCTTAGCATTTTGAGGGGTCCAGATTACTAGTCCATGCCATGCCAATCATGAAACTTTGTGAAATGATCATCATTAAAGAGCATTAGTTCAATGAGCTATATGTTGTTAGGAATTACCAAAACCACCCAGGGATAGTTGCACTTTCACAGGCCCTTGTCGGAGAGTCATCCCTGGGCAGCCTAGTCGAATAGGACGACATGTCAAGGTCAGCCTCTAGCTATTCTCCCTTGTGTCGCTATTCTCTTGCATGCTCATTGATGTCAGTATCAAAGATTTCAATGCCCACACTCGCTAGCGGGAAATTACTAATGGACTCGTGCTAGGGGTTGCATTGAGGAATAAGCTCCGGGCTGACAACGACAACCTCTAGGTTAGTTATGGTGCTTGCCGACGGCTCTTCGCCCATTGAGGTATTCGCCCTCTTCGCTAGCCTTTGCACCAGCGTTTCTACGTCTTTGTGGAAACAAGACAAAGCAAATCGAATCAGAATCAACAAATAAACCAGTTTAGAATTGACAAGTGCAGCAAGAGACCTTTCTCTTCTTCTTCCCCGGAATCACCAAAGGCGAAGAGGTTGAAATTGACCTCTGGTCTGGTGCTGCTGGTAGGAGGTCGAGAAGGGGCCTATCACGCTTGGGTGCGGCAGGAGCATCAGGTAAAGACGACCCCGCCCTCCAGTTGTCGGTGCGACTATACGCCTTGTGCGCTGTTAGGTGGTTGTCGGGCTCCTTACTGCTGCGTAGCCTTGCCATCCACCCGTTTGTCGACAACCTCATCGCTCAAGGAAGGAGGACATAGTGGGTTGCCAGAGACGGCCTTCCGGAGGACACGCGACTTATTTGGGATCCTCGTACAGCGGCTTCTCGACTATATCCTCATCGGTAGAGTTCCCGGGAACCTCGTCGTCTCGCTCCTCGGTAGCCTTGTCCTGGTTAGCAAGAATCTCTTCTGGTACCGTTCCTTCCTCACTAGTGTCAGCCTCCATGAAGCCAAAGTTACCAGCCTCTACGACTAGCTTTGCCTCCTCTATTCTACTGGCGACGTAGGCTACTTCATTGTCACTGGTGGGGAGGATGAGTTCTGGTTCTTCTCGGATGGACTTCTCCGCCAAGGTATCAATCCACTCTTGCACGCGATGTGCAGGAAGTTCAGCCCAAGTTCCATCAAGGCCATGGGGATTGCACACCGGCATCATGGCAATGATTGCACTCAGGGTAGAATTGTTGCACAAGGGGATTATGTCTGCCGACAACTTGTACTTCCCGTCTGGCCTGAATAGTTGATAGCAGAGGGGCGTGTGCTCCACTAGCATCAAGTTGCCATTCATACCAGTATGCAGCCTCGTAATATCAGTGGCGTTCTTGAACTCCCAAGATGGTCTCCGCTTGTTCTATAGAGGGGCAATCTGGTGACGAAGAAAATCGACGCGAACCATCTCAATAGTGAGGCCAACAGCCCTGAGCCGATGGATTCTGGTGACGGCGATTGTGAGCGTCTCGTCTTGGGGATCAAGGTTGCTCCAATCCTTTCCACGGACCCCCTTTGATTCTCGGGGTGAGCAAAACGACAGGAAGTCTTTCTCCTAAATCCAGCTTAATTCAGCGTGCCACTCTTCCCACTTGTTATGCAAATTTTCCTCTGGATATATCTTCTTGTTCCATGCCCTGGGAAACCAAGTGATAGAACCAAAAAGAGCATCTCCTACTTTCATGCGGGGAATGAAGTAGTGGCCGAAGAGAGCTCTATTGGGGACTGCTCCGGCAGTTTTTTCGCAAAGATAGGCGTGATACGTCCATTTTGCACCATGTTTTGCTGTTGTTATTTATGATGTTTTCGATCAATATAATGTTTTGTGGACCTAAAAAAGCTACCTCGGAGATACCTACTCTGCACAACTCCAAATGAGCTGAAATTTCACAGAGAATTATTTTGGAATATATAAAAAGTACTCGAAGAAATAAATACCAAAGGAGGCCCACCAGGTGCCCACAAGGCACTAGGGCGCGCCCACTTGTGGGCCCCCTCGCCATCTTCTGGTATATAAGGCCATTTTCCCAAGAAAAAAATAAAGGGAGGAATTTTGGGATGAAGCGCCACTGTCTCGAGGTGGAACCTAGGCAGGAGCACTTTTGCTCTCCGGCAGAGAGATTCTGTCAGGGAAACTTCCCTCCAGGAGGGAGAAATAAAAGCCATTGTCATCACCAACAACCCTATCATCATGGAAGGACGAATCTTCATCAACACCTTCACTAGCACCATCTCATCTCAAACCTAGTTCATCTGTTGTATTCAATCTTTGTCCCAAAACCTCAGATTGGTACTTGTGGGTTACTAGTAGTGTTGATTACATCTTGTAGTTGATTCTAGTTGGTTTATTTGGTGGAATAATATATGTCGGATCCTTAATGACATTCAGTACCTCTCTGATCTTGAACATTAATATGATTTGTGAGTAGCTACTTTTGTTCTTGCGGACATGAGAGAAGTCTTGTCATAAGTAATCAAATGAATTTGGTATTCGTTTGATATTTTGATGATATGTATGTTGTGATTCCCTTAGTGGTGTCAAGTGAACGTTGACTGCATGACACTTCACCATCTCTGGGCCTAAGGGAAGGCATCATGGAGTAGTAAGTATATGATGGGTTGCTAGAGCGACAAAAGCTTAAACCCTAGTTTATGCGCTATTTTGTAACGGGCTGATTTGGATCCATATGTTTTGTGCTATGGTCAGATTTATCTTAATTTTTCTTTCGTAGTTGTGGATGCTTGCGAGAGAGGGTAATCATAAGTGGGAGGCTTGTTCAAGTAAGAACAGAACCCAAGCATCGGTCCACCCACATATCAAATTATCAAAGTAACGAACGCGAATAAAACAAACATGAAGGAAGTGACTAGATGAAATTCATGTGTGTCCTCAAGAACGTTTTGTTTATTATAAGAGGCCATTCTGTCCTGCCCTTTGCTATAAAAGGATTGGGCTACCTTGCTACACCTTTGTTACAATTGCTACTTGTTGCTCATGACAAATTACCTTGCTAACAAACTATCTGTTACCGACAATTCCAATGCTTGCGGAAAATACTTTGTTGAAAACCGCTTGTCATTTCCTTCTGCTCCTCGTTGGGTTCGACACTCTTACTTAGCGAAAGGACTAAGATTGACCCCTCTACTTGTGGGTCATCAAGACTCTCTTCTGGTGCCGTTACTAGGGAGTGAAGTGTCTTTGGAGAGTGGAATTTGTTAAGGAAACATTTATATTACATGCTGAATTTTACTATTACTTGTTACTATGGAAAACAAACCTTTGTGGGTTTGTTCAGGGTATCTTCACCTTGAACAGAAGCAATAAGAGTTTCTCATCAACCTACTACACCTATTGAAAATACACATTTTGAGATTCCTTCTGATATGATGGAGAAAGAGCTAGCAAATCCTTATGCAGGAGATGGAACAAAATATCCTCATATGAACCTAAGTTATGTGGATGAAGTTCTTGGATTATTTAAGCTTGCAGGTTTATGATCGGAATTATATATATATATATATATATATATATATATATATATATATATATATATATATATATATATATATATATAATTTTTGGCCTCGTGAAGGAGAAAGTATTGCTTAAGCTTAGGGGCAGGCTTAAGTACGTGATGTACATATGCCCCAATCATGAGATCTCAAAGGAAATTATGTTACATACTTTTTATGCTCTGCTTTCTCATAATGATCAAACCATGCTCGATTCTTCTTCTAACGGTTCCTTTATGAAGAAAACTATTGAATTCATATGGAATCTTCTCGAAAGAATTAAACGCAACTCTAAAGATTGGGAACTCGGCAAAGATAAAGAGTCAGGTATAATACTTAAGTTTTATTGTGTTAAATCTTTTATGTATACCGATGATTTTCATAAGTTTAGCACTAAATATGAACTAGACACTGAGATAGTAGCTACATTTTGTGGATCATTTCCTACTCATGTTGATCTCCCTAAGGATTGAGGAACCCGTTATAGTTAAAGATTTAGGAACCCGTTATAGTTAAATATGAAACTATCATTTACAATGATGATCTAGTTGTGCCTACTGCTTATATTGAGAAACCACCTTTTCTCGCTAGGATCAAGGAACATGCTAAAGCTTCATCCATGGTTAACAAAGTAATATTAGAGCACCTAGACCCTCTAAATGAATTAAAGGTGAACCTAATATTGCCATGGTTAAAGATCTTGGTCGATAATATTGGCGGGCATGCTATTTACTTCTGTAATGAAGCTACTAGAATTGCCAAGCCCGATACTAAAGATAAAAATAAGCATGTTGTTGGCATGCATGTTGTCTCTGTTAGAATAGGAGATCATTGCTATCTTGGTTTATGTGATTTGGGTGCTAGTGGGAGTGCTATTCATTTTACCTTATATCAAGAGATTATGAATAATATTGCACCTGCTCAGACAGAAGACATTGATGTTACTATCAAACTTGCAAATAGATACTATTTCACCATTTTGGATTGTTAGAGGTGTTGAAGTCTTGTTTGAAAGATCAAATACCCTATTGATTTCTAGTTCTTGGTTCTCCACAAGATGATTTTTTTCCTATTATATTTGGTAGACCTTTCTTGAATATAGTTAATGCAAAGATTGATTGCATTAAAGAAACTGTTAGTGTCAACTTTGGTGATGTGTGTCATGAATTTAATTTCTATAAATTCCATAGACAGCCTCATGATAAAGAATTGTATAATAAATATGAAATTATTGGTCTTGGTATTATTGTTATACCTCCTACTGATCCGTTAGAACAATATTTGCTAGACCATGAAAATGATATGCATATGAATAAAAGAAATGAAATAGATAAGATGTTATTTGATCAAGCACCTATACTTAGACATAATTTGCCTATTGAAACTCTTGGAGATCCTCCTCCACCTAAAGGTGATGTTGTGTTTGAGTTGAAACAATTGCCCGATACATTGAAATATGCTTATCTTGATGAAAAAGAAGACATATCATGTTATTAATAGTGTTAACCTTTCAGAACATGAAGAAAAGAGATTACTAAAAACTCTGAAGAAGCATTATGCCGCTATTGGAGATTAATATGGAACCTGACACTAAACCAGTTGTTGATCATCAATGACGGTTGAATCCTAAGATGAAGGATGTGGTAAGAACTAAAATATTAAAGCTTCTAGAAGCAGGTATAATTTATCCCAGAGCTGATAGCACATGGGTAAGTCTTGTTCATTGTGTTCCTAAGAAAGGAGGTATAACTGTTGTTCCTAATGATAAAAATGAACTCATTCCACAAAGAATTGTAACTGGGTATAGGATGGTAATTGATTTTAGAAAATTAAACAAACTTACTAGAAAATATCATTACCCCTTACCTTTAATAGATCAAATGTTAGAAAGATATATAAGCATACACACTTTCGTTTCCTTGATGAATATTTCGATTTCTCTCAAATACCTACGTCAAAATAAGATCAAGAGAAAACTAGTTTTACTTTCCCTTTTGGAACGTATGCTTATAGACGTATGCCTTTTGGTTTATGGAATGTACCTGCTACCTTTCAAGGATGCATGAGTGCTATATTCTTTGATTTTTGTGAAAAGATTGTTCAGGTTTTCATGGATGACTTTTCCATTTATGGGACTTCAGTTAATGATTTCTTAAGCAACCTTGACTGAGTTTTGCAGAGATGTGTAATCTTGTCTTGAATTGGGAGAAGTGCCACTTTATGGTTAATGAAGGCATTGTCTTGCGGCATAAAATTTTTGAACGAGATACTGAAGTAGATAAAGCTAAAGTTGATGCAATTGAGAAAATGCCATGTCCTAAATATATTAAAGGTATACGACGTTTCCTTGGCTATGCTGATTTCTATAGGAAATTTATTAAAGACTTCCCTAAAATTTCTAGGCCTCTTACCAATCTTTTTCAAAAAGATGATCCATTTGTTTTTGATGATGATTGTGTAGAATCTTTTGAATCACTTAAGAAATTTGTAACCTCTAAACCTGTTGTTCAACCACCTGATTGGAACTTACCATTTGAAATTATGTGTGATGCTAGTGATTATGTTGTTGGTGTTGTTTTAGGACAAAGAGTTGATAAGAAGTTAAATTTTATCCATTATGCTAGTAAAACTCTAGACAATACTCAAAGAAATTATGCTACTACTGAGAAAGTATTTCTAGCAGTTGTGTTTGCATGTGATAAATTTAGATCTTACATTGTTGATTATAAAGTAATTGTGCACACCGATCACGGTGCTATTAAATATCTTATGGAAAACAAAGATACAAAACCTAGACTCATTAGGTGGGTTATGTTGCGACAAGAATTTGACTTGCATATTACTAATAGGAAGGGAGCTGAGAATCTTGTACATGACAACTTTTCTAGATTGGAAAATGTTCTTGATGACCCACTACCTATTGATGATAGTTTCCTTGATGAACAATTAGCTCGCATAACTGCTTCTCGTAATACTCCTTGGTATGCAGACATTGCTAATTACATTGTTGCGAAATATATACCACCTAGTTTCACATACCAGCAAAAGAAATAGTTCTTCTTCGAGTTAAGACATTACTTCTCTGATGACCCACATCTTTATAAAGAAGTAGACAATATTATTATACGTTGTATACCTAAGCATAACAGGAACAAATCCTATGGAAGTGTTACTCTGAGGCATACAGATGACACCATGCTAGAGATAGAATTGCACATAAGGTATTACAATCTGGTTTTTATTGGCCTACTCTCTTCAAGTACACTCATAAGTTTGTTTTATCTTGTGATGAATGACAAAGAATTGGTAATATTGGCAGACGTCAGGAAATGCCTATGAATTATTCACTTGTTATTGAACCTTTGATGTTTGGGGATTTGATTATATGGGACCGTTTCCTTCCTCCAATCGGTATACACATATATATTTTAGTAGGTGTTGATTACGTTACTAAGTGGGTAGAAGCTATTCGAACTAGTAGTGTTGATCAAAGCACTTCAATTAAAATGCGTAAACAAGTTAATTTTCCCGAGGTTTGGAGTCCATATATATTTAATGACTGACGATAGTTCACACTTTTTCATGGTGCATTCCGTAAATTGCTTGATAACTATGATGTTAACCATAGAATTGCATCTCCTTATCATCCTCAATCTTGTGGTCAAGTTTAATTGAGCAATAGAGAAATAAAGTTAATTTTGCAAAAGATCGTCAATCGATCTCGAAAGAGTTGGTCTAAGAAACTTGATGATGCATTATGAGCTTATAGAACCGCTTATAAGAATCATATGGGCATGTCTCCGTATAAAATGGTTTATGGAGAAGTATGTCATTTACCTCTTGAGCTAGAACTTAAGGCATATTGGGCAATTAAATAACTTAATTACTATTCCAAACTTGCCGGTGAGAACAAATGGCATGATAGATGAGTGGAGAACCCAAGCATTTGAAAATGCCAAATTATTTAAAGAAAATGTTAAAAGATGGCATGGTAGAAGAATCAAGAAATAGTAATTCAAAGTGGGTGAATATGTTCTATTGTAAACCTCTCCTTTCATATTCTTGCAAGAAAACTTCTCTCTAAATGGGAAGGATCGTATATCATCAAAGAAGTTTATCATTCCGGAGCTATCGAGATTAACAACTCCAAAGTCACCAATCCGCAGGTGGTAATGGACAAAGAATCAAGCATTATACCTCAGGTACACCAATTAATGTTGAAACTAACATTACTACGACACTGGAGGAACACATAAGAGAAGCCTACCAGAAGACTCCAGAACCCTGAAAAGAAATGGGTATGTGATATGGTGTGTAAACAGGCTCCAGCAATTCCATAACAATAGTTTCTATCAATTTTGGAATATTAGAAAGAAAAAAATATGAATATAAGAAAAAATTGAGGGACCTAGGAGGTGCACAAGAGCACCAGGGTGCGGCCACCCCTGGGCGTGCCCTGGTGGCTTGTAGGTCCCACGTGAGCCTTCCCGAGTCTGCTTTCTTTTGGAATACTTGTTTTACAAGACAAAAATTCTTTATATATACTCCCTGACATTTTGACCACCGTATTGCAGAGACATCCTATGTTCTTGTTTCGTTCTATTTCTCTGATAGATCTAGATCGTCGTGGCTCCACCAAGCTCTTCCAAGGACAAGTTCTACGAGAAGGTCACCAACCCCTACCTATCGGAGTTGATGAAATACCCTCAAGCCTTTGAGATGCATGAGAGTGTGCTTCACATCCGGGACGTCTAAGGACCCAACAAGACCGGAGGCATGGAGGCCAGGCTCAAAGCGGTCGAGCATGACATCTTCAAGTGGCAAGGGATGGTGGAATGCGGACTCAACGCCAACCACTCCATGATCACATAATTCACCTGTGAGCACAAGTTGCGTAATCCCAAAATTCTAAATTTTGGAATGTTATATTAAATAAATAGTTTAGATTGTTGTTTGATTGTGGTGTGGTTGCTTGTATGAAACTGAGTGAAATTTGTAACTTTTGGAAGTTAAATGAGAGGGAATGAAATGACTTTCCCAAACTTTCACTTCGCATTTGTGATCTTCGTGAACTCAAATTCATTTCAACACAAAACCTTAGAGTGAAGATGATATGACTTCTTCCATTTAATTAAATGAAAAGGGTTTTGAAAAGATTTGAAATTCCATTTTGGAAAATATTTTAAATTCAAAAACTTTATGCAACTCAATGATTTTCCCTAAGAGAAGATAAAATGACTTCTTGAAATTATGAGAAATATGAGTTGGAAGTTCATTTGAAATACTTTCAAACTCATTTTCAAATTTGGAGTTATTGGTTTTATTCAAATTATTTTTCTCCCAAAATACAATATATGGAAAATAGGGTAAAATGATTCCCTACAATAGAAAATTGGAGAAAAATGAGTTTGAAGTAATTTTCGAATCTTAAAATATTTTATTTTGATTTTTAAATACACCAAAAACACTGTTTGTTTTATTTAATTTTTTGTGGATTTTCTTTGACTCTAGAAAAATGTATACCTTGTAAGAAATCTTTTTCTGAAAATTTTGATATATAATATGCTATATATCATTTTTAATTTTTGTTATTTATTTATATTTTTGTTTGACTGTTAAAAAACAAAAGAGAACCTGACCGAGCCACGAAAGCCCAGCCCAGCGGCCAGCCCAGCCCAGCTACAGCCGAAGCCCAGCTTGCGCGTCAGGCCCAGCTCGCCTTCGCCTCGCCCCGACCGACTCCCACTCGGAGTCCGGCCGGCGGCCGCCACCGCCGCCGTGCCCGCCGCGAACTCCTCCGCCGCCTAACCCCTCCCCCACACCACCTCCTCGGCCTCCCCTATAAATACTCCGCCGCCCCGGCTCTCCCCTCTCCCTCCTCCTCCGGCCGCGCAGCACCCGTCGCCGCACACCACCAGCGCCGCCACCGCCACAAGCCGCCGCCGCCACACTACTTCGCCGCCGCTGCTACCGCGCCTGCACTCCGAGCCGCGCCGCCTGCCGAGCGCCCCTCGCCTCGCCGCCCCGCCGTCGCCTCGCCCCGCCGCCACGCCACTCGCCAAAGTCCGTCGCCCGAAGCCCGATCCACAGCTGGACCCGAAGCCCGATCCGCCACCGGTTTTTATTTAAAACCCGGCCCGAACCGGTATTAACCGCCGCTCCTCGTCCGGTTTTCTTTAAGTCTCGGTTTTATAAAACCAATCTAGTTTTTTCAGATTTGGTTAGTTAGTAAACGTATTCGCTGTTTAGTCCTAAACAATGAACGTTCGAATATTAGATCTGTTTTTCGTAGCCACATACATGTTCATAATTATTTTATTTGCATTTTAGGTCCTGGCCTTAAAACGACACAACTTTTTGCTCGTTAGTCCACATTCAACGAAACAAACACCCACTTCTTCATTATGATCTCATCTATCCAGTGAACCAAACTAAAAATATTTATGAAAGTTTTAAAAATTGAATTCAAACAGATTTGAATTTAAACTTGTTTTTATGATAACTTGAGTTTTATAACTCCGTTTGAGTTGATTCTTTTTGCAAATCAAAGCTCTTGACCTAAACTTTCTGATAAGTCCAAATTCACCTAATTTTGGTACTTTTAGAAATAGTTTTTTTGTCGCAACAGTTATTTGCTTGTTTTGAAGTTTTTCCGAAGTGTTTTCTTCATTCTTCCTGATCTTCTGAGTGATTGCTTATGTGTGGTTACTATTGCTTGCTTACGACAGATTGACGGAGTGTGACCAGTAGATCTATCACGAGTTATGAGCGTGATGAATATTCATCAACAGTACAAGGAAGTTCACACTTTGATCATACTTTCCAATATCCAGTTTTACTTGCATTACTTATACCCTCCAAGATTTGCATGAGTAGGACTTGATTACATGTGGTATTGCTGAGTAGTTCATGAGGTAGGAACCTAATGACTTGAGATTAACCCAGGGAATATACGTTTTGTTACCTATTGCTTAGCCATGCTCGTAGACGTGGATTGGTATGTGAGATTTCATGAAAGTTGTGAGTGTAATAACAACTAAGGGAATGTTTAAGGTGGCAACTTTAATACACAACTAGGTGGATTGGTTGTAGGGCACCTAGAGAATCCAGTGTTGTCCTAGGATACCCCGGAGGAACCGTGTGATCATCCTATGGAATGCCACCCAGGCTCAAAGGGATCATATGACATTTCATGCCTAGAAACTTCCTTGTGCAGCCACAAGCCATTATGGGCTCTGGCATAGTTGAGTATGTTGTGTGAGCTCTTTCAGTGGTGGACTAGCAGATGTAGGGGGGGAAGAAGGTGTATTGGTCTACCCAGGGTAAAGAGTGAATGCTTCTGAAAGACCGTGTCTTGATCATCCGTTTCTCAAACATCAGGCAGTGTGAGGAATTCAACGGAGGAGATCGACTCTTGTGGGGAAAAGTGTACAAACCTCTCCATAGTGTACAAACGGATCATGATTAACCGTGTCCACGGTTATGGACAACTTTGAGTGTCTAGAGGTGGATTATTTTATTGATCTCATCACTCTATTAATTAAATTGTTGGTTAATAAAGATTTGGTGATGTTTTGGGATTGAGTTGGAGGAACCTTCTCAACAATGGGATAAACTTGGTAGCAAAAATAAAATTTATTCCTTTGTTGTAGGGGAAAATTAGCTTTATGCAAAACTATACTTAGAGCTTCCACCAGCCAAATACGCATATAGAGATAGACATTGTTCATCATTTATTCCATGGTGTGGATTTGCGAGTACATTCAATGTACTGACCTACATGGCTGCAACGTCTCATGTTGCGGGAATTTATTCGACGAGTAAGTAATATGTTAGGGTTACGATGTCTACACTCAACGTTGTCATTGGTGTTGATGGCACTCCACAACCTTTGTTATTTCCGCTATGTTGGTCGAGGTAATAGTATTTACGTTACTTTATACATGTGATTTACCTATGTTATAAATCCTCGAGTACTGTGTGTGTCAGCATACCGATCCAGGGATGACACTTAAGAACAGAGACTTGATCCATTCGGGTCGGGTCGCTACAAGATGGTAACAGAGGACATGTTGATTGTAGGCTTCTCTTCTTTTCCGAGCTTTGTCAAATCTTCCCCTTCTACCTTAAATAGTTATACAATACCCTTTCCCATTTCGACCACTTCAGAGTAAATAGGATTTCACCATTTATTAGAAGTATTGAAGCTACAACAGTGGATACTCCGAAGATTTGAAGAGTTGACGACTTTGAAGAGATTTTGACCTTGAGAAGACCAAACCCCTGTTATGTACTTACGTTAGATGCGACGACTGTGAGCTGTCATTTGTTTGATGTTTTTCCAACGGCCACAAAATAAAACCCGTCTCTTCAAAACTTGTTTGTACTGAGTGTATCTCTTTCCATCTCCCGAATCTCATCCCCAAAACCCTTGGACCCAATAGAGGATCAATGAAGATAGACTTGTTTTCTCTGGACCGATGACCCAGCCGGAGGTAGAGCTATGGATACAAAACATTGAGGATCACTTCAGGAAAAATTTGAGTGCAAGGAAGTATGAGGTTCATTACGCTCTTCAATACTTTACAAAAAGTGTTATAACATGGAGGAAAAGGCATCAAACCATACAAGGATGTAATGGAGTAAAAAGTTGGGAGGAATTCAAGAAGACTTTGTTAAAATCCCGTCTCATCCAAAAGCATGGTGACAACCCGAAGAAGAAACCTTGTGCCTGCAGGATTTTTGGAGAAATAGGACAGGCCCAGGAGGAGCACAAGAATGAATGCCCTCATTGTGAAGAAAGTCACCCAGCTGAAGAATGCCCAACTAGGCAGATTGCTTGTTTCTTGTGTGAAGGGACTACCCACTACCCTGCTCAGTGTCACATTTACCCCATGGTACAATGAACTATCCAGCAGAAGAAAGAAGCCCTCATGGAAATTTTAGAGTAACCTGTGATGAAGGAAGATGTGGAGGGCACACACGAAGAAGACCCAAATAAACTTTGCACCAAGTCATGCTATTCATCTGAAGAAGAAGGACATATTTCCCAGCATTGTTCGAGGGAGTATCTAGTAGATTTTCCGATAGTGCAATTTGAGTATTACCCACAGGAAATAGAGGTCATGTTCGGAACGAAGAAGTAGAGGAAGAGAAAGAGCATGTGTCCTCAGAACAAGTCAATTTCTGTGAAAAAGGACCTGAGTCATATCACATGTTACAGGTGCAAGGATTTAGGTCATTACGCTAGCAACTGCCCCACAAGGAATCCATTAACCCAGGGAACCAAGATAGTCACCATGAAGTCCCTTAGATTTGTGTGATGTCATTGGTTTACGCTGCAAGGAAGTGGGGCATTTTGTCACAGAATGTTTAGACTCGAGGAAAGATTGAGCAGAGTAGTTGAGATCTTGATATGGGAATAAAGCATGTAATAAATGTGGAATAGAATTTTTCATTGGGATGTTGAGTTGAGTTATGGAAAGGACATTGTAATAGTTCGTGAAGCAATAGAAGGTGATATGTTTGGAATCTAATATGAAATGTTACGAGTTGTTGGTTGAGTGTGAGTGTCTCTCTTGCTATCTCACCTAGACTAAGACCCTGAACCCATGGACAAGCTGACCCCAAACCTTTCTCGGATAAACAACCACATTTCACCCAAGGAAATACATACATTATCCTGAGTACCCCTCCTATCTTATACCTACATATGACAACCCTTTACGAGTCTTTTCTCAATGGCTCGGAAACGATCATGACCCTAACTAGCGATCAAGATTAACCAAAGATCATGAAGGACATGATGAAGCATATTCACCCTGAAGGAGATGCAGTCTACAAGGGTTATCCCTTCCTAGAGAATGGAGTTGAACTAGGGTACGTGGAGGTACACCTCCACCGTGTGAAAGGAGTTTGCCCAAAAACTATGGGTCAATACTTTTTCATCTATCGAGTACCACGAACAACATTCTTTGACTATGTTCGTGAAGCTACTATGGAGGCCATACTTCAAATTGGGGAAATACTTGAAGCAAGACTTCATCACACTCAGGATTGCCTGAGTGGGGTGCATGCAGAGATGATGGAGATGAAGCACACAACCACTATGATGAAGCAAAAGATATATGATTTCAAGATCACATTGCACAATTCCAATGGGACTGAAGCATCCTCGACAAGAACAAATGAATAAAGATGGAAGGAGTGCTTGAACCTACCAAACTATGTGGATGGCAACATTTGTAGTGAAGCACTTTTGAAATTTGAGTGTTGAATAGTGGTTCAGGATGTAATAAAAGATTTGATATGAGGAGAATATGAATTACGGATGAACCAGTGCATTTTTTTGGGCAATACTCTTCTGTGTGGTGCTCCAAAGAGTGAAGTTCGCACAAAATAAGTTGGAGTTTATTCTTGATATGATGCATACCCCAAGGGTATGAAGCAAATAAGTACAATTGGATTTAAAGAGGGTGTAATGCTGGAGTGTGGAGCAATAGTGACTCCAAAGAGGAGTTAAGGATATACAAGTTCTGAAGTGGGCCCCTAAGCCGAGGACCTAAGGAGGCTACGTAATCAAAAGGGAACCATGAGACTTGTCAAAAGAAATATGTTTCTGCTGTAACGAAGCAGGGTACTATGCTAGGGATTGTCCCATGGAGAAGGAGACTTGTGCTAAGTAGTTGAGTTGAAGCATGTAATGGAACTGGAGAAGATTGTAACAAGTTGAGAATCAATAAAGTTAGCATCAGGGTATTTATTTTGGATTTTATGAGTTATTACTTTATAGGCAATGAGTGAAATCATGCTATGTGGAATAAGATTTTGAAGAGAACTAGTGTTTTTCATTTTAAGGGTGGTAGAACCCAACACCGTTACCCAAATACAAGAGCTAGTGGTTAATTACGTCAGACTTTGGAATGGACCGCTCAATGATGAGTCTAAGTAATTACATCGTAATTTGTACCAATAGAAGGAAGGAAAACCGTACAATTGGATGGATTTAATAATGCTAGGAAGCTGGATGTTGGAAAAATGATCAGTTGCAACCCGATGATGAGACCGAGTGTTTACAAGTGATGAGATGTGCCATAACCCACATGCCCCAGGACCTGTCAAGAAGTCTTGCTAAAGGAAAACCCTAATAGAAGTTACGACCTTGTCAACAGACGATCTTATAGGTTCTTACGCAAACCCCGAGGGTTGTGAAGAAACGATAGATGGTAGTTTGGCCTACAGAATCAATGGATTTATCCGAACTTGGTTCGCCGACAAGAGAAATTCTGCAATGCTTGTGAGGATGACGGAGTGCTAGAATGCGAGATCACTAAACCATATACAAGGTAATCATTTGGGTGCGGAATGGATCGATCACCATACCAACTTACTCTTATTATTCGCCTCTGTTATACGGGATGGTAAACCTGAGTGACTTACCCATAGTAGAGAGACGACGATATCAAAACATTGTTTAAACCTTAGAATGGTATGACCGTTTTCCCTTGTACAAGGCAGTGTTGCCAACCGTAGGTCATACAATGAGAATGAAGCCCAGACCCATTTTCTGCAGGGACCGACTTAATTTGTTTGATGACCCCCATGAGATATCGATATTTGTTTAGTATTGGCGCCAGACCTGTCAGCTAAGAAGACCCAGTCTCGAAGGAACCTTACCAAGATGAAAGGACACAAGAATTGAGGACAAAGGTTATGCCACTACCGAAAGAGCCCAGAGAAGGAATTACCCTTAAGATCTGAGAAGACCGACACCGTCAACCCAAAGAATGGAGTACCTGATTTTGATTGAACCATATCCATGATTCTAAGTGTGGTAGCACACTAGACCATACTGATCAATGGATGTGTTAGGAGACTCCGACCCCGAACCCCAACCTATTTCTTGTTAGCCTCTCCAAATCTCGAGGACGAGATTCATTTTAAGTGTGGTAGGTTTCTAGCATACCAAAATTCTAAATTTTCGCATGTTTTATCAAATAAATAGTTTAGATTGTTGTTTGATTATGGTGTGGTTGCTTGTATGAAATTGAGTGAAATTTGTAACTTTTGAAAGTTAAATGAGAGGGAATGAAATGACTTTCCCAAACTTTCACTTTGCATTTATGATCTCCATGAATTCAAATTCATTTCAACACAAAACCCTAGAGTGAAGATGATATGACTTCTTCCATTTAAATAAATGAAAAGGGTTTTGAAAAGATTTGAACTTTCATTTTGGAAAATATTTTAAATTTAAAAACTTTATGCAACTCAATGATTTTCCCCGAGAGAAGATAAAATGACTTCTTCAAATTATGAGAAATATGAGTTGGAAGTTCATTTGAAATATTTTGAAACGCATTTTCAAATTTGGAGTTATTGGGTTTTTATTCAAACTATTTTTCTCCAAAAATACAATATATGGAAAATAGGGTAAAATGATTC
The DNA here is from genome assembly GCA_902687465.1 of Secale cereale. Classification (NCBI taxonomy): domain Eukaryota; kingdom Viridiplantae; phylum Streptophyta; class Magnoliopsida; order Poales; family Poaceae; genus Secale; species Secale cereale. The sequence goes on along the minus strand of LR738713.1, from coordinate 256,047,722 downwards.
CCTACGATAGAAAATTGGAGAAAAATGAGTTTGAAGTAATATTGGTATTTTAAAATATTTTATTTTGATTTTTAAATAAACCGGAAACACTGTTCGTTTTATTTAAATTTGTGTGGATTTTATTTGACTCTAGAAAAATGTCCATCTTGTAGGAAATCTTTTTCTGAAAATTTTGATATATAATATGTTATATATCATTTTTATTTTTTGTTATTTATTACTATTTTTGTTTGACTGTTAAAAAAAGAGCCCGACGGAGCCCGGCCAGCCTAGCTACAGCCGAAGCCCCGCTCGCCCGCCAGGCCCAGCTCGCCTTCGCTTCGCCCCGACCGACTCCCGCTAGGAGTCCGGCCGCCGGCCATCACCGCCGCCGTGTCCGCCACAGACTCCTCTACCACCTAAAATCTCCCCCACGCCACCTCCTTGCCCTCCCCTTATAAATACTCCGCCGCCCCGGCTCTCCCCTCTCTCTCCTCCCCCGACCGCACAGCACCCGCCGCTGCACACCACCAGCGCCGCCGGCGCCACAAGGTTTCGCCACCGCACTGCTTCGCCGCCGCCTCGTCGCTGTTGCCACGCCCGCACTTTGAGCCGTGCCGCCTGCCCACCACCCGCGCTGCCCCTCGCCTCGGCACGTCGCCGTCACCTCGCCACGCCGCTAGCCGGAGTCCACCGCTCGAAGCCCGATCCACGGCCGGACCCGAAGCCCGATCCGCCGCCGGACTCGAAGCCCGATCCGCCGCCGGTTTTTATTTAAAAACCGCCCCGAACATGTATTAACCGATGCGCCCCGTCGAGTTTTCTTTAAGTCTTAGTTTTATAAAACCGATCTGGTTTTTTCAGATCTAGTTAGTTAGTAAAAGTTTTCCAGTTAGTAGTTTTAGTGAAAATATTCGCTGTTTAGTCCTAAACAGTGAACATTCGCATATTAGATCTGTTTTTCGTAGCCAGGGACCTGTTCGTAATTATTTTATTTGCATTTGTGTCCCTGACCTTAAAACGGCCACAACTGTTTGCTCGTTAGTACAAATTCAACGAAACAAACGCCCACTTCTTCGTTATGATCTCATCTATCCAGAGAACCAAACTAAAATTATTTTTGAAAGTTTTAAAATTTGAATTCAAGCAAATTTGAATTTAAACTTGTTTTTATCATAACTGAAGTTTTATAACTCCGTTTGACTTGATTCTTTTTGCATATCAAAGCTCTTGACCTAAACTTTTTGATAAGGCCAAATTCACGTAATTTTGGTACTGTTAGAAATTGTTTTTCTGTTGCAAGAGTTATTTGCTTGTTTTGAAGTTTTTCCGAAGTGTTTTCTTTGTTCTTCCCGATCTTCTGAGTGATTGCTTATGTGTGGTTACTATTGCTTGCTTACGATAGATTGATCGGAGTGTGACGAGTAGATCTATCACGAGTTATGAGCGCGATGAATCTTCATCAATAGTACAAGGCAAGTTCACACTTTGATCATACTTTCCAATACCCAGTTTTACTTGCATTAGTTATACCCTCCAAGATTTGCATGAGTAGGACTTGATTACATGTGGTATTGCTGAGTAGTTCATGAGGTAGGAACCCAATGACTTGAGATCAACCCAGGGAATATACATTTTGTTACTTATTTCTTAGCCATGCTCGTAGACATGGATTGGTATGTGAGATTTCATGAAAGTTGTGAGTGTAATAACAACTAAGGGAATGTTTAAGGTGGCAACTTTAATACACAACTGGGTGGATTGGTTGCAGGGCACCTGGAGAATCCAGTGTTGTCCTAGGATATCCCGAAGGAAGCGTGTGATCATCCTATGGAATGGCACCCAGGCTCAAAGGGGTCATATAATATTTCATGCCTAGAAACTTCCATGTGCAGCCACAAGCCATTATGGGCTCTCGCATAGTTGAGTATGTTGTGTGAGCTCTTTCTTTGGTGGACTAGAAGATGTAGGGGGAAAGTAGGTGTACCGGTCTACCCAGGGTAAGAGTGAATGCTTCTGAAAGACTGTGTCTCGATCATCCATTTCTCGAACATCAGGCAGTGCGAGTGATGAGGACATCACTAACAAAGTTACACCCATAGCCCCTACTGATACATATATAGGACCAATTACAAGAGCTCGCGCACGCCAATTAAATTACCAGGTACGTTCGTTTCTTGGTAACGATTCCAATGTTCATGAGAATATGATACTGCCTAAATTGGATACATTTGTCTTCCTTACAAATGAAGGGCCTAGCTTGGACAAGAAGGATGATCATTGGAGCAAGATCAAGCATGGAGATGATGGCATGCGCAAGGGGAACAAGAACGGAGTTACAAGTGATGAGTTCAGGACTTTGAAGCCACAATAATGAGTGCGTGAAGCCTTGGACGAAATATACAAGATGCTACTTTATAAATTTCGTCCAGAGGCTATTATGGGTGCTGCGTCACCTTATTATTAGGCCAGCCCATGTAATTTCGAAATACTTGAGTATTGCTTGTTTTTAGAGTCTGTGTGTGTGGTGAAACATGAGTTAGGGTTGGTTTCGGACCCTTCCTCCAAGGGCCACAAAATCCCCCC
>LR738713.1:256002098-256045099 GCA_902687465.1 Secale cereale | reverse complement strand
CCCCCCCCCGCTTCCTCCATATATACAACCCTTAGGGCATCGTTTAGACTTTGGGTTTTGTTTAGATTAAAGTTCGCCATAGCTGCAACTTCGCGTACTTCATTTGTGTTCAACGACCAGACAAAGCGTCATAGAACCCCACCTTGATCAATAAAGCTTTCCTCTTATATTCGCAATATCCAGATTGCAATCTTAGTTTGTTGCTTGTTCTTCGTCTACTTGCAGGAAATGGACCCTCGTGGTCAGGTTGATCGTGCTTCGCCGTGGTCAATAACCTCTAGGAGTTGGTTTAGCGATTGCTAAGGCGCGACGTCCTCTCACGTTCGTAGTCGGATCGTCAAAGTCTACTCCACCAAAAACGATAGCCACCATCTCATCGAAAGACGGGACACCTTTGCCTCTATCAAGTGGTATCATATTTCCAGGTTGCTCGGTGAGATTTTACAGTTTTTCGTAGATCAGATCGAGTTTGTTCCTCATACCTACAGTCCATGAAAAAGCCAGAAAAATTTAGGGTTAGTTCATCATATCTGAACCAGTCTGAGCCATTGCATAATCTTTTTTGTGTTTGCTTAGTTGAATTTGTGGTTGCATCATCGTGGTGTCGAGTTGTTGGTCTTAACGTCTAGTTCTTTAGAGTTTTGAGTTCTGTTCACAGTTTGTCATGTCGCCGCCGCACCATCTTCATCATTGTTGCCATACCACCACCGCTGTCATATCCCACCATCGGTGCCATATACCACCATCGTCATCACCGCTGCTATATACCACCATCACATATCCATCACGCCAATCCGAGTCCACCTCCATCACAAATTCGCCACCAGTCCGTGTTCCACCGCCCCGACATATACCCGCCACCAGTCTGAGTTCCACCAGATTCATCTCCGCCACCAATCCTAGTCCGGGTCCAGTATTTATGGCTTTGTTTTCGATTTCCAGATCACGCGATCCTTCAAGTCGTGACCAAGTAGGACTCCCCAACTTCTGTGACACCCGCAGAAGAAAAATAGTCCCAGTTAAAAAAAAACTAAGTCTGGAAAATTCTGGCTAGGCAGTTTCTAGACCATTTCTAGACATTTTTAGAAAAAAAATTGTTGCGGAGCAAAAAAAGAGGAAAAAGTGAAAAAAAACACAGTGTGCTCCTCCCTTGTTTACATGCAGCGCCGTGATTTTGTTAGTGTTCTAGGCTCGCGTCTCTAGTACGGTCCAGCCTAGGAACAGCACAGTACCGTCGTTGAGCATTTATTCACCTTTGCATCGCTGAATTGATTATTGCTGACATTTTTGCTACCATATCATATGTCGTCCCAGCTCCACATACATCTACATCGTGCATTTGACACCACGTGGTAATCGCTTTGTCCAAGCTTTGAGAGTTTTGACTATAACGGTTGCCGTTCACCACCTGCTGCTGGGTAAGAACTGGTAAGAATTTGAGATTTGCTTGACGGATTTGTGACGCCCCACCACCACCATTTTCTAGTAGTCTGTAGGATCATATTTTTGTGTGTTTCTATTGCTGCTAACCATGCCAGGATCACAAGTCAACGAGACTGACTGGGAGAACATGACGAGCAAGGAGTTGCATGATAAATTCCAACAAATGATGGGTCAACAGGTAGAAGATGTGATGACCAGTTTTGGCGACGCACTAGCGAGGATGGATGGCATTGAGAAGTCAATTGACACCAAGTTGGATGCCAAATTTGCTGAAGTGCTTGCGCATCTACCTCCACCTGCTGCACCATTGCAACAACAACAACAACCACCTTCACATCGCGAAACATCCCTCTGCAAAGCATGTCATGTCCCTCTTGAGCCTGGCCAAACTGTTGGCGCTGCTGTTGATACTTCTGTGGCTCATGCTGCTGCTGAGGAGGAGGATGATTATGCGGGAGATTACGATGATGATGTTGATCAAAATCTGAACTACGTGCAACCACCACCACCAGGTCGTCTACATGCAAATAATAGCAATGGTAGGGTGGCACCACACCCTCAGGTACACGATCATGACCATCTCCCTAAACTAAAATTGAATATACCACCATTTGAGGGTAGATATGTTCCTGATACATATCTTACTTGGGAGTTAGAAACCGAACAATGTTTTACATGTTTAGAATATCTCGAGGAGAGACGTGTTGCTGCTGCTCTTTGTGCTTTCACTAGTTTTTCTTTTGTGTGGTGGTCTGAATATTGTAGATTATATCCGAATAATATTCCAACTACTTGGGCTGCTTTGAAAACTGCTATGCGTACTCGTTGGGTTCCACCATATTATCAACGTGAATTACTTCAAAATTTGCAGCGCTTAAGACAAGGAAAAAATTATGTAGAGGAATATTATCAGGAATTACAAACTTGCTTGACTCGATGTGGTATTGTTAAGGATAATGAGGCTATGCTTGCACGTTTTATGGGTGGCTTAAATAGAGAGATTCGGACAATTCTAGAGTATAAGGAGTATAATAATATCACTCGTTTATTCCATCTTGCTTGCAAAGCTGAACGTGAAGTGCAGGATCGACATGCCTTGGTGTGAACTAATTTTTCTGCAGGTCGACCTTCATCATGGACACCGCATGCATCATCTACTTTGACACATCCGGCTACACCACCGCCTACTTCAGCCGTCACTTCTAGCCGTGATAAAAGCAAACAGGCTCCACCACCATCAACCAAGAGTACACCTTCCGGTCCCGCCCAAAGCTCTTCTTCATCCATGACATCCACAGGGCCAACACATGATGTTATATGTCATCGTTGCACTGGTCGTGGTCACTATGCAAGCAAATGCCCATCTCAGCGTGTCATGGTTGCTAGTGAGGATGGTGGTTATAAGTCCGCTAGTGACTATGATGAGGAGACTTTGGCTCTAATTACACGTGAAGAAAACGGTGGAGATGATTCTGAAAATGAGACGCAGTCCATGGCTCCTGAAGACGCTGACAGGTACGAATGTTAGTTGCTCAACGTGTTTTGAGTGTGCAGGTCACACAAGCGGAACAAAATCAGAGGCATAATTTGTTCCATACAAAGGGAGTTGTGAAGGAACGTTCTGTTCGCGTCATCATAGATGGAGGGAGCTGCAACAACTTGGCTAGCATGGAGATGGTGGAGAAGCTATCTCTCACCACAAGACCACATCCACATCCTTACAACATCCAATGGTTCAACAACAGCGACAAGGTTAAGGTAACACGTACTGTTCGTGTGCATTTTAGTATCTCTACATATGCTGAGTACGTTGATTGTGATGTGGTACCCATGCAAGCATGTTTCTTATTACTTGGTAGACCATGGAAATTTGATAAAAATTCTGTACACCATGGTAGAAACAATCAATATACTCTTGTTAATAAGGATAAACGTATTACTTTGCTTCCTATGTCTCCTGATTCCATTTTGAAAGATGGTATTAATAGAGCTAATAAAGCGAAACAGGAGCAAAATAAGAGTGAAAATCAGATTGTTGCAAAAGAATTTGAGCAACAAATGAAGCCTAATAACACACCATCATCTCATGTTGCATTTGAAATTAAATTAAAAAGTGGATGTTTACTTGCCACCAAATCTGATATTGATGATCTAGATTTTTAGCAAATCTTTTTGCTATGCTTTCGTGTGCAAAGAGGCATTATTTTCATTCGACGACGTGCCTTCCTCTTTGCCTCATGTTATCACTAACATTTTGCAGGAGTTTGCGGACGTCTTTCCACAAGACGTGCCATCGGGATTACCACCTATTCGAGGGATTGAGCATCAGATTGACTTAATTCCCGGTGCATCGCTACCGAACCGTGCACCATACCGTACCAATCCAGAGGAGACGAAGGAGATTATGCGTCAAGTACAGGAGCTACTCGACAAAGGTTATATACGTGAATCAATTGGTCCTTGTGTTGTTCCTATTATTCTAGTGCCAAAATAGGATGGTACATCGTGTATGTGTCTTGATTGTAGAGGCATTAATAACTATTCGTTATCGTCATCCTGTTCCTAGGATAGATGATATGCTTGATGAATTGAGTGGCTCTACAATATTCTCCAAAGTTGATTTGCGTAGTGGTTACCATCAAATTCGTATGAAATTGGGAGATGAATGGAAAACAACATTTAAAACTAAGTTTGGATTATATGAGTGGTTAGTCATGCCTTTTGGGTTAACTAATGCACCTAGTACTTTCATGATATTAATGAATGAAGTTTTACGTGCTTTCATTGGACGATTTGTGGTAGTTTACTTTGATGATATATTGATTTATAGCAGATATTTGGGGGAACAGTTGGAACATTTACGTGTTGTTTTTATTGCTCTACGTGATGCACGTTTGTTTGGTAACCTTGGAAAATGCACCTTTTGCACCGACCGAGTATCTTTTCTTGGCTATGTTGTTACTCCATAGGGAATTAAAGTTGATAAAGCCAAGATTGAAGCTATTCAGAGTTGGCCGCAGCCCAAAACGGTCGCACACGTGAGGAATTTCCTTGGCCTCGCTGGATTCTATAGGCGTATTGTGAGAGATTTCAGCACCATTGTTGCACCTCTCAATGAGCTTACATAGAAGGATGTGCCTTTTGTTTGGGGTACTGCACAGGAAGAAGCATTCACGGTATTGAAAGATAAGTTGACAGGTGCTCCTTTACTCCAACTTCCTGATTTTAATAAGACTTTTGAGCTTGAATGTGTTGCTAGTGGAATTGGGTTAGGAGGCGTGTTATTACAAGATGGTAAACATGTTGCATACTTTTCTGAAAAATTGAGTGGACCTAGTCTGAATTATTCTACTTATGATAAGGAATTATATGCTCTTGTTCGGACTTTGGAAACATGGCAACATTATTTATGGCCTAAAGAATTTGTTATACATTCTGATCATGAATCTTTGAAGCACATTAAAAGTCAAGAAAAACTGAATCGTAGACATGCTAAATGGATTGAATTCATAGAGACTTTCCCTTATGTTATTAAACACAAGAAGGGAAAAGAAAATGTTATTGCTGATGCATTGTCTCGTCGTTATACTATGCTTTCACAACTTGACTTTAAAATATTTGGTTTGGAGACCATCAAAGATCACTATGTGCATGATGTTGAATTTGAAGATGTATTATAGAATTGTAAAGAAGGGAGAACATGGAACAAGTTCATCGTTAATGATTGATTTGTGTTTCGTGCTAACAAGCTATGCATTCCAGCTAGCTATGTTTGTCTTTTGTTGTTGCAGGTGGCGCATGGAGGAGGATTAATGGGACACTTTGGCGTGAAGAAGACGGAGGATGTACTTGCTACACATTTCTTTTGGCCAAAGATGAGACGGGATGATGAGCGTTTTTTTGCTCGCTGCACTACATGTCAAAAAGCTAAGTCACGACTCAACCCTCACGGTTTATATATGCCTTTGCCTGTACCTAGTGTTCTATGGGAGGACATATCTATGGACTTTGTTTTGGGTTTACCTCGAACAAAGAAGGGGAGGGATAGCATATTTGTTGTCGTGGATAGGTTCTCGAAAATGGCACACTTTATACCATGTCATAAAAGCGATGATGCTGCTGATGTTGCTGATTTGTTCTTTCGTGAAATTATTCGCTTGCATGGTATGCCAAATACTGTTGTTTCAGATCGCGATACTAAATCTCTTAGCCACTTTTGGAGATGTTTATGGGCTAAGTTGGGGACTTAACTGCTTTTTACTACTACTTGTCACCCCCAAACTGATGGATAAACTGAAGAAGTCAATAGAACTTTTTCTACTATGCTTAGGGCTGTTTCGAAGAATAACAAGAAAATGTGGGAAGAATGCTTGCTTTATATTGAATTTCCTTATAATCGTTCGGTTCATTCTACTACTAAGATGTGCCCTTTTGAAATTGCATATGTTTTCCTAGCTCGTGCACCTATTGATTTGTTGCCTCTTCCATCTTCGGAGAAGGTTAATTTTGATGCTAAACAACGTGCAGAATTGATCTTAAAAATGCATGAGATAACTCTGGAAAATATTGAGTGCATGAATGCTAAATATAAACTTGCTGGAGATAAAGGTAGAAAATGTGTTGTCTTGGCACTTGGAGATCTTTTTTGGTTACATTTGCGTAAGGATAGGTTTCCTAATTTGCGCAAGTCAAAGCTAATGCCACGTGCTGATGGTCCTTTTAAGGTGTTAGAGAAAACAAATGATAATGCATATAAACTTGAGCTGCTTGCAGATTTTGGGGTTAGTCCCACATTTAACATTGCATATTTGAAGCCTTACTTGGGTGAGGAAGATGAGCTTCCATCGAGGACGACTTCAATTCAAGAAGGGGAGGATGATGAGGACATCGCTAACAAAGTTACACCCATAGCCCCAACTGATACATATACAGGACCAATTACTAGAGCTCGTGCATGCCAATTAAATTACCAGGTACTTTCGTTTCTTGGTCATGATTCTAATGTTCATGAGAATACGATACTACCTAAATTGGATACATTTGTCTTGCTTACAAATGAAGGGCCTAGCTTGGACAAGAAGGATGATCATTGGAGCAAGATCAAGTATGGAGATGATGGCATGCGCAAGGGGAACAAGAACGGAGTTAAAAGTGATGATTTCAGGACTTTGAAGCCACCATAATGAGTGCGTGAAGCCTTGGACAAAATATACAATATGCTACTTCATAAATTTCATCCAGAGGCTATTATGGGTGCTGCGTCACCTTATTATTGGGCCATGCCCATGTAATTTCGAAATACTTGAGAGTAGGCTATTTTTAGAGTCCGTATGTGTGGGGAAACAAGAATTAGGGTTGGTTTCGGACCCCTCCTCCAAGGGCCACGAAATTACCCCCTTCTTCCTCCATATATACAGCCCTTAGGGCATCGTTTAGACTTTGGATTTTGTTTAGATTAAAGTTCGCCATAGCTGCAATTTCGCGTACTTCGTTTGTGTTCAACAACCAGACAAAGACATCACAGAACCCCACCTTGATCAATAAAGCTTTCCTCTTATATTCGCAATATCCCGATTGCAATCTTAGTTTCTTGCTTGTTCTTCGTTTGCTTGCAGGAAGTAGACCCTCGTGGTTAGGTTGATTGTGCTCCGGCATAGTCAATAACCTCTAGGAGTTGGTTTAGCGATTGCTAAAGCGCGACATCCTCGCACGTTCGTAGTCGGGTCGTCAAAGTCTACTCCACCAAAAAGATAGCCACCATCTCATCGAAAGACGGGACACCTTTGCCTCGATTAGCGAGGAATTCAACGGAGAAGATCGAGTCTTGTGGGGAAAAGTGCACAAACCTCTGCATAGTGTACAAACTGATCATGATTAACCGTGTCCACGGTTATGGACAACTTTGAGTGTCTAGAAGTGGATTATTTTATTGATCTCATCACTCTATGAATTAAATTGTTGGGTTAATAAAGATTTGGTGATGTTTTGGGATTGAGTTGGAGGAACCTTCTCAACAATGGCATAAACTTGGTAGCAAAAATAAAATTTATTCCTTTGTTGGAGGGAAAATTTAGCTTTATGCAAAACTAAACTTAGAGCTTCCACCAGCCAAATACGCATATAGAGATAGACATTGTTCATCATTTATTCTATGGTGTGGATTTGCGAGTACATTTAATGTACTGACCTACATGGCTGCAACGTCTCATGTTGCAGGAATTTATCCGACGAGTAAGTAATACGTTAGGGTTGCGATGTCTACACTCAACTTTGTCGTTGGTGTTGATGGCACTCCACAACCTTTGTTACTTCCGCTATGTTGATCAAGGTAATAGTATTTACGTTACTTTATACATGTGATTTACCTCTGTTATAAATCCTCGAGTACTGTGTGTGTCAGCATACCGATCCAGGGATGACACTTAAGCACAGAGACTTGATCCATTCGGGTCGGGTCGCTACAAGTTGGCTGGCAAGGAGATTGGTGTCACCATCTTCAAGCTCAATGATCGAATTGACTACCTCTAGGTCCAAATCTATGATCTCCAAAATCAATATTTTGAATATGAGGCAAGATTCAAATGTATGTGTTTAGCTGCAAGTTTCAAGACCCCGGAGACTGGTATATCTTTATATTACGAGGAACCTATGCCATGGAAGATGGAGGAGAAGCCCCCTACCTCATCATCACCATAATCACCGAAGAAAGAAACTTGAGTACACGAGTATGGGCACTCCCCTTGGCTTGTGCCAAGCTTGGGAGAGGTGCCCCGATATTGTATCACCATCACATATATTATCTTTACCTATTTTAGTTCGATCCTTAGCTATTTCATCATTTAATTGAATAAAAATTTAGTATGATCTATTTTCGAGTGCTAGTTTCGTGATATATCCATCTATGTAATCGAGTTGAGAGTTATATAATAAAGAATAGTTTTAATTTTCCTTTTTTGCTTTCATGTTTTTAATCTTAGCAATGGGAATAATGAAAAGATCATATGCTAATCTTATGGAAAGTAATGACATTACATAAAGAAAAGAATAAGTGGTAAAATTTATTGAATGTTGACAAACATGGCATTGGTGAATGATGCAATTCATGAAAAGGTTAATAAGGGAAGAGAAGATTCACATACAAATATACTATCTGGGACATCTTTTATGACTGTGAGCCCCCCATTAAGTATTCTATGTCAAATTGTTGATGTTGCACAAGGAAGACAACATAATGAATTATGTTTCCTTATATTCACATAGAAGTTATATTGTTACAAATCCTCCAATATGTGGGGCTTGCTCAATATCTTTGCTAGCCAAAAATCCGCACCAAGTAGAGATACTACTTGTGCATCCAAAAACCCTTAAACCCAGTTTCATGTCATGAGAGTCCCCTATATCTACCTATGGATTGAATATGGTCCTTCAAGTAAGTTGTCCCTGGTGCATAAGGAAATAAAAATTGCTTCTAAATATGTATGATATTTTATTGTAAGGGAAAATAAGCTTTGTACGATCTTGTGATGGCAAAGAAATAAAAGCGACATATTGCAAAATAAAGATTGCTGTCACAAGGGGCAATATAAAGTGATGTTCTTTTGCATTAAGAGATTGCACATCCAAAAATAAAAAGTGCATGACAACCTATGCTTCCCTCTGCGAAAGGCCTATCTTTTACCTTTATGTATTTACTTTTCATGCAAGAGACAAAGTTTTCTCCTTATTCCTTTCTTTTTATTTTTCTCTTTTGTAAGCATCATGTGGTGGGGAAAGATTTAGGCATATATACCCAGTTTGATATTGTAAATAGTTTTGGAGTATTGAAGACAAATAGGTTGAGGGACTAATGTGTTTGTGAATGTACACATGAGTTATAGTCCTTGAAGATTTGGTTTAACAAGTGGAAGACGACCCCTAAAAATGGATTTCTTCAAGTGAAGAATTTGGTGATGAAATTGGTACGGCCTTTGAAGAAATTGATGTGAAGACATTTAAGCATGAAGACTTTTGTTTTCGTAGTTTCTTTCTTCCTATTTTAGTCATAGGAAAAACCGTACTGTTAAAGGGGGTCTAGGTGAATAATATTTCACTTTTTCAAAGTGATGCGCAAACATATACATATACAGCCGCTTCAAGTGAAGCCTTTGGAAATCTCTGAAACAGCTGACGCATTTGGTAGCGACAGTGATGAAGTTCATCTGGTTGCTGACGAATTTGTTCATGCTGAGGAGTTAGGATTTCACCAGTCCGCTCTGCCTAAAAGTGAGGAAATTGAGTGCCCCAATGAGGATCCTTATCCTAACAACAATCTAATCAGAGAAGGGCATTTATGAAAATTCATGTCGGGTGGCCCCTTGCTATAAATAGACGCCCCCACGACTATCTACCGGTTGGCTGCTCCGAGAGAACTTGACACTTGTCATTTGAGAGCAACCCATCGTCCTCTGACGACTTTGAGAGTATCCTAAGTGAGGAAAAACCTAGAGCCAAAGTGATTGAGCATCACTGAAGAGAGTGACATGTGTGATCTGGCTCCTGTTATGTTTGAAGAGTCATTGTAATTCCCAGGATGAGACTATACCTCCTACGTGTCGAGGCACGACTTAAAGGTATAAGCCCATTCTGGAATGATCTCAAGTTTGGTATCTTTGCACGACTCATGTAAAAATAGGGATGAAATTGCAAAAGGATAGTTGGCTTACACTCGCCATGTCACACAATACATTACATAAGCAAAACATCATTCAAAACATCACAACCCGACTACGGGCGAAGATCCAAAAGAAAGATACCAAAAACATAAAGCCACAAGTCCGAATCGCCCCTAGTAGAAACCACTACTGATCGTCGAAAACGTCACAAGCATACGGCCACTCTCTTCATCGAGCTCCCAGTGAAGTTCTGACCCATCTCCGGCGTCATTCTCGGCTGAACCTGCATCTGGTGTTGTAGTATCTGTGAGCCACGAGGACTCAGCAATCCCATAACCATGGGTAACAAGACTAGCAAAGCTTTATGGGTAGGAAGAGGTAAAGTGGTGAGGTTGCAGCAGCGGCTAAGCATAATATGGTGGCTAGCTTACGAGTACAAGAATAAGATGAGAATCTACGCAAACGGTCGCAAACTAGTAGTGATCGCTAAAGATCCTGAACTACCTATGAGTCAAACATAACCCCGTCGTGTTCTCTTCTCAAAGTGAAAAGAGACAGTCACGGTTACTCACGCAGTTGTGTGTTTTACTTCGGATCCTCTGTCAAGTTTTCTACAACCGGACATTAACAAATTCCAATCTGCCACATAACCGCGGGCACGGCTTTCGAAAGATCATAACCCTGCAGGGGTGTCCCAAGTTAGCCCATCACAAGCTCTCACGATCAGCTGAAGTGATAAATATAATATCATCACCCCTTATCTTAGGGAAATCCGATCTGGCTCGGCATCCCGGTGCACAAGACATTTCGACAATGGTAAAACAAGTCCAGCAAGACCTCCCGGCGTGCCGACACCCTGATAGTAGCCGCGCGTATCTCGTCTCAGGCCACGACCGGATGGGCGAAGCTACAGGTAAAACCAAACCTCGAGTTTCCCCGTGGTGGCCCCGCAGGACCCCCGTTTGGGACCAACACCATCAGCACTGGCCCCCCTGCTATGTAGAAAAGAATCTCCAAGGAGCGTCCCCCTTATACAATTTAATTAATTAATTAAGTTATTATGAGGCAAATTAAAACCAATGTTGGGCCTTGCTGGAGGAGTTTTATTCAAAGTCGAAGTGTCAAGGGGTCCCCATATACCCAACCGTGTAAGGAACGCAAAATCAGGGAACATAATGCTGGTTTATCGGCGCCTAAGGTGGCATGAGTGGAACAAAACACCGAGCAAAAGGCCAAGCCTTCCGCCCATGCCTAGTATATAGGTGTGTTAATAATAATAATAGATATTGTGATATTCCAACAACAAGTTCCCTCCTGGAACGATCTTCATCTTCACCTGCAACTAACAACGCTATAAGAGGGGCTGAGCAAGTGGTAACATAGCCAAACAATGGTTTTGCTAGGAAGGTTTCAAAGGTTAGAGGTTTCATGGCAACAAGGAGAGGGGCTGACAATAAGATGGGTAGCGCGACATATAACGATAGCATCGAGACAACTAAGCAAAGGCAATGATAGTAAAGATATCCAAGGGTATGGTCATCTTGCCTGGGATTCCGCAAGGAAGAAGAACGGATCCGAGAAGAGGACGAAGGAGAAGCCTTGAAGAAGAACCACGAGAAGTCGAACGAATCCTCACGATCGCAACGGAACAAGCACTAACGAGAAGAAGCAAGCAATACGGTAAACACACAAGCATAAACATGGCATACGATGCACATCCAAGTATGATGCATGACAGTTCTATATAGAATGCACCACAAGTCTACACAGGAAGCAAAACATGGCAAGGTAGGAGGCACAGGAAACAACACAAGTCTATATGATGCAAAACATGGCAAGGTATGATGCATGACAAGTCTATACAGGAAGAAATACATGGCAAGGTAGGAAGCACAGGAGAACAACACAAGTATTAACATGTTTAAATGAGGCCGGAAACTACAACAACAATTCCGGAAAATCCCCATATGCATGTTTAGCAATTTTAAGCAAACAACAATTCACACATTTTAATGTTGTTAACATGATGCGGATGACATGATCAAGTTTTATGCAATTTTTAGTAAAAGTTAACATGAAGGGATAAGGAGTATTTGTTGCCACGACGGAAAGAAAAGAGGGTCGTGGCGGCGAAAACGGATACGATGCCACGAAAATGTTCCGATGATCCGACACTCGTCGAGATGCCGGTGCAAAAGCAAGGTAGCGTGAGCGAGTCGAACAAGATGAAAGGTGGGGTGAACCCGGTTGCCCGGTTCCCATGGGTCGGTGACAAGGAAAACGAGGGCCACAACGGACACGATGCAAACATCTGATTCATCTCATACAACACATGCAGTCCACGGGTCATCGTCTCGGGGTTATACCTTCGGAACGTTCGTTTCGGGGCGGTTCGAGGTCATAGAGGAAGTAGTGGTACTCGCGGGTCGTGGTACACGTTCATAGAGGGAAGTAGTCGTTCCGTTCGTAGTCGTACACGGGGTCGACGGTAGAGGTACTTGTCGCATCCACCAAGTGTAGTCGTACTCGTTCCGAAGATGAACTTGATTCGATGCCTTCGGGCGTCATGGTACTTGGTGCTTTAAAACCGTTGGTCGTGGTACTTGGAGTCTCTGAATTCTGTCTTGGCGTCAAGTGGCAGCACACGAGCGACTACGAGGCCTCGGGGGGCGAGCAAAAGGGGACCGACGAGGCGTGCAGCAGGGAGGCATGGCCATGTCGTGGAGTTCCTGGCCGGGGCTCGTCGGTGAACTCTGGAACTGCCGGCGGGGCGGACCTCGGCCGGATCCGGCCCGAAGATGGACGGGGCGACGACTAGAGGAGCCAGGTAGAGGCAAGCTCGCTGGAGCATGGTGGCGCTGGAGAAGACCAGGACGGCGGGGAAGAGGTCGGATCCGGCGATGGGGATCGGGCGCGGGTGCCTGGTGGAGACG
The DNA here is from genome assembly GCA_902687465.1 of Secale cereale. Taxonomy (NCBI): domain Eukaryota; kingdom Viridiplantae; phylum Streptophyta; class Magnoliopsida; order Poales; family Poaceae; genus Secale; species Secale cereale. The sequence goes on along the minus strand of LR738713.1, from coordinate 256,032,072 downwards.
AGGCGCGGTAGAGGCGATAGGATCTGGCCGGACGGAGTGCGGCGGCAAAGGACGCCGGAGCCGGAGGTGTGCCTGCTGCGCGCGGGAGGTAGGAGGCGTGGGCGCGTAGGGTAGTGGCTGAGGGGCTCGTCGACGAGGAGCGGAGGCTCGGGCTTGGCGCGGAGTGCGGCGGAGCAGAGGAGAAGGGGAGGAAGGGAGCCACAGGTGGCAGCGCGGGGCAGGGGCTCGATCCTCCCTGATTCTGTGTGCGAGCGACGGCGGAAGAGGGAGACGAGGACGACGGGAGAGGGAGGGGATCGAGCCAGGAATGAGCAGGGGTGTGCGGTCTCGCGCGAGGGGTGGCGGCGGCGCTGAGTGAAGAGCGGGGGGAGGGAGGTCGGGCCAGGTTAGCTAGGGTTCGGCGCTGGAGTTGGGCCTGATGGGCCAGTCCGGCGCGAGGGAAACGGCCAGGGGCCTGGCTGCGGCTGGGGCCCTCCTTCCTTTTCTCTTTTATAGAAGAAAACAAATAAAGAGAAGAAAAGAAAGAAGGGGGTTAGGGAAAGAGTTGCACATGAGGTTATTTTTCTCGGGCTCATAAAAATGAGCTTGATCCGAGAAAATAGAAATGGCCATTTGCAAGGTTTAAATTCAAATTCATTTGAATTTAATTCAAATGGTTTGACCAAGGGCTAGGCTTTGAAGAGTTCAAAAAATATTGAGGTTTTTGGAGGAACCTCGATAAATGGGAAAAGATTTATAGAGAAGGTTTTGACGATGAAACTTGAAGTAAAAGAGGCCTGAGAAAAATTGCAAGTGTGTGATGGTTGCTTCCAACAATGGAATATTTTATCATAGCTCCATAATATTAGGAGGACATATATGTTATAAAGAGAAGTCATCCTTCCCTCGATTTAAATAGATCAAAAGATCTATGCAATTTATTTAGTTGAGTTTTAAGATTAAAAGACTTGATGTCATGATGACATGATGCAATGCAAAATAAATAACACAAGCACAAATGAAGCACACGGGAGAACCCGGAACATCTGGAATCTTCTGGAGCGTCGGTCTTCGGGCGTCACAGTCATTCTTTTAGATGGTTAGCCGTGAAGTTCTGAGCACACCAAGAGTCATTGGTGTGTGTCGATGAACAAGTATGTGAAGGTTTCAGAAGTCTACCTTGAAGACTTACCACGAGTGATTGGGCAAGGTGTAAGTGGCCTCGGCTCAAGAGGAATACAATAAGGACTGTGTGTCCTCTGATTTCATTTCAGCTGCCTTCACGAGACGTACGGTTGATACAACAACTAGAACTGTTCTACCAAATCATTGTGTCTTCACCGAGCCCAACTGGTTTCAAATTCCTCACCCTCCCTTACATTATTACGCTGCTGATGAATTTTTGATCTACCTTCTGATGAAATTGAACTGAAGACTTTCATCATGTTGTCTTTCAGTTCTTAAGTTCATATTCTTCATGCTTATGTATCTGAATGATTGCATGTTCATGTTTCTATCCGCTGCACTTCGGTATTCTGAAGTACTACCTAAAAATACATAGTGTCCTTAGGACACTCGGCCTCGGTGATCCGGGCTCCTGCCATCACCTCGGCAAGGAACTGCCCCATAGGCCGGTTTTTTCTTTGGGGGCCCTACAGCCATGACCACCGCTTCGACACGCGGATAGTCCATCCTCACGTGAGCATACGCTCGCTGTGCACCCTCTAGGCACACGGAACACTTCGAGTGTGCAACTTGGGGGCCGGTCTCTTACAACCGAGCAAGAAGCCTGAAGAAGATGGTTGGCAACACCTCCATGGGCCAAGTGTTGATGGAGAGGTCCTGAAGCACCAGCTTTGCCATGTAGAGGAGCTCCATCAGCTAATTCATCTGATGCTTCAGCAGCTCTGGATGAGATGGCGCCTGGTGTCGGTGTCAAAACTGGCAGATCTCGGGTAGGGGGTCCCAAGCTGTGTGTCTGGGGATCAATGGTAACAAGGGACAACGAGGACACGGTGTTTACCTAGGTTCGGGCCCTCTTAAAGGAGGTAAAACCCTACTTCCTGCTTGATTGATTTCGATGTGTATAGGGGTTACAAGAGTTGATCTACCTCGAGATCGTATTGGCTAAACCCTAGTTGTCTAGCCTGAGATTATTCTAATAGCCTCTACAGACTAATCCCTCCGGTTTATATACACACCAGAGGGGCACAGGGTTGTACAGAGTCAGCTTGCAGAGGAAGGAAACATTACACCCGGACACAAAAACTTGCTATTCTACGCACATAGGAGTCCTACCCGGACACGGGGGATAGTCTTATGCTTTATCTTCACGGCCCATCAATCCGGCCCATATCGAATAGTCCGGACATCCGAGGACCCCCTAGTCCAGGACTCCCTCAGTAGCCCCTGAACCAGTCTTCGATAACATGAGTTCAGCACACAGATTGTCTTCGGCATTGCAAGGCGGGTTCCTTCTTCCGAACATTTTAAGTTAGCTTCATGCATAAAGGAACTATGTCTGGCTCTGCATGATTAATACAACACTTAGCCACGAAGGCAAGACGTCAAAATAGGAACAGTGTCTTTATTGACAACCCTTTTCGACGAAACTTCACACTTGACCCTTTAACATTTTGAACCGTTTTCACGCCTCCCATTTCGTGTTTCAAGGCATACCCTCCATTGGCACGTCTTGTCGAAATAGAGATCATGCGCGCCCATTACGGGACTCTCATCAATATGGTTTGGGTAACCCAACTGTACCTTACGCATGATCTCATTGGAAACAGGCAAGTTTTATGGCTTGAGTGGGGGACGTTTGGCATTTTCACCGTCTATAACAGGATAAAGGCCCCTCCTTTTTCCTCACGCCTTCCTCTAGCCCCTGTCTCCCAATCTTCTAGCTCCAGCGCCTGCATCTCCGATCTCCTCCACCACTGCCTCCTTCTCTAGCAATGGCCGGGTCCGGCTCCAACGGCAAGTGGGAGGCTTCCACTGTCACCGAAAAGGACGTGAAGGATCTCTGGAGTGCAGGCTATCTGTCCGCAGACATAGCACATAGGGTCCCAGACAAAGATCACATGATTCCTACTCCAGAGCCCAATGAGAGAGTCGTGTTCATTCCCCATTTCCTTCGGGGGCTAGGATTTCCCCTCCACCCCTTCGTCCGGGGTCTTCTGTCTTTCTATGGGCTAGATTTCCATGATCTAGCCCCAAATTCCTTCCTACACATATCGGCTTTTATAGTCGTGCGTCAGGATTTCCTCCGCATCCCCCCCCCCACACACTTCGGCCTATGTCTCAAGGTCTTCAATCTAAAGCCAAAGGTGGTCAATAGATAGCATGCGGATTGCAGTGGAGCTATGGTAAGCAAGCTCCCTAATGCCACCTGGCCCAAAGGGGCTTTCATGGAAACAGTCAAGGTATGGCAACAGGAGTGGTTTTATATCACCGAACCCGCGAAGCCACCTGGGCGGCTACGCCCGACTTCAGACCCGGACCCCCGGTGAAACTCACCTCATGGACCACCAAGGGCCTTGATTGGGGGTCCAAATCAGAGGTGAAGATGCTCCAGAATCGCGTCTCCGATATGTTGAGTCAGAACACTAGTCTCACTAACGTGATTCAAGTGATGCTCTTCCGCCGCACCCTTCCCTGCCAGCTTCGCTCCTCCCCCATGTGGGAGTTCAATTCGGAGGAGCCATGGACCCTGAAGCGCTTCTTCGGCACCACGCACGAAGACATATGGAAGCAGCTCTTCAAGGCTCAGAAAAAGTGGCAGAAGAAGAACGAGGACATCGGATTCGACAGTGCGAACCTGGCCATGGCATTAAGCATGATTTTGTCGAAGACCTATCCGGTCAATATTTCAGATATTATAAAAATTATATTTCTTATGTTCCTTACAGGTATCGACGACAAAGGCGGAGCGGATTAACTATCCGGCACCACTGCCCGAGGGCTCCACCACACCCCAGCTGACGGAGATGCTGGTACCGGCGCCCTATCAAGCGCCGGAGAAGAAGACCAAGAAGAAGAAGGGCAAGGAGGCCAAGGGCAGCCCTCGCCTCAAGGGTCCTTCAGAAACCGTGTCCGGAGAGACCGAAGCCCTCTCCTCCCACGAGGGAGATGAGGAGGTGGTATAAAGTGACTCCCCCATAAGGGGAGGAAGAAGAAGAGGGTGGCCTCCGAGGACCCGGAGGAGGGGGCGCCCAGGAGGAGGAAAGTGAACCTCTCGGACAGTTCGGATTCAGGATCTGAAGTAGTCCCCAGGAGACCTCCCAGGGTAAAGCCTCTGGCCGAATCGTAAGTATTCGGAAACTCACTATTGTCTTCGGTCTACTTGCTTTCATTATGTAAGTTACTTTGTTTGTTGCCTTTTAGCCCTCCCCGCGCACTCCCCGATACTCCATTGTCGGATGGGAACTCTCTGCGGCCCGAACTGGCAGAGAGTGATACACCACCGCGAGCCCTTTCGCCTACCGTCATGGGGGACACCAAAGTGTCATCCCGGAGGACATCCCCTGCCCGAGAGGGGGTGAGCAGGGCCAACAAGAGAGTGCCCAAGGTCAACACCTTGGTCGCCGAAAACCAAGGGGAGATGATCCCCATGACGACCGGCAGCGGGGAGCCCAAGCAATCTGGGCTACGGCCGAATACCATTCCGGTGGCCAGTACGGCTCCGGGATTGGACAACCAACCCCCTACGAACGAGGGGGGGTGCACCAGCTCCATTGGCAGCCTCCATTAATTCGGAGGCGCCCAACGCTCTCGAGGAAGCGTTGTGAAGCGCTTCCGTCGTGGTGGAACACCGCACCTTGATGGGTGTGGTTATGGAGAAGATTCAGTCTGCTAAAAGCGGACTGAATGAAGCCTTCAACAGCCTACCGACGGGCTTTGAGGTATGCGATGTAATGTTCTAAATAAACTTTACACTTTATTCATGTAGAATAATAAACCTGTGTACGGACAGTAGCCCCTGATGCTTTGTCTAGTTTGGAAGAAACCGGATAGAGGATCCATATAGTATCCGGTAGTGTAACATATTGTGTTGTTTATTGAAACATGCCTCCATGTTGGAGGCAACCGCCCTAGCTGCAGAAGTTTCTGAGCTCAATCGGAATCTTCACATGGCCGACGAGGGACTCGACCCCATCAATAAGCGGCTCGACGAAATGCAAGGTATGTGCATGGTGTTAAAAAATTATTCTCATATCGGAGATGATATGTATAATGAGAGGTTAACTCATTGTATGCTTTGATTATGATCACAGCTGGCATAGCCGAGGTTGAGACCCTCAAAGGCGCCCTTGCCCAAGCCAAAAAGGAGGCGGAGGCAAATAAGTCAGCCGCTGACAAAGAGGCTGTCAAACTGGAGGCCGTACAAGCTGCCCGCCGCCAACACAAAGTGCGGGTGGCCGAAGTCGAGCAGGAACTGAAGGTGCCATCAGCAAATGCGAAACATTGGAGCAGCAGATTTCGGCCCGGTCCTCTGAGCTTGCCAAGGCTCTCCATGATGCCAAAGAAGCATGGAGCGAGTCCCGAAGCGCTCGCGAAGAGATCCACCAGGCGAGGTAGATAGCGGATGGTAAGGCTTTTCTTTTGCAGAGTATCTTTGGAGGTTAGAGGTATGCTTTGCTCACGCGAGTGTGGAGTTCTCCAGGCGCGTTTGCGGATCTTCCGAGGAGTGCCGCCGATGCCGCATAGTTCTTTAGAGCCCAGGAAGGGAACTCAATAGAGAAGCTATTCTGGTCGCAATTTCTTGCACCGAAACACCCGGCGCCTCTGAACGACTAGCTGAAGAAGCTGGTGGAGCTGCATAGGGTGGTAGGTTTGGCCATGAAGGACTTAATAGTCCAACTCTGGCCAACCGAGTCGATCCCTAGCAGCTACTTCGGTTTGGTGAAGCAACTTGTCAATGCATGGCCGCGGATTGATGTTGTGAAGCGCTCGGCCTGCATAGAGGGTGCCCGGGTGGCCTTCGCCCGCGTCAAAATGCAATGGGCGAAGATGAAGGCCGCCGAAGTGGCAACCGCAGGCCCGCCCAAAGGCAAAGATCATCGGAAGCTGGAGAGGTACTTCGATGATGTCCTAGAAGGAGCCCACGTGATAGAGGGCCAGTGTTCTAAGGACGTAATATTTGATTGAGTGTGTTCGGGCTATACGAACTATGTTATGAACCCATGTTGTTATATATCTATGTTTGCGCCTTCTATTCGGGCGACTTTTTCTCCTGTGCGATCGTTTATTGTTATATTTCTGAAATTGCCAGTCGTCAGCTTCAACCCCCATGTAGATGGTACAGGGGTGTTCGGCATAATGCGTGACTACACTTTATCCAACGTCTTGGTCCGTAAAGTAGGTGTCCGCGAGGTGAACCAGGCAATCAGACTATGCGGCTTTATTACTTTCACTTAGCCATAGGAGTTTGACTGTGGAGCTAAGTACTAGCCCCTTGTGTGTGTGCGGCTATCTGGACTATGGTGCCTTTTCCACGCGGATGGGCAAAGACCAGCCCCTCGTGTAACACGGGGTGAATCGCTAATGATTTGTAGTATAATACTAAGTCGTCGAATCGCCGACCTACTCTCGCCTATCATGACAGTCAGTTTTCGGCTTTCTCTACTGAGGTACTTGACCGGACGAACCAGAAATACAATCGCAGTAGTTCTCCATTTACTACCTTAGCCGAACAATGCGGAACATAAGGTAGTAAGCACAGGAGTTGGGCAACCTAACTATAGACCAAAGACATGATTCGGAGCCAATGCATATAATGCAATATCCGGGACATCAAAAGTTCCCTATAGGTGTTCGGACTTGAAATGTGCTTGGCTGCATACAGCCCCCGGTGTTAAGGCCATATTGAAGCACATGTGGAAGTCTGAGGTAACACAAATGATAATGTAAAATAAAATGACTGCCAAACAAAGTGGTGATCAACTGCGTCCTTTATACACTGATTAATACGGCAAGCCGTGTTCTTACAGATAATGCCAAAAACATCGAGGTCATTTTACATGCCAAAAGTTTATACAAGGGAAAGGTTTACACAGAGCCTAAATGAAATAGTTTAAAAATCCCAATGATGCCCTGTTGCACGTCTGCATCATTTCTCCTTGGTGATACATCCTTGAAGGCGAGGAGTTCGATGGTCATCTATTGAAAAAGAGGAACCTAGAAAGAAGTCCCCGCGCGACCATAGATCAGGTAGGTTCTTTAACGAACCTACAGTGAAAAAATATTTGAGGTCCGAATAGGGTCAAGCCATACTATGGACCTTTTCCACGCTGTGCCTCCGGTGCTGTCCAAGGTATTTTAAGGGTGTAGTTATGTACGCGATGTACGTATACCGCAACCTTATGGGGCAGTTGGTGGAGGCTAAACTGTTACTCAAGCTCAGGTTCCCCCGAGCTACCTCGTTGTAATGCGGGTCGGACACGTTTAGCAGTGCCTCGGGTCTTGATGACCGATGAGTTGTTCGGCTTGATGAGGCCGCCTTGAACTTTGGCTGCTAGGGCCGCGGTAGGCTCCTTGGTACGGAGGGAGCGTTCCATATTCCCATTTACTATGATGACACCACGAGGTCTACGCATTTTGAGCTTCAGATAAGCATAGTGCGAGACTGCATTAAAGCGGGCAAAAGCAGTTCATTCGAGCAGTGCATGATAACCACTGCGAATGGGGACGATCTCGAAGATCAATTCTTCGCTTTGAAAATTGTTTGGAGAGCCGAATACTACTTCTAGTGTTAATGAGCCCATGCAGCGGGCCTCCACGTCGGGTATCACTCCTTTAAAGGTAGTGTTGCTAGGCTTGATTCTTGACGGGTCGATCCCCATCTTGCGGACAGTATCCTGAGAGATCAAGTTGAGGCTACTGCCGCATCCATAAGGACTCTAGTGAGATGGTATCCGTCGGTGATAGGATCGAGTACCAGGGCCACCGAACCTCTGTGACGGATACTGGTTGGGTGGTCCCTGCGATCAAATGTGATCGGACAACCCGACCATGGGTTGAATTTTGGGGCAACATGCTCTACGGCGTAGACCTCCCTTAATGCGCGTTTGCGCTCCCTCTTGGGGATGTGGGTAGCATAGATCATGTTCACCATTTTCACCTTGGGGGGAAATTGTTTCTGTCCCCCAGTGTTCAGCAGGCAAGGCTCGTCATCATCCTCGCTTTGAGGTCCTTTCCCCTTGTGTTTGGTATTTATTTTACCGGCCTGTTTGAAAACCCAGCAATTTTTTTGGTGTGGTTGGTAGGCTTGTCAGGGGTGCCATGAATCTAGCAAGGTCTCTCTAGTATTTTGTCCAAGTTGGATGGACCATCCCGATTGCCCTTGAATGGCTTCTTCCTCTGGCCGAGTTTGGAGCTACTGAATTCGGTGTTTACTTTCGTATCCTCTGCTTCTCTGTTGTTGTTCTGACGCTTGTTTTTGTTGTGTCTGGCCTGCCATTGCCATCCCTGGCCTCAGAATTGTCGGGGTCCTTGGTACTGTTGCTTCTATGAGCCAACCAGCTATCTTCGCCCGCACAAAAGCGGGTCATAAGTGAAGTAAGAGCTGCCATAGTCTTCGGCTTCTCCTGACCGAGGTGTCGCATGAGCCATTCGTCACGGACGCTCTGTTTGAATGCCGCTAAGGCTTCGTCATCTGGACAGTCGACGATTTGGTTCTTTTTAGTTAAGAACCAATTCCAGAGTTTGCGGGTTGACTCTTCGGGTTGCTGGACTATGTGGCTCAAGTCATCAGCATCCGGTGGCCGGACATAAATGCCCTAAAAGTTCGCCCGAAAAGCATCCTCTAAATCTTCCCAGCTTCCGATGGAGTTCTCTGGGAGGCTGTTCAACCAGTGTCGCGCTGGTCCTTTCCGTTTTAGAGGGAGGTATTTAATGGCGTGGAGGTCATCTCCGCGAGCCATGTGAATGTGGAGAAGAAAATCTTCAATTCGTACGGCAGGATCCATCGTTCCATCGTACTGCTCGATGTTCACGGGTTTAAACCCTTCCCGAAATTGGTGCTGCATTACCTCATCGGTAAAGCACATCGGGTGTGTGGCACCTCTGTACCGGGCGACATCACGACGGAGTTTGGATGACATTTGTGTTCGGTGCTAACTCCGAACTTGATTATAATTGTAGTGCCAAGCTTGATGGTCATCATCCCGTGTGGGAGCACATCCTGTTGATCCATAGATTGATCTGGTGAGGCCGACTCTATTGGCCAGGTCCTGACATAGGTCATACTTGTAGCCTGGAGCTGTTGTCTCGTTGCCCCTATGGTAAGAGGGTGCGGGCCGGTGTTCAGCATTATTATCCGTTTTGTCCCTTCCTCGTGGTGGTCGGTCTGGTTGATCAGCCTGGTTGTATTGATGTCGCTTAAAGCTACATCAGTTTTTCCCCAAAGAGGAAGGAATGATGTAGCACAGTGGCGGTAGGTATTTCCCTCGAATGTGAAACCAAGGTTATCGAACCAGTAGGAGAACCAAGCAACACAACGTAAACAACACCTGCACACAAATAACAACACCTCGCAACCCGAGGTGTTAAAGGGGTTGTCAATCCCTTTCGGGTAACGAACGTGAGAGAGATATAAATATTGGTAGATTGATTAATAAATAAGATAAATTGCAGCAAGGTATTTTTGGGTTTTTGGTTTAGTATATCTGAAAATAAAAGCAAAGGCAAATAGATCCAAAGGAAAATATATGAGAAAGAAGACCCGGGGGTCGTATGTTTCACTAGTGGCTTCTCTTGAGAAAAATAGCAAACGGTGGGTGAACAAATTATTGTTGGGAAATTGATAGAACTTCAAATAATCATGACAATATCCAGGCAATGATCATTACATAGGCATCACGTCCACGATTAGTAGACCGACTCCTGCCTGCATCTACTACTATTACTCCACACATCGACCGCTATCCAGCATGCATCTAGTGTATTAAGTTCGTGGGAAAACGGAGTAATGCATTAAGAACGATGACATGATGTAGACCAGATCCATTTATCTATGGCGTTAGATATGGATCTCATCGTTTTATCCTTAGTGGCAACCATACATACGTGTCGATTCCCCTTCTGTCACTCGGATCAAGCACCGTAAGATCGGACCCACTACCGGGCACCTCTTCCCATTGCAAGATAAATAGATCAAGTTGGCCAAACAAAACCCAATATCGGAGAAGAAATACAAGGCTATAAGCAATCATGCATATAAGAGATCAAATAAACTCAAATAACTTTCATGGATATAAAAAGATTGATCTGATCATAAACTCAAAGTTCATCGGATCCCAACAAACACACCGCAAAAAGAGTTACATCATATGGATCTCCAAGAGACCATTGTAGTGATAATAAAAAGAGAGAGAGAGAGAGGGAGACTTCTAGCTACTAACTACGGACCCGTAGGTCTACAAAGAACTACTCACGCATCATCGGAGAGACACCAATGGAAGTGGTGAACCCCTCCGTGATGGTGTCTAGATTGGATCTGGTGTTTCTGGACTCTGCGGCGGTTGGATGAATATTTCGTCGACTCCCCTAGGGTTCTGGAATATTGGGGTATTTATAGAGCAAAGAGGCGGTCCGGGGGCACCCGAGGTGGGAACAACCCACTAGGGCACGCCTGGGCCTCCTGGCGCGCCCTAGTGGGTTGTCCCCTCGGGACTCCCCCAGGTGCCACCAGGGCCCATGGTGTTCCTTCTGGCCCAAAAAATCTCCAAAAAGTTTCGTGGTGTTTGGGCTCCGTTTGATATTGATTTCATGCGATGTAAAAAACATGTAGAAAACAGCAACTGACACTTGGCATTATGTCAACAGGTTAGTACCACAAAATGATATAAAATGACTATAAAATGATTATAAAACATCCAAGAATGATAATATAACAACATGGAACAATAAAAAATTATAGATACGTTGGAGACGTATCATGTATCTTGATGGTACTGGCGCAAGGGCCTCATCATCAAATTGTGGCAGTAGCTTGAGTTTGGGATAGCTCTTTGTTTGGCGCTCATGGACATATCCTTCTTCAGCGTCTAAGACTTTATTCCATCTGTCGTTGAGCGTATCATGTTCGGCTTTAAGCTTCTGTTGCTGCTTTTTTAGGCTCCCCGCGGTGGCGATAAGCCATTGCTTAAAGCGTTCTTGTTCGAGGGGTTCTTCTGGGACGATGAATTCTTCGTCACCAAGTCTAACCCCCTCTTCGAAGATAGGTAAGTAGTTACTATCTTCTGAATCCTCGTGATCGGCGAGTTTTTCGGGGCTGAATTGACCCTCTTCCCTTTCATTCTTCTAATGCTGGTTCCACGTGGTTTTGGGGTCTTCGACATTATTCGGAGTGTCATTGTCTCAAGTACCGTTGTTGCTTTCCCTCCCTCGACGCGATCATGAGCAGCGCCGCTGACGCCGTCGTTTTGGTGGTTCATCGACGGGTTTATCCTCATTTGGATCTTTAGTGCCATCATCGTCCTTCTTCTTAGGCGTGTCCACCATGTATACATCCTAAGTAGAAGTGGTCGTCCAGCGCCCGGTGTTTGGCGGGTTTTGACCTGGTTCGGCTTCGACATCGTCGTCCATGCCATCGATGTCTTCAGAAGCGTAGTCTAGCATGTCGGTTAAATCCTCGACAATGGCTACGAAGTGGGTGGTGGGTGAGACGCAAAATTCCCTAGTCTCAGCCCCTAGTTCGAACTGGGCATAGTTCGAAGGTGATACCTCCATGATGGCGAGATATTGTAATAAGTCCAACGCCTCGTTTATGAGCGAGAGCTGGACATGGGTCTGAGGATCTGCGGAGCTGGGCTCGGCGATGACCACTTGATCGAGCCCGGAGGGCAAAGACCCCAAGAGTTCGGAGCTCATGATCAGAGGCGACTCCGGCTTCCCGACAATGGGGAGAGTCCCATTTATTTCCGGGTCCGCAAATGGCGCGATCTCCTCTGAGTCTCCAGCTGGAAGCTCCATGTAGGGAGAGAGTCCGGCGGGGTTTATCCTCCTATCTTCGGATGAAGTGGTCTGCTCCAGATCTAAGGCCAGAGCGGACATGAGCGTCGACCCCTGGACGGGATCTGATAGTGGATCCGAAGGGTCTTCTTTGTGCAGGTGGAGAGCGGCAGCCAAGGCCGCGAACCCCTCGAAGGTCAGATCTCCTCGGATATCAGCGATGTAGTTTAAACTTCCAAACCTGATCTGGTGACCAGGGGCGTAGCTGTCGACCTGCTCAAGGTGACCGGTCGAGTTGGCACGTAGCATGAAGCCTCCAAACACGAAAAGATGACCAGGGAGGAAGGTCTCCCCGTAGACAGCGCCATTATCGATGACGAGGTGAGCCATCAGTCCTTCTGTCGACAGCACAGCGGAACTCTAAATGAAAGCACCAATGTCGATGTCAAAACCGGCAGATCTCGGGTAGGGGGTCCCAAGCTGTGTGTCTGGGGATCAATGGTAACAAGGGACAAAGAGGACATGATGTTTACCCAGGTTCGGGCCCTCATAAAGGAGGTAAAACCCTACTTCCTGCTTGATTGAATTCGATGTGTATAGGGGTTACAAGAGTTGACCTACCTCAAGATCATATTGGCTGAACCCAAGTTGTCTAGCCTGAGATTATTCTGATAGCCTATACAGACTAAACCCTCTGGTTTATATACACACCGGAGGCGCCTAGGGTTGTACGGAGTCAGCTTGCAGAGGAAGGAAACATTACACCCCGACACAAAACTTGCCATTCTATGCACATAGGAGTCCTACCCGAATACGGGGGATAGTCTTCTGCTTTATCTTCACGGGCCATCAATTTGGCCCATATCGAGTAGTCCAGACACCCGAGGACCCCTTAGTCCAGGACTCCCTCACCTGGAATTGTTCCCAGAATGCCCCCTCCATGGCATAGCTCTCCCACGTGCCGGAGTGGTGGCGGCCGGTATCCGACGCGCTCCTCGGGAGATCTGTGAAGGCCTCTACGGACCACCACAGTTGGGTGAGCTCGATGAACCATTTGTGGCCAAAAACACAATGAAGTACAAACGGCTTACCAGTAGCGATATGCCTCACTAGCTGGAGCACTTCGCGATCTGCCTGCTGTGTCTGGACCTTGGCATGTGCCATGTGTAGCTTCTCGAGCTCAACACTAGCCTCCTTCTCCTTGTTCTGAAGGGCGTCGCGCTGCTGGTACACGCCCTTCAGTGTCTCCTCTACTTCTAGGACATGTGCATGGTTCTGCCCCTAGCCACCTTTTCAGCGGTCAGATCCTTCTCGACCTTGGTGACTACAACCATTTGTTGCTCGGCCTCCTGCCAAGGTTTCATCTGCTCGGGCTTGAGTGCCTCGAGCTTTGTCATAGCAGCTTTCGTGGCAAATAGGTCGGAGTTAGCATTGAAATTTAAACACATTTTCAAACTAAATTTGATAACGTTGCAACTTCTTGAGCTTACCTTGGGATAGCTTGATCTACTTTTCAATTAGGTCAATGTCCTCCTGGGACCTCTTGAGATTCTGGTTCATCTATGTTATCTACTTGGAGGCAGAGTTTGGAGCCGAGGCTGATAGCTGCAAACATACACTCACTCCTTAGTCCTTCCGACGTCAATCCTCTGGTTAGTCCTTTTTAAAGGCCAGCCAGTGTCTTGGGGTCTACTAGATCAACACCTTATGATCATATGCTTCAACCCCAAAACCAATCTATTAAAACTAGCTTCGGGCTCGGGGGCTACTAACTGGCTATGCTCTTACAAGTGCTACACTACAATATAAGCAAATTAATTCTTTGGACGAAAGGCCGTTTTCACAAGCAACTCTAAGCATGGAGGTTAATCTTAATAGAAATGTAAAGCATACCTTGAAGCTCTTGATGAGGCCCTTGAAGACCTCGTGCATTCTGGCCTCCTTGGACCGAAAGCCATGCAACACCGTGTCGATCAGGGCACGGTGCTCTTCGGCGAAGGAGGAGCCCGCTAAGGCTAACTACATCTCCTCCGCGCATCCTGTGGTAGCCCGCCCTGGGGCTGGATGCGCGGGCGGTACAGCCTTTGATTCCACCATCGAGGTGGTGGGAACGAGGGTCTCCGGCTGTGGTGCTCGTAACAGAGATGGTTTAGGCTGGGCCACTCTCTGACCCAACCCTTCCTTGGGGACCATGGGGACTGCGTCCCCTTGTCCTTGTTTGGCTAAGGTGACCACCTCGGCCCTAATGACCAGTACCTCGGCCCCCTTGTGTTGACTGGGGGACTGGATGATGCTTCCCCCATCCCATCGAGAGTTGGAGGGGTCATGGCGGCCTCGGGAGTCACGCTATCCGATGGAGGTAGCCCGTCCGAGGTGCCGTCTCTGAGGAGTACCTTTGGCGGGCTGAAACATGCCTTTATAAGTTTCATTTGATGAACGAGCTATCAAAGTTCAAATCAGGTTACAATAACGTACCTCCGTGGTGCCGGCGTCTCCATCGTCAGCTCGAGTCAGTCCTTGTCTGACTCACCAGACAAATTAGCCTTCCCTGGTAGGGCAGTCATGCCGGCAGGATCGGCGGAGGCCTTATGCGGCCTCTTCAGGCCTTCCGGTCATGCTTTCTCCTTGGCGCCCTCAAACGCTACTCTCATCCCCTTGAGGGAAGGGTTCCCTTCCCCTGTGTCCTCCTGCGTGTCATCCTCGTGGGTGGAGAAGGCATGGGTCTCCTCGGATTGGGTGACTTAGGTCTCCTGGGCTCAGAGGCCTGCCCTGCCCCTCGGAGGTTTTGACTCCTTGGGGGGCACCACATACGTCTCCTCGATTAAGAGGACCATGAGTTGGGGAGTCCTATCCATCTCGGGCAGTGGCGTCGGGCATAGCATTCATTGCGCCTTCGAGATTGATACATCTCCATCGCGTCTATAATTTTTGTCCATGTTAATAATATAATAATTTCATATACTTTTGGCAACAAATTATATTAATTTTTGGACTAACATATTGATCCAGTACCCAGTGTCAGTTCCAGTTTGTCGCATGTTTTTGTTTTGAAGAATATCCATATCAAACGAAGTCTAAACATGATAAATATCTATGGAGTTTTATTTAGGAATATATGTGATTTTTGGGAAGAAGCATCAATGCAAGTGATACGTCCAAAACGTATCTATAATTTCTGCTTGCTCCATGCCTCTTTTGTGTGATATTGCTATGATATTTATGCACTTCCATACACTTTTGATCATATTTGGACTAACCTATTAACTCAGTGCACCCCAGTGCCAGTTTCTGTTTTCTACTGTTTTTGTATTTCAGGTTTTCCCATTACGTAAATTGCCAGAAAAATCCCGGGAAAAATATATAAAAAATCAGCGTTCCGGAAGCTTCCATGCGGCCAAAGTAGGGCCAGAGGGGGGCCACCAGGGGTCCAGGCGACCAGAGGGGGCGGCCCCCCTCCTGGCCGCGCCGCCAGGGAGCCTGGGCCCCCCTTGCCTCTTCTGACGCCCCCCTTTGGCATATATTTACACCGCGTCCCGAAACCCTCGAGGACGGAACCCTTTTTCGCGATCTCATCTCTGTTCCGCCGCCGCCGCGCTTCCAAGATCGGGAGCACCAGGAGAACACTTCCCGGCACCCTGCCGGAGGGGAGGATCACCACCGGGAGCTTCTCCTCCACCATGGACGCCTCCCGGATGAGTTGTGAGTAGTCTCCCTTGGACCATGGGTCCATGACCAGTAGCTATGTGATGTTCTCCTCCCCTCTTTGTTCTTCATCGATTAGACCTCGTGAGCTGCCCTACATGATCGAGGCACATATGTAATCCTTATGCTATTGCTATGATGAGTTTTCTGGGATCCGATGGATTATGAGATTATGTTCAGATTGTGTGTGAGTAATATATTTGATTTACCTCTTTTATATTTATGTTCTTGAGTAATTCTTGCATGTTCTCCGTTGCTGTTTATTGCTTTGGCCAAGTAGTAGGTAGTAACTCCAAGAGGGAACGTTATGCTTGATTGTGGGTTCATGCCCCTCGATGACTAGCTTGAGTGACAGAAACATGAGTCTAGGGGATGTGCTGTTGCCACAAGGGGGAAAACAACGGTGCTTGTACTTGCGGGTGCAAGGATTGTTTACTTTACGCAAAGTTCTTTTAATGCAGTTGTCTGTTGCTTTAAGTTTACACTATGGGTGGGACTCGCAACTTAATACCAGCGAGATGTTCTGGATAGATATCTCAAGGTGGATGATTAGTAGTAGATGTAGATGATTTCGGTCTACTTGCCTTGGCGTACCGCCCATGCTTTTGAGCCTCTACCTTTCTTTGCAGCATAGTTAGCATTGGTTTTCGCACATAATCCTGTCAATTGCCCAGCTGTAATTCGTTTACCTCGCTTAGCTGTTTTATCGTCTTTTGGGAGAGAGACATCACTAGTGAAGATCATGGGACCCCGGTCCATATTACCATCACTGATCACACCCGTTATTTACTTTTTGTTCTTACTTACTAGTTGCAGTCATACCTATCACTATTATCTCTTGCGTTTGATCCTTTGTAAACGACAAGGACGGAGGGATTGACAACCTCTCTGTACTCGTTGGGAGCAAAGTTATTTGTATCTGTGTGCAGGTCCTGTCAATCGCTAAGTTGCGCCGCTAGCAGTTGACACCTTCTTGTTGACCCTCGGAGTCTCACGGGATTCGATTCTTGGTATCTTTGCCAAGGGAAAACTACCGCTACACTGCATCTCAAACCTTCCACTTGGGGTAACCAACGAGGGGCGAGAAGCCATCAAGCAAAGTTTTCTGGCGCCGTTGCCGGGGACTCCACTCTTCAAGATAGGGGAGTTGCACGCTATCTTTTACCTTTGCTTTTTAGTCTTGTTAGTTTACCTTTCAGTTTTTGCATTAGTGTCTTCTATCAAAAATCACAAAAATAGTTATCTTGCTTGCTTGCTGCTATGGGTTCCACCGAGAACACCAAGATGTGTGACTTCACTAGCCATAGCAACGATGACTTTATCTGCATGCCTATTACTACACCTGCCACTTCAGCACCTTCTTATGAAATTAAACCTGCTTTACTGAACCTAGTTATGAAAGATCAATTCTCCGGTGCTGGAGATGATGCTGCTTTGAACTTAAATAATTTTGTTGAACTCTGTGATATGCAAAAGTACCAAGAAATAGATGGTAATATTGTTAAGCTTAAGCTTTTTCCTTTCTTCTTGAGAGGAGGAGCTAAAATTTGGTTTCAATCTTTGCCTAGAAATAGCATAGATTCTTGGGACAAGTGCAAGGATGCCTTTATTAGGAAGTACTATACACCTGCTAAAATTATCCAACTAAGGAGTAACATAATGAATTTCAAACAATTGGATAATGAACACGTTGCCCAAGCTTGGGAACGCATGAAATCTCTTGTCAAGAACTGCCCTACTCATGGTTTGACTACTTGGATGGTTATCCAAACTTTTTATGCAGGCTTGAACTTTACCTCGCGGAACTTGTTAGATTCGGTCGCGGGAGGAACCTTTATGTCAACTACACTTGGTGCTGCCACGAAACTTCTCGATGAGATGATGACCAACTATTCCCAGTGGCACACCGAACGCGCTCCAACAGGTAGGAAGGTAAACTCTGTCGAGGAGATTTCCTCCCTAAATGAAAAAGTTGACTAGATCATGTCTCTACTTTCCAAGCAATCTTCTATTGATCCTCGTGATGTTCCTTTAAATTCTTTGATTGCTCAAGAACAAGTGATGTGAACTTTATCTCTAGAAACAATTTCAATAACAATGCTTATAGGAGTAATTTTGGTAGCAATCCTAGACCGTTCCCCTCTAATTCCTATGGGAACAACAATGCTTATCCTAGCACCAAGAACTCCACTCCTGAACTAGAGATTATGCTTAAAGATTTCATCACTACCAAAAAAGCCTTCAATAAGAGTGTAGAAGAAAAACTAGCCAAACTAGATGATCTCTCTTCGAAGGTAGACAATTTAGCCCATGAGGTAGAGTTGCTTAAAATTAGAACTTCCCCTCTTGAGGAGAGGAAGACCACTCCTATGAATGCTATTCAAGTGCAAATTAATGAAAACATTAGGATGTTGGCTAAACTTAAAGAGAGATGGGCTAGAGAAAAGGAGGAAGAAGATAGAATTAAGAACCTTCCTACCCACCACGCTATTGCTACTATCCAAGTTGTTGAGGATATCCAAACTCTTAGCACCCAATGCACTCCTGGTCCCATTGGACCTATTAATGGTGATGCTATGACCATAGAAACTACCAAACAAGTGAGCCTAAAGGACACCACTACCACTTTACTTGATAGTAGTGACCTTGATTTTGATAATTGCACCCTTACCGAAGTTATTGATTTCCTTCACAAGATGTCTAGAGATCCCCGCACTAGCACACTCAATCTTGCCTTCACAGAGCATATCACTAATGCTCTCACCAAAGCTAGGGAGGAGAAACTTAGGGTAGAAGCCTCCATACCTAGAAAGCTAGAAGATGGTTGGGATCCTATGATTAAAATTAAGTTGAATAACTTCTCTTGCTATGCTTTATGTGATGTTGGAGCTAGTATCTCCGTTATGCCCAAAAGAATATATGATATGCTTAAATTGAAACCTTTTGATTCTTGTTCTTTTGGTGTTCGCCTTGTTGATTCTTCCATAAAGAAACCCATGGGGAGGATCGACGATGTTCTTATCATTGTCAATGACAATTATGTTCCCGTTGATTTTACTATTATGGATATTGAATGTGAACCTTCTTGTCCAATTATTTTGGGACGTCCTTTTCTTCGCACCGTTGGTGCCATCATTGACATGAAAGAGGGGAATATAAAATTCCAATTTCCTCTCAAGAAAGGGATGGAACACTTCCCTAGAAAGAAGATTATGTTACCTTTTGAGTCCGTTATACGTGCTAGCTATTCTTTTACTCTTGATAAAACTTGATCTCTTTGCATTATGCCTAGCTTCAAGGCATAAAAGAAAGCGCTTTTGGGAGGCAGCCCACAATGAATAAAAATTTATTTTGCTTTTGTTGTGTCTTGATGTTTGTTACTACAGTAGCATCATCATTGTATCTTTACTTTTCAGCTTTGTGCCAAGTTTAGCCTCTGATTGCAAGAAAGTTCAAAAGTTGTGACGTGCTGTCCAGGAAACAGATTCTGTCCTTGGACAGAAAAATTCGTATAAAATCACCAGATCATCTTTTTGGTCTGAATTGTTTTGACAGCGTGCTCTATACAATTGGCTTTCGGGCGTCTGTGCTGAGTTTTTTGATTTGATTTGCAGAAGTGCCCCGAAAAAATTATTTACTACCTGCTGGTCTGTTTTTCACAGATTCTGTCCTGTTTTGCCTTCCTTCGTTTTGCAAACCTTGAGCTTGCTTTTTCTTTGCAAAAACCTTTTGGCAATCTTGAGAAACAGTAGACCTTCAAGATTATCTTTATTTCCAGCAAGGAAAAAATTATTTTATTATGGGTACTAACCTCGCTAATCAGATTATGATGAGTTATGTATGAAGGGAGTTTTCAAGTGTGCGAGGGAAGATGATAAAAAGATTCAGGAGTGTCAAACGCTCAAGCTTGGGGATGCCCCCGTGCACCCCCAAGAAATATTCAAGAAGACTCAAGCGTCTAAGCTTGGGGATTCCCCCGTGCATCCCCTTCTCCATCAACAATTATCAGTTCGTCTTTTGTTCCACTATATTTTAATCACTTCATGTGTTATGTGCTATGCTTGGAGCATCTTGCTTTTAGTTTCCTTTTTAGTTTTCTTTAGCTTTGCTTGCTGTTCATAACGAGTTGGAACCCATCTTTCTTTGTGTGGGAGAGAAACACGCTCCACTTCAACCTAGAACATAACATGGGATTTTCATGTTTATCTTTGTTGTGTATGTTCTTTGTCTTTCAATAGCTACTGTCATGTTCAGCTCTTAGTTTTCATGCTTTACTTTTTAAAGAGCTTTTGTTTAGTTGGTTGCTGGAACTCTCTTGAGTTATCATGCTTATCTTGTTAAGAGAGTTGGCTTCTGTTGCACTGGTTGATATGTCTATGATAAAAATGATATGTGCATAATGGTGCTTAGTAGTTCATGTTTTCTTATGGTTAGTCTCAAATAGCTGGGGGGTTCTTAATGTGTTATTGAAGTACCAACCTGATTTGTTTGCCTATGATGTGGTATGGTTTAGTGATATCTTCCTCCAAGAATTTATTTTGATTGACTTGGCGTATGCTCACGCATATTTAAGACTGTAAAGAAAGTCTATCAAGCCTTGATGATCTTTAATTTCTGAGTAGCGATATAACTTCCATGCCCGATTCAATGTTGCTTTGTCGCTCTGCATGATTATGACCGTCATTGCTCTCTTAGTTGGTCGCTCCCAGTCTTTTGCTAACCTTCGCCTGTACTAAGCGGACTGACTGCTTGTGCATCCAAAATCCTTTAAACCAGTTATGTCATATGAGTCCACCATACCTTCCTATACATGGTATTTACTTGCCATTCCTAACGAAGACTTTCGTGTACCATCTCGAAATTAATCAAAAAAGCATTTCTCTTTTGTGCCTCTATTTTAGCTCATGAGGAAGTAGTAGTTAATTCATGATCTTTTTAAGTTGGACAAGCTTCACCCTGGGATTGCATGTCTAATGTGCAAACCCCTAATACGAGCAGGAACTGGCAAAGAGTGCGGCCGGCTCATTAACAAATATACAACAAACAAACCCTCCTTCACGCTTTGTTCATGAGAAATCAGGAAACTTTGGCAGTGATAACCAAAGGAGATTAAGGGGATGTGATCGTCCTCGTACGGGAGCCGTTCCTCGAAACTTGTCCAGCTCGAGAAGTAATTGAGTTATCTACTAGCATTCGTTGACGAAATATGCATCTCTAAAAAATAATTTTTACCTTTGTTTTTAAAAACCAAGAGCTCTGGTACATGTTTAGTTTTTGTTTCCGACCACGGGTTTTTAACCTTGCCATCAAAAGCCACGGTTCGAGAGTCTCCACCTTCTTTCTTTAAAGCACCAACTATTGAGAGCATGATTGTCATTCTGAGTGTAATGTGCATTGTCCCAAAGTACCATTGTCTTTTGCATGATTATGATACCGTTTATTCTGAAATCATTGTATCTAGTCATCACTTAAACCTTGGAGGTGCCCCTGCATTTATGTTTTGCTTCACTAAAGGGGGCAAGCGAGGTACCACTTTGTCATGTTTGCACACCATGCTCACTACAAATCTATTGAGTGTTTCAGTATCATATTGTAAAACTTTCAGTTCTTTGTGATATTCTCATGAGGCAACTTAATTACTACAGATTCATTATCTCAGTAAGCATTTGTCATGTGACTGTGAAAAGTCCTTATATGGTTAATAGCATGTCACCACAGAAATTATGCTTGTTATCATTTACCTACTCGAGGACGAGCAGGAATTAAGCTTGGGGATGTTGATACGTCCAAAACGTATCTATAATTTCTGCTTGCTCCATGCCTCTTTTGTGTGATATTGCTATGATATTTATGCACTTCCATACACTTTTGATCATATTTGGACTAACCTATTAACTCAGTGCACCCTAGTGCCAGTTTCTGTTTTCTGCTATTTTTGTATTTCAGGTTTTCCCATTTCGTAAATTGCCAGAAAAATCCCGGGAAAAATATATAAAAAATCAGCATTCCGGAAGCTTCCATGCGGCCAAAGTAGGGCCAGAGGGGGGCCACCAGGGCTCCAGGCGACCAGAGGGGGCGGCCCCCCCTCCTGGCCGCGCCGCCAGGGCGCCTGGGCCCCCCTTGCCTCTTCTGACGCCCCCCTTTGGCATATATTTACACCGCGTCCCGAAACCCTCGAGGACGGAACCCTTTTTCGCGATCTCATCTCTGTTCGGCCGCCGCCGCGCTTCTAAGATCGGGAGCACCAGGAGAACTCTTCCCGGCACCCTGCCGGAGGGGAGGATCACCACCGGGAGCTTCTCCTCCACCATGGACGCCTCCCGGATGAGTTGTGAGTAGTCTCCCTTGGACCATGGGTCCATGACCAGTAGCTATGTGATGTTCTCCTCCCCTCTTTGTTCTTCACCGATTAGACCTCGTGAGCTGCCCTACATGATCGAGGCACATATGTAATCCTTATGCTGTTGCTATGATGAGTTTGCTGGGATCCGATGGATTATGAGATTATGTTCAGATTGTGTGTGAGTAATATATTTGATTTACCTCTTTTATATTTATGTTCTTGAGTAATTCTTGCATGTTCTCCGTTGCTGTTTATTGCTTTGGCCAAGTAGTAGGTAGTAACTCCAAGAGGGAACGTTATGCTTGATTGTGGGTTCATGCCCCTCGATGACTAGCTTGAGTGACAGAAACATGAGTCTAGGGGATGTGATGTTGCCACAAGGGGGAAAACAACGGTGCTTGTACTTGCGGGTGTAAGGATTGTTTACTTTACGCAAAGTTCTTTTAATGTAGTTGTCTGTTGCTTTGAGTTTACACTATGGGTGGGACTCGCAACTTAATACCAGCGAGATGTTCTGGATAGATATCTCAAGGTGGATGATTAGTAGTGGATGCAGATGGATTTCGGTCTACTTGCCTTGGCGTACCGCCCATGCTTTTGAGCCTCTACCTTTCTTTGCAGCATAGTTAGCATTGGTTTGCGCACATAATCCTGTCAATTTCCCAGCTGTAATTCGTTTACCTCGCTTAGCTGTTTTATCGTCTTTTGGGAGAGAGACATCACTAGTGAACATCGTGGGACCCCGGTCCATATTACCATCACTGATCACACCCGTTATTTACTTTCTGTTCTTACTTACTAGTTGCAGTCATACCTATCACTATTATCTCTTGCGTTTGATCCTTTGTAAACGACAAGGCCGAAGGGATTGACAACCTCTCTGTACTCGTTGGGAGCAAAGTTATTTGTATCTGTGTGCAGGTCCTGTCAATCGCTAAGTTGCGCCGCTAGCAGTTGACACCTTCTTGTTGACCCTCGGAGTCTAACGGGATTCGATCCTTGGTATCTTTGCCAAGGGAAAACTACCGCTACACTGCATCTCAAACCTTCCACTTGGGGTAACCAACAAGGGGCCAGAAGCCATCAGCAAGACGGTGCCCGATGTGGCCTCGAGGCACCAGGGCGCGGCCAGGGGTTGGTTGCGCCATGGTGGCCTATGGGCACCTCGTAATTCGGCTCACCCCATTCTTAAGTCGCAAGAAAGATAGTATCAAGAAAAAACATGCTAAAATTTTAGCCCGGTCAGAGTTTTGGATCTCCGGGAATTTAAGAAATGGTTTTTGGCCAGAAAACAGGAGCGCGAAAAAGAAGAGGATAGAGAGAGAGAGAGAGAGAGAGAGAGAGAGAGAGAGAGAGAGAGAGAGAGAGAAATATCCAATCTCGGAGGGGCTCCTGCACCTCTGCCGCCATGGAGGTCATGGACCAGAGGGGAAACTATCCTCCCATCTGGGTGGAGACCAAGGAAGAAGAAGAAGGAGGGGCGGCTCTCTCCCCATCTTTCCCGGTGGTTCCGAAACACTACTGGGGAACCAATGTGACGGCGATCTACAACAACAACTTCGCCGCTGGCATCACCAACTCTCCCCCCTCTATGCAGCGGTGTAACACATCTTCACCCCGTTGTAATATCTATTTGAGCATGGTGCTTAAAGCTATATGTTATTATGCAATTATATGTGTCTATCCTATGATGTTGGAGTAGATTCTTTTTTGTCCTACAGGTTGATTGATGATCGTGATTGGTTTGAGTTGTATGTTTTATTTTGGTGCTCTTTTATGGTGCCCTCTATGTCGCGCAAGCGTGTGGAATTCCCGCTGTAGGGTGTTGCAATACATTCATGATTCTCTTATAGTGGGTGGGGAGAGTGACGGAAACACATACCCAAGTAAGGGCATTATTGCGTATGGGAGTAAAGAGGACTTGTAACTTAATGCTATGGTTGTGTTTTACCTTAATGATCTTTAGTAGTTGTGGATGCTTGCTAGAGTTCTAGTCATAAGTGCATATGATCCAAGTACGGAAAGTATGTTAGCACATGCCTCTCCATCATATAAAATTGCAATAATGATTACCGGTCTAGTTTTCGATTGCCTGTGGACAAATCCTTCTCTTGTGTTACAAAAAAGCTTTTAACTAAACAACTAACTAGTCTTATTCTTGCTAGGTACTTCTATTTTTATTCTTAAAAACTTATCCTATTACACCTACAAACTAGTTTCATACTTGTTCTAGGTAAAGCAAATGTTAAGTGTACATAGAGTTGTATTGTTGGTCGATAGAACTTGAAGGGAATATAAATTCTACCTTTACATCCTCATTGGGTTCGACACTATTACTTATCTTGAAAGGCTACAATTGATACCCTATACTTGTGGGTTATCAAGACCTTTTTCTGGCACCATTGCCGGAGAGCAATAGCATGGGTTGAATATTCTCATGTGTGCTTGTTTGCTTTATCACTAAGTATATTTTATTTTCTATTCTAAGTTGTTATCTGTCTTTATTTATGGATATGGAACAGGAAATACCAAAAACATTAGGTGTACTTGCTACTCATGGAGATGGGGAACCTCCTAAAGCTCTCGATGCTAGTTGTGTGCGAAAAAATAATTACTACTTTGATAATCCTAATAAATATCCATTCAACTTGATAATGGTATATACCTTGGATCACTTGGAATACTTTAGAGATTATCACATGTCTCAAAAAGAGAAACATTTATGGGATCAAATTAAAATGTTGCGTTGTTATGCTTGCGATTTATGCTTAAGATAAGAATATACTTGTTTCTCTAGGATGGAGGCTCCACACCCCCATTCAATGAGAATTTAATGATAATGAAACCTTGTCTTCTTATGCTAATGGTGTATATGATTACTATGATGTGGAACGAATAGAAGAATTTGTCACTTTTAAGTGTGCCTATGAAAATGAATCTTTGTTTAAAGAGAATGAAAATTGTGAAGATGTTGTTTACAGATCCGAAAATAATGCTATACTTAAATATTGCTATGAGAATTTTTACAATGCCGATAATAGTGATTTATTGAGAAAGTATCCGCTGTCCAAGAAGAGACTAGCATTGTGCAGGAATCTTTGGAAGAAGAAAATTGATGACACAATGAGCTCATTAGATGAAAAAAATGATAAGCCGAGCGAAGAACAAAAGAAGAAAGAGCGGATTAGCTACCCAGGCCCACCTTCTAATGAGACTAACTCTTTAAATCAAGCATTATTTAATTTGCCTTCGTGCTTACCGAAGGATGAATGCTATGATAATTGATATGATCCATTAGATCCGTTTGAAATATTCCTTTTTGACAAACTTGATGATTGCTATGTTTATGGCCACGATGCCAATATAATGATCCTTATGGAGATGAACATGCTATAGTTCCTTATGTTAAACATGAATTATTTTTCTATTACAGCCACACATGATAGTCCTATTATCTTTTTGAATTCTCCCAACTACACTATATCAGAGAAGTTTGTGATTATTAAGGATTATATTGATGGGTTGCTTTTCACTATTGCACATGATGATTTTGATAGATATAATATGCATGTTCTTGCTACTCCTACTTGCAATTATTATGAGAGAGGAACCACATCTTCGGCTCTCTATGTTTCAAACACAAGAAAATTGAAAGATACTATTTATGCTATGTATCGACCTTTATTATGTGTGCATGAATTGTCCTTTTATGAAATCTTGATGCATATGAAGAGAGTTAGACTTCATTGTTGCATGATATATATTGCTT
Source organism: Secale cereale (assembly GCA_902687465.1). Taxonomy (NCBI): domain Eukaryota; kingdom Viridiplantae; phylum Streptophyta; class Magnoliopsida; order Poales; family Poaceae; genus Secale; species Secale cereale. Next base: position 256,006,324 of record LR738713.1, on the reverse strand, counting down.
TGTGCTCAATACTAAATTACGAATCATTGTTAATTAAAATTGGCTTTGATATAACTTGGGATCCAGGTGCATCAACTACTCACTTTATGCGTAGCTTAATGCCTTTAAAGAAAGCACTGCCTCGGGGATAACCCGGAAGTTTTAGAGAGTCATTTTATTATGTTGTGTGCTTTTAAAAAGTTAAAAAAATAAAAAAATAGAAAGGGGAACCTAGTTTTTTTTTCAGAAAGAGAAGCGATTGGAAGGTTATGCATTGGAGATGTGAGGGTCGACCTTGAACACTTACGCTCAATGTTTTCCTTAGTTAACTCATGCATTTTAAAAATCAATTCAGCATGTTGTTTAGCATCAAAAACCTTCTCCGAAGATGGAAGAGGCAATAAATCAATAGGTGCACGAGGTAGGAAACCATATACAATTTCAAAAAGGCACATCTTAGTAGTAGAATGCAGCGAATGATTATAAGCAAATTCAATATGAGGCAAGCATTCTTCCCACATTTTCTTGTTATTCTTCAAAGCAGCCCTAAGTATATAGACAAATATATTGACTACTTCAGTTTGTCCATCGGTTTGGGGGTGACAAGTAGTACTAAAAAGCAGTTTAGTCCCCAACTTAGCCCATAAACATATCCAAAAGTGGCTAAGAAATTTAGTATCACGATCTGAAACAATAGTATCTGGCACACCATGCAAGCGAATAATTTCACGAAAGAACAAATCAGGAACATTAGCAGCATCATCACTTTTATGACATGGAATAAAGTGTGACATTTTTTAGAACCTATCCATGACAACAAATATGCTATCCCTCCCCTTCTTTGTTCGAGGTAAACCCAAAACAAAGTCCATAGATATATCCTCCCATGGAACACTAGGTATGGGCAAAGGCATATAAAAACCATGAGGATTGAGTCGCGACCTAGCTTTTTGACATGTAGTGCAGCAAGTAACAAAGCGCTCAACATCCTGTCTCATATTTGGCCAAAAGAAATGTGTAGCAAGTACATCCTCCGTCTTCTTCACGCCAAAGTGTCCCATTAATCCTCCTCCATGCGCCTCCTTCAAAAACAAAAGACGAACAGAGCTAGCTGGAATGCATAGCTTGTTAGCATGTAACACAAATCCATCGTTAACGACGAACTTGTTCCATGTTCTCCCTCCTTTACAATTCTGCAATATTAAATTCATCATCATGCACATATTGATCTTTGGTGGTCTCCAAACCAAATATTTTAAAGTCAAGTTGTGAAAGCATAGTATAATGATGAGACAATGCATCAGCAATAACATTTTGTTTGCTCTTCTTCTGCTTAATGACATTAGGGAAAGTCCCTATGAATTCAACCCATTTAGCATGTCTACGTTTCAATTTTGCTTGAATTTTAATGTGCTTCAAAGATTCATGATCAGAATGTACACGAAATTCTTTAGGCCATAAATAATGTTTCCATGTTTCCAGAGTCCGAACAAGAGCATATAATTCCTTATCATAAGTAGAATAATTCAGACTAGGTCCACTCAATTTTTCAGAAAAGTATGCAACAGGTTTACCATCTTGTAATAACACACCTCCTGATCCAATTCCACTAGCATCACATTCAAGCTCAAAAGTCTTATTAAAATCAGGAAGTTGGAGTAAAGGAGCATGTGCCAACTTATCTTTCAATACCGTGAAGGCTTCTTCCTGTGCGGTACCCCAAACAAAAGTCACATCCTTCTTCATAGTCTCATTGAGAGGTGCAGCAATGGTGCTGAAATCTCTCGCAAAACGTCTATAGAATCCAGCGAGGCCAATAAAACTCCTCACGTGTGTGATCGTTTTGGGCTGCGGCCAACTCTCAATAGCTTCAATCTTGGTTTTATCAACTTTAATTCCCTGTTGAGTAACAACATAGCCAAGAAAAGATACTCGGTCGGTGCAAAAGGTGCACTTCCCAAGGTTACCAAACAAACGTGCATCATGTAGTGCAATAAAAACAACACGCAAATGTTCCAAATGTTCATCCAAAGATCTGCTATAAATCAGCATATAATCAAAGTACACTACCACAAAGCGTCCAATGAAAGCACGCAAAACTTCATTCATTAATCTCATGAAAATGCTAGGTGCATTAGTTAACCCAAAAGGCATGACTAACCACTCATATAAGCCAAACTTAGTTTTAAATGTTGTTTTCCATTCATCTCCCAATTTCATACGAATTTGATGGTATCCACTATATAAATCAACTTTGGTGAATATTGTAGAGCCACTCAATTCATCAAGCATATCATCTAACCTATGAATAGGATGACGATAACAAATAGTAATATTATTAATGCCTCTACAATCAACACACATACGCGATGTACCATCCTTTTTTGGAACTAGTATAATAGGAATAGCACAAGGACTAAGAGATTCGCGTATATAACCTTTGTGGAGTAGCTCATGTACTGTACGCATAACCTCCTTCGTCTCCTCTGGATTGGTACAGTATGGAGCATGGTTGGGTAGCGATGCACCGGGAATTAAATCAATTTGATGCTCAATCCCACAAATAGGTGGTAATCTCGGTGGCACATCTCGTGGAAAGACGTCAGCGAACTCCTGCAAAATGTTAGTGACAACAGGAGGCAAAGAGGAAGGCACGTCCTCGAATGAAAATAATGCCTCTTTGCACACAAAAGTATAGCAATCATATTTGCTGAAATCTAAATCATCAATATCAGATTTGGTTGCAAGTAAACATCCACTTTTCAATTTAACTTTAGAAGCAACATGAGATGATGGTTTATTACTAGGTTTCATTTGTTGCTCCAATTCTTTAGCCACAATTTGATTTTCACTCTTATTTTGCTCCTGTTTTACTTTACTAGCTCGATTAATATCATCTTTCAAAATGGAATCGGGAGTCATAGGAAGCAAAGTAATATGTTTATCCTTATGAACAAGAGTATACTAATTGTTTCTACCATGGTGTACTGAGTTCTTATCAAATTGCCATGGTCTACCAAGTAATAAGGAACATGCTTGCATGGGTACCACATCACAATCAACATAATCAGCATATGTAGCTATACTAAAATGCACATGAGTACGTGTTACCTTTAACCTTGCCGCTGTTGTTGAACCATTGGATGTAGTAAGGATATGGATGTGGTCTTGTGGTGAGAGACAGCTTCTCCACCATCTCCATGCTAGCCAATTTTTTGTAGCTCCCTCCATCTATGATGGCGCGAACAGAACGTTCCTTCACAACTCCCTTTGTATGGAACAAATTATGCCTCTGATTCTGCTCAGCTTGTGTGACCTGAACACTCAAAACACGTTGAGCGAATGAACTTTTATACATGTTAGCATCTTCAGTAGCCATGTATTGCGTCTCATGATCAGAATCATCTCAACCGTGTTCTTCACTTGTAATAATTGCCAAAGTCTACTCATCATAGTCACTAGCGGACACATACCCACCATCCTTGGTAGCAATCATAACACACGGAGACTGAAATTCTCTCGCATAATGACCTCTACCCTTACAACGATGACAAATAATATCATGTGTCTGCCATGTTGATGCCATGGATGAAGAAGAACTCTATGCAGGCCCAGTCGGTGTGCTTTTGGCAGATAGTGGTGGTAGTGCTGCTTTCTGGTATCACGGCTGGAGGTGGCAGCTGACGGAGGTGCCGGTGTAGCAGAACATGTGGAAGTAGAATATGCACACGGTGTTCATGATGAAGGTCGGCCTGCAGAAAAATTAGTCCGCACCAATGCCTGTCAATCATGCACTTCACGTTCAGCTTTGCAAGCAAGATGGAATAAGCGAGTGATATTGTTATACTCCTTATACTCTAGGATGGTCTGAATTTCTGTATTTAACCCAACCATAAAATGTGCAAGCATAGCTTCAGTATCCTCAACAATACCACATCTAATCATGCTAGTTTGGAATTCTTGATAATATTCTTCTACAGATTTTTTTTCCTTGTTTTAAACGCTGCAATTTTTGGAGTAATTCATGTTGATAATATGGTGGAACCCAAAGAGTACGCATAGCAATTTTCAAAGCAGCCCAAGTAGTAGGGGTATTATCATGATATAATCTACAATGTTCAGACCACCAAATAGAAGCAAAACTAGTGAATTCACAAACAGTAACACCAACACGTCTATCCTCAGGATACTATAAGCATGTGAAACGTTGTTCAGTTTCTAACTCCCAAGTAAGATAGACATGAGGA
>LR738713.1:255977196-255988718 GCA_902687465.1 Secale cereale | reverse complement strand
ATACGAGTCGTTCTACCTCTATAGTTAGGCCTCTACCTACCCCTCCCCCCACCCCCTCCCACACACACACACTGATACATCCAGCGCTCTAGTCATGTCTCCCTGCCACACACAAACTTTACATGTGCCCTCTAACTTTCCAGTAGCTAGGTCAGTCGCCCTATATCTTTGACTTGCACACACACACAATTTCGATGGCTCTCTTCATCAATCTCAAACCCACCCACTTGATCCTCTCTTTGACTCTATCGATATCTATGACCCCTCCCTCTCTTCTCGTGGATCGCCCGACCCTCTATATATGATATGGATAGGCCTCCATTTCACACACATTGCATGCAAAATTTTGTTTGAGATGTCATCGACACATATTCCCACAAATGCATTCACGAAATCAACCTCCCCCCCAAAACAGAAAACACTCACGAACGCACAAGCCATTTGTCTAGGTTTGTATCTCTCACACACACCCACGTAGGTGGGGGACGTGCACGAAGAGAAGAGGTGCACGCACGGCGCACGTACTCCCGTATCTTTCCCAACCACACCCGCGTGGGTACACGGTGGAGCTCATTTCTATACGAAAAGGCAGCCCACGTGGTAACTTGACACGTGTACTGGTTGTCCACTAGATGGAGGTAGGATCGTCTACCACGGGTGAACAAACAAATTGCGACTTGACGTGTTATGTTAAAAAAGAGGCAAACCATGTGGGGCCTACCTTAGAGGCAAGGCTCTATACACTGGAGTACTTTTGATGTGTCTCGTCAACTCACAGAACAAGGAGAAGCTTGCTTAGTATGCCGTCTCCCCCGCCCACGGGCGCGGTGGCTCGCAGGATGAGGTGAAGCTTGCTTACTATGCCTTACGCCCGCTCCCTCGCCCACGCGCGCGGTGGCTCGCGCGACGAGGAGAAAATTTTACTACTCCCTCTGTTTACTCCTCGTCCCTACTACCTTGGTTAGAGAGATTATCATATTGTTTGGAATATATATGTCCTTTAGTAGATTTCAATATGAACTACTAGTACATACTCCAAACACTGATGTATATAGACGTATTTTAGAGTGTAGATTCACTCATTTTGCTCCGTATGTAGCATAAATTTGAGACACTTATTTTGGAACGGAGGGAGTACATATTTGCTATGATCTGTCAATCATTGAGATGCAATAGCATGCATGTTAGTCTCCTTTGTATTTGATGAAATGTTGCAACGGGCAACCTTGGACGCAAGATACATGTAACAGAAGCTGGAAGCTTCATAGCATTGTACTATCTCGCTGATAAATTACAGTACGTACTATACAAGTACTTCCTCCGTTCCTAAATATAAGTCTTTGTAGAGATTTCACCATGAACCACATACGGATGTATATAGATGCATTTTATGTGTAGATTCATTCATTTTGTTCCGTATGTAGTCCACCTAGTGGAATCTCTACAAAGACTTATATTTAGGAACGGAAGGAGTACTATGTAAAGAGTTAGGTGTCGCACGGTGTCCAGAAAATATGGTGATAGTGTGAGGTGGGACATGTAATCACTGAGCCTGTGTGTTTTCACTGCTCTTGCACTCCTCCGCCGTAAGAATGGAGAAAATTGTAATCTAGTAGTACCTCCTTTCGCTAAAAGCGTGGGACATCCAGCAGTCCTACCACCTCAGTAATAATGACCAATGAGCCGTCAAATCACATAGACCCAGCAGTAAGTTAGACGGATAAAGCAACCATCACTCTTGAATCCGCTTCTCCCTTCAACGCAGGCGCCAGCGAGAGGTCGCGTCCACTCAGCCCGGGCATGAATGCGGCACCGATTCTTTGGAGCAGCGCTGCCCGTTTCGGGCAGGAAGCGCGCGCGCGGGCGATGGAGGGGCTTTGGGTGGGCCAGGCTGGTTAGGAGCGGGTGTGGCAGCTATCCGCCTGTCCCTACCGGACGCCCGGAAGCGAGAGGATGCACCGACTCTCGCGGCTAAAATTGTACACTACACACCATCTCTCTGTAGGAGTAGGTCGATTTGTCGCTCTCTCTAACACACACATGTTGTTAAACACACGCACGCACACGCACACGCACACACAGGTTCATAGAATAAGAAAATTGTGCGAGTGCAAAGCCACAGGAAGTGAGATACAAATGGAGTACGTACAAACTATGACCAGCCTAAGAAATGTAACCAAACGCTCCTTACTATGCCTTGTTATCTCTCCCGGAAACCCAATGCATGGAGCACAACTATGATACGTCTCCAACGTATCTATAATTTTTTATTGTTCCATGCTATTATTTATGAAGTCTTGGATGTTTAATGGGCTTTATCATTCACTTTTATATCATTTTTGGGACTAATCTACTAACCCAAAGGCCCAGTCCAAATTGATGTGTTTTCCCTATTTCAGGGTTTTGCAGAAAAAGAATATCAAACGGAGTCCAAACGGAATGAAACCTTCGCGAGAGATATTTTTGGAGAAAATCACGCCCAGGAAGCTTGAGAACCACGTCAGAGGATCGAGGAGCCGCCCTCGAGGGTGGGGGCGCGCCCCCCTTCCCAGGGCACGCCCCCTGCCTCGAGGCCTCCTCGTGTGGCCCCCGGTGCCCTCCTTCTTCCTATATAAGTCCCCCAGAAACTCCATACACAAAGAGAAAACCCTAATTCCACCATTGTAGCTTCTGTTCCCGTGGAGATCCCATCTTGGAGCCTGTTCCGGAGCTCCACCAGAGGGGGATCCATCACGGAGGCCTTCATCATCATCATCATCGCCCTCACCATGAGTTGTGAGTAGTTTACCACAGACCTTCGGGTCCATAGCTAGTATCTAGATGGCTTCTTCTCTCTCTCCGAATCTCAATACAAAGTTCTCCTCGGTCTTCGAGGAGATCTATTCGATGTAATCTCTTTTTGCGGTGTGTTTGTCGAGATCCGTTGAATTGTGAGTTTATAATCAAGGTTATCTATGAAAGATATTTGGTTCTTCTCTGAACTTTTTATGTGTGCTCATAATATCCTTGCAAGTCTCTTCGAATTATCGGTTTGGTTTGACCTACTAGATCTATAGTTCTTGCAATGGGAGAAGTGCTTGGCTTTGGGTTCAATCTTGTGGTGTCCTTTCCCAGTGACAGTAGGGCCAGCAAGGCACGTATTGTATTGTTGCCATCACGGATAAAAATATGGGGTTTACATCATATTGCTTGAGTTTATCCCTCTACATCATGTCATCTTGCTTAAAGCGTTACTCTGTTCGTATGAACTCAATACACTAGATGCATGCTGGATAGCGGTCGATGTGTGGAGTAATAGTAGTAGATGCAGGCAGGAGTCGGTCTACTTGTCTCGGACGTGATGCCTATATACAATGATCATGCCTAGATAGTCTCATAATTATTCACTTTTCTATCAATTGCTCGACAGTAATTTGTTTACCCGCCGTAGAATATCGCTATCATGAGAGAAGCCACTAGAGAAAACTATGGCCCTCGGGTCTATTCTCAACCATATCAATCTACATCTACTTTACTTTTGCCGCTTTTATTTGCTGTTTTATTAAACCAAAAATACCAAAAATATAAACTATCATCTCTATCAGATCTCACTCTCGTAAGTGACCGTAAAGGGATTGACAACCCCTTATCGCGTTGGCTGCGAAGTTCTTATTTGTTTGTGCAGGTGCGAGGGACTCGCACGTGGTCTCCTACTGGATTGATACCTTGGTTTTTAAAAACTGAGGGAAATACTTATGCTACTGTGCTGCATCTCCCTTTCCTCTTCGAGGGAATACAACGCAAGCTCAAGAGGTAGCAAGAAGAATTTCTGGCGCCGTTGCCGGGGAGGCTTACGCAAAAGTCATATACCAAGTACCTATCACAAACCCTTATCCTTCGCATTACATTTATTTGCCTCTCGTTTTCCTCTCCCCCACTTCACCCTTGCCGTTTTATTCGCCCTTCATCCGCCGTGTGTTTATCGTTCGCTTGCTTCTTGTTTGCTTGTGTTTGTTGGATTGCTTGCTTGTCACTATGGCTCAGAACGATACCAAATTTTGTGACTTCTCCAATACCAACAACAATGACTTTATTAGCACTCCGATTGCTCCTATTACCGATGTTGAATCTTGTGAGGTCAATGCTGCTTTGCTGAATCTTGTCATGAAAGATCAATTCTCCGGCCTTCCTAGTGAAGATGTCGCTACCCATCTAAACAACTTTGTTGATTTGTGTGATATGCAAAAGAAAAGGGATACGGATAACGATATTGTTAAATTAAAGTTATTTCCATTTTCACTTAGAGATCGTGCTAAAACTTGGTTCTCCTCTTTGCCTAGAAATAGTATTGATTCATGGAATAAGTGCAAAGATGCCTTTATCTCTAAGTATTTCCCTCCTGCTAAGATCATCTCTCTTAGAAACGATATTATGAATTTTAAGCAACTAGATCATGAGCATGTTGCACAAGCTTGGAAGAGAATGAAATTGATGATACGTAATTGCCATACACATGGTTTGAATCTATGGATGATTATTCAGAACTTTTATGCTGGCTTGAATTTTGCTTCTAGAAATCTTTTAGATTCGGCCGCCGGAGGCACTTTCATGGAAACCACCTTAGGAAAAGCTACCAAACTCCTAGATAATATTATGGTTAATTATTCTCAATGGCACACCGAAAGATCTACTAGTAAAAAAGTGCATGCTATCAAGAAATTAGTGTTTTGAGTGGAAAGATCGATGAACTTATGAAATTGTTTGCTGTTAAGAGTGCTTCTTCCGATCCTAATGATATGCCTTTGTCCACTTTGATTGAGAATAACAATGAATCTTCGGATGTGAATTTTGTTGGTAGGAATAATTTCGGTAACAATGCTTATAGAGGAAATTTCAATTCTAGGCTTTTTCCTAGTAGTTCCTCTAATAATTATGGCAATTCCTACAACAACTCTTATGGAAAGATGCCTTCTGAATTTGAAACTAGTGTTAAAGAGTTTATGATCTCGCAAAAGAATTTCAATGCTATGCTTGAAGAGGAATTGATTAAGGTTGATGAACTGGCTAGAAGTGTGGATAGAATTACTCTTGTTGTTGATTCTTTGAAACTTAGATCTATCCCACCTAAGCATGATATCAATGAGTCTCTCAAAGCCATGAGAATTTTCATTAATGAATGCAAAGAAAGAACCTCTAGAATGCGTGCTAAAAGAGAAGATTATATTAAATCGTGTTCTTCTAGTTATCATGAAAATAAAGATGAAGATCTGAAAGTTATTGATGTGTCTCCTATTAAATCCTTGTTTTGTAGTATCAATCATGATGAAAATAGGATTGGAGATGATTCTGCTTTAAGGTGTCCCAATGATTCGGAGTTTTTAGATCTTGATGCTAAAATTGCTAAAAGTGGGAGTGAAGAGATTAAAACTTTGCATAGTGATGAACCCACTACTTTGGATTTCAAGGGATTCAACTATGATAATTGCTCTTTGATTGATTGTATTTCCTTGTTGCAATCCGTGCTAAATTCTCCGCATGCTTATTGTCAAAATAAAGCTTTCACTAAACATCTAATTGATGCTTTGATGCAATCTTATGAAGAAAAACTTGAGTTGGAAGTTTCTATACCTAGAAAGCTTTATGATGAGTGGGAACCTACTATAAAAATAAAAATAAAAGATCATGAATGCTATGCTTTGTGTGATTTTGGTGCTAGTGTCTCCACTATCCCAAAAACTTTGTGTGATTTGCTAGGGTTCCATGAGCTTGATGATTGTTCTTTAAATTTGCATCATGCGGGTTCCACTATTAAGAAACCTATGGGAAGAATTAATGATGTTCTTATTGTTGCCAATAGGAATTATGTGCCCGTAGACTTCATTGTTCTTGATATAGATTGCAATCCTTCATGTCCTATTATTCTTGGTAGACCTTTTCTTAGAACGATTGGTGCAATTATTGATATGAAGGAAGGAAATATTAGATTCCAAATTCCATTAAGGAAAGGCATGGAACACTTTCCTAGAAAGAAAATCAAATTACCATATGAATCTATCATGAGAGCCACTTATGGATTGCCTTCCAAAGATGGGAATACCTAGATCTATCTTGTATCGTGCCTAGCTAGGGGCGTAAAACGATAGCGCTTGTTGGGAGGCAACCAAATTTTTTGTTTTTTTGTTTTTGTTGCTGTTAGGGAATAAATATTGCATCTAGCCTCTGATTAGATGTGGTTTCATGTTTTGTTTAGTGTTTGTGCCAAGTAGAACCTTTGGGAAGTCTTGTGTGAAGTTTATATGATCTTGCTGTGAAAAACAGAATCGTTAGCGCTCGCTAAAGTAGTCGTGGGATTTTACTGGAGCGTGACTTTTAGTTGATTCTTTTTGCTGCTTATTGGTAGAAAAATTGCGCAAATTTACCAATTTAGTTTTAATTTTTTGGAGTTCCATAAGTAGGCAAACCCTGCAGATTACTATAGACTGTTCTGTCTTTGACAGATTCTGTTTTTCATGTGTTGTTTGCTTATTCCGATGCATCTATGAGTAATATTGGAGGATATGAACCATAGAGAAGTTAGAGTACAGTAGGTTTAACACCAATATAAACAAAGAATGAATTCATTTCTGTACCCTTGAGTAGTGGTTTGCTTTCTCATACTAACGGAGCTCACGAGAATTTTTGTCTAAGTTTTGTGTTGTGAAGTTTTCAAGTTTTGAGTATTGCTTTGATGGACTAAGGAACAAGGAGTAGCAAAGTCCTAAGCTTGGGGATCCCCATGGCACCCCAAGTAAATTCAATATAATCAAAAGCCTAAGTTTGGGGATGCCCCGGGAAGGCATCCCCTCTTTCGTCTTCATCCATCGGTAACTATACTTGGAGCTATATTTTTATTCGCCACATGATATGTGTTTTGCTTGGAGCGTCTTGTAAAATTTGATTATTTGCTTGTTAGTTTGCCACAATCATCCTTGCTGGACACACCTATTTGAGAGAGTTAAATATGCCGTAGAAATTTTTAGAACACTCTATGTGCTTCACTTATATCTTTTGAGTTGAATAGTTTTTGCTCTAGCGCTTCACTTATATCTTTTAGAGCATGATGGTGGTAATATTTTGTAGAAATTGTTGAACTCTCATGCTTCACTTATATCTATTTGAGAGTCTATTAAAACAGCATGGTAATGTGTTTATGCTAAAGAAACTAGTCTTCACATGATAGACATCCAATGTCAATGTAGTAAAAAAATCACACCAAGTGCATTGAATAGAAAGAGATGTTGAATGCTTGATAATTGTTTTGAGACATGAGGATAGTGATATTAGAGTCATGCTAGTGGAGTTATTATGAAATTGATAAATACTTGTGTTAAGGTTAGTGATTCCCGTAGCATGCACATATGGTGAACCGCTATGTGACGAAGTTAGAGCATGAGGTGTTTGTAGAGTGCCAACCTTTGTGTGGAGGTCGGGGGCGCGCGATGGTTAACTCCTACCAACCTCCCCCTAGGAGCATGCGTTGATTCCTTTGTTTTGATGACTCATAGACTTTTGCAATAATTATATGAGTTCTTATGACTAATGTTGAGTCCATGGATTATACGCACTCTCACCCTTCCACCATTGCTAGCCTCTCTTGTACCGCGCAACTTTCGCCTATACCATGAACCCACTATATATCCTTCCTCAAAATAGCCACCATATTGTTCCTCAAAACAGCCACCATACCTACCTATCATGGCATTTCCATAGCCATTCCGAGATATATTGCCATGCAACCTTCCACCGTTCCGTTCATATGACACGCATCATATTGTCATATTGCCATGCATGATCATGTAGTTGACATCGTATTTGTGGCAAGGCCACCATGCATAATTTTTATACATGTCACTCTTGTCTCATTGCACATACCGGTACACCACCGGAGGCATTCATATAGAGTCATACTTTGTTGTTGTAGTATCGAGTTGTAATTTCGTGTTGTAATGAAAGTGTGATGATCATCATTATTAGAGCATTGTCTCATGGGAGGAAAGGCTAAATCTATAAAGCCCCTCCACAAAAAAAGAAAAAAAGGAAAGGCCAAAGAAATAAAGAAAGGCCCAAAAAAGGAAAAAGAAAAAAGGGGACAATTGCTACTATGTTTTTCCACACTTGTGCTTCAAAGTAGCACCATGTTCTTCATTGTAGAGAGTCTCATGTTTAGTCACTTTCATATACTAGTGGGAATTTTCATTATAGAACTTGGCTTGTATATTCCAACGATGGGCTTCCTCAAATGCCCTAGGTCTTCGTGAGCAAGCAAGTTGGATGCACACCCACTAGTTTCTTTTGTTGAGCTTTCATTCATATTTAGCTCTTGTGTATCCGTTGCATGGCAATCCCTACTCACTCACATTGATATCCATTGATGGGCATCTCCATAGCCCGTTGATACGCCTAGTCGATGTGAGACAATCTCCCTCTCTTTTTGTCTTCTCCACAACCACCTCTATTCCACCCATAGTGCAATATCCATGGCTCACGCTCATGTATTGTGTGAAAGTTGAAAGGTTTGAAAAGATAAAGTATGAAAACAAATGCTTGGCTGAAATCAGGGTTGTGCATGATACGAATATTTTGTGTGATGAAGAGGGAGCATAGCCAGACTATATGATTTTGTAGGGATAACTTTCTTTAGCCATAGTATTTTGAGAAGACATGATTGCTTTGTTAGTATTGCTTGAAGTATTGTTATTTCCTATGTCAATATAGACTTTTATCTTGAATCTTTCAGATCTGAACATTCATACCACAATTAAGAGATTTACATTGAAAAACTATATTGGTTAGCATTCCACATCAAAAATTCTTTCTTTATCATTTACCTACTCGCGGACGAGCAGGAATTAAGCTTGGGGATGCTTGATACGTGTCCAACATATCTATAATTTTTTATTGTTCCATGCTACTATTTATGAAGTCTTGGATGTTTAATGGGCTTTATCATTCACTTTTATATCATTTTTGGGACTAACCTACTAACCCAAAGGCCCAGTCCAGATTGCTGTTTTTGCCTATTTCAGGGTTTTGCAGAAAAATAATATCAAACGGAGTCCAAACGTAATGAAACCTCCGCGGGAGATATTTTTGGAGAAAATCACGCCCAGGAAACTAGAGAACCACGTCAGAGGATTGAGGAGCCGCCCTCGAGGGTGGGGGCGCGCCCCCTGCCTCGAGGCCTCGTTGTGTGGCCCCCGGTGCCCTCCTTCTTCCTATATAAGTCCACGTACCCCAGAAACTCCATACGCAGAGAGAAAATCTTAATTCCACCGCTGTAGCTTCTGTTCCCGTGGAGATCCCATCTTGGAGCCTGTTTCGGAGCTCCACCGGAGGGGGATCCATCACGTAGGCCTTCATCATCATCATCATCGCCCTCACCGTGAGTTGTGAGTAGTTTACCACAGACCTTCAGGTCCATAGCTAGTATCTAGATGGCTTATTCTCTCTCTCTGGATCTCAATACAAAGTTCTCCTCGGTCTTCGAGGAGATCTATTCGATGTAATCTCTTTTTGCGGTGTGTTTTTCGAGATCCGATGAATTGTGAGTTTATGATCAAGGTTATCTATGAAAGATATTTGGTTCTTCTCTGAACTTTTTATGTGTGATCATAATATCCTTGCAAGTCTCTTCGAATTATCGGTTTGGTTTGGCCTACTAGATCTATAGTTCTTGCAATGGGAGAAGTGCTTGGCTTTGGGTTCAATCTTGTGGTGTCCTTTCCCAGTGACAGTAGGGGCAGCAAGGCACGTAATGTATTGTTGCCATCAAGGATAAAAAGATGGGGTTTACATCATATTGCTTGAGTTTATCCCTCTACATCATGTCATCTTGCTTAAAGCATTACTCTGTTCGTATGAACTCAATACACTAGATGCATGCTGGATAGCGGTTGATGTGTGGAGTAATAGTAGTAGATGCAGGCAGGAGTCGGTCTACTTGTCTCGGACGTGATGCCTATATACAATGATCATGCCTAGATAGTCTCATAATTATTCTCTTTTCTATCAATTGCTCGACAGTAATTTGTTTACCCGCCGTAGAATATCGCTATCATGAGAGAAGCCACTAGAGAAAACTATGGCCCCCGGGTCTATTCTCAACATATCAATCTACATCTACTTTACTTTTACCACTTTTATTTGCTGTTTTATTAAACCAAAAATACCAAAAATATAAACTATCATCTCTATCAGATCTCACTCTCGTAAGTGACTGTAAAGGGATTGACAACCCCTTATCGCGTTGGCTGCGAAGTTCTTATTTGTTTGTGCAGGTGCGAGGGACTCGCGCGTGGTCTCCTACTGGATTGATACCTTGGTTCTCAAAAACTGAGGGAAATACTTACGCTACTGTGCTGCATCTCCCTTTCCTCTTCGAGGGAATACAACACATGCTCAAGAGGTAGCAAACGAAGCGTTGATCAGTCAAGAAATCAAAGTCGGCTTGCATGCGAGTTAATACGTGGCCCTGCATGGTAGCTAAAACGGCATATCTTAGTTGTTTGGATCAATTGTTGTGTTTAGAGAAAGAAATTAGGGCTTTGATTGGAGGAATGATCGGTCAAGTTTCTCCTTCTCCTCCAATCTGCTTGCACCTTGGTCCCGATGCACCTTCTAATGTGACTTATTACACCTAGACGGAGAGAGTCGTACGAGAAGTGGTGGCACACTGACTTAGGTCGAATACAAGTGCCCAAAATTGTGTGCATGTTATAATAAGGATTGACTTAAAATAGTACGTGAGCGAACAGAGAGATCAATTGGACAGTGTTCCCGAGTAGTAGCGAGATGTGTGAGGTAAGATACACCACTGGCGCTTTTAATTTTTCTTATTAATTTGTTTGTTTCACCCCCTGACTGGTGGGACCCAACGTACTACGTGGAGAGAGGTAAGGTGACTAAGGCTGCATTATATCTGCACCACTGTGGATAGTCTTACCACCAAAGCCACATGACACGATTATGATTTAAATCCCAATGACTCCCACACACACAAAAAATTACGGCATGCTTGTCACACGAATGCAGGAATGTATAAAAGGTTATTTTCCTCTCGTTGAACCTAACGGGAGGGTTGTGTAGCTGGTTAGCCCGTTCGCTCATCAAACTTTAGGTCTCGGGTTCTATAACTACACTTGAGCATAATTCGTGCCAGGAGGATTTTTTGACCGGTCAAAATGGATGGATACGGAGCTATACGATCTCGTAGTGACCGTATAATCACCTCATCATGTATAAGCTGCAGCCTTGGCACTTGTTTTCTAGGGTTTGCACTCTTCACACTCTCTCTAGTATATATATACACGCTGGAGCCTCAGCGTTTGTAGTTGCTCTCTTCACACTCTCTCACCCTCTCTAGATCTAACCAAGACTTCGTTGGCCTCTCTCTCTCTCCCCTCACTGCCGGTCTTCTTTTAGTTGCTCTCTCACACTCTCTCACCCTCTCCAGATCTAAACAAGACTTCATTGGCCTCTCTCTCTCTCCCCTCATTGTTGGTCAA
>LR738713.1:255966253-255977186 GCA_902687465.1 Secale cereale | reverse complement strand
ACACCACTGGCGCTTTTAATTTTTCTTATTAATTTGTTTGTTTCACCCCCTGACTGGTGGGACCCAACGTACTACGTGGAGAGAGGTAAGGTGACTAAGGCTGCATTATATCTGCACCACTGTGGATAGTCTTACCACCAAAGCCACATGACACGATTATGATTTAAATCCCAATGACTCCCACACACACACAAAATTACGGCATGCTTGTCACACGAATGCAGGAATGTATAAAAGGTTATTTTCCTCTCGTTGAACCTAACGGGAGGGTTGTGTAGCTGGTTAGCCCGTTCGCTCATCAAACTTTAGGTCTCGGGTTCTATAACTACACTTGAGCATAATTCGTGCCAGGAGGATTTTTTGACCGGTCAAAATGGATGGATACGGAGCTATACGATCTCGTAGTGACCGTATAATCACCTCATCATGTATAAGCTGCAGCCTTGGCACTTGTTTTCTAGGGTTTGCACTCTTCACACTCTCTCTAGTATATATATACACGCTGCAGCCTCAGCGTTTGTAGTTGCTCTCTTCACACTCTCTCACCCTCTCTAGATCTAACCAAGACTTCGTTGGCCTCTCTCTCTCTCCCCTCACTGCCGGTCTTCTTTTAGTTGCTCTCTCACACTCTCTCACCCTCTCCAGATCTAAACAAGACTTCATTGGCCTCTCTCTCTCTCCCCTCATTGTTGGTCAAAGAGCCGGCAGGATCCATCCGCCGGGAAGGGAAGGAGGCTTAACGCTGTCGCCGTCCGTGAGGGAGGGAATCCACTACCGGCGCAGCTGTTCACTTTCACCCAGCGGCGGCGCGGAAGGTCCACCGATCCCTTCTTTTTCGCCGCCGTGCATAGTGTGATACAGGGTGGAACCCTAATCAGCGGATCTTTCACGAAATGGAGGGGATCCCACGATGAACACGAAGAACACAAAGGGAAACGGGGGAAAACACGAGAGGAAACACACAAGAACAAGTCCAATCACACATCCACTAGACAATCAAACACACAAGATCACACGGTACATGAACAACAAAGGGAAAGATACAAGGTAAAGTTCATCTCCAAGAGGAGGTCTTGAATCCGTGAAGGATCTTCCCGCTAGGGGTCTTGAATCCAAGGTGGATCTTCTCCGTAGAGGGGCCGCGGTCTCTCTCGTGGAGTAGATCCGGGATGGATGAGCAAAGCTCTATCTCTCATATGAGCTAAACCATTGCTAACCCTAAAATGGTGGAGGTGGAGGAGTATATATAGTCTAGGGGCATGAAGGGGTAAGTGAGGGGCGAAACGGGTACATGGGCATCGGCCCGGATACATGCACGCAGGCAAGGCCGGATGTCCGGGCTGGCAGCCGGATGTCCGGGGTTACGGCCGGATGTCCGGGCTGGCTCGGTCCAGCTTCTGTGAAGGAGGGCCCGGATTTCCGGGAGGAGTGCCGGATGTCCGGCTGTTGCGGAAGCGCCGGATGTCCGGCCTTTGGCCCGGATGTCCGGCCGCTGTAGTATCAGCAGCTTCGTCTTCTTCCGTCTTCTCTTCCAAGCTTCCCTCGCAGATGGTGTAGGTGATCCTTGGCGCTTGCACTCCTCCTCGCCATCCGTGAAGCTCCGACAATACCTATGCATGCACACGAGAGGAGTGTCAAGTAGTATACCATCCTCGAAGGGGTCAAGTGAACACGTGTAAAGGAGATGATTCACCTTTATGTATGAGAAATAGAGGTCACACGTGTCACTTCCCAAGCAGACTCTTGACATGGTGATGTCCATAGGATACACCGTATCATCCCCTCCCCCTTGGAAAAGATCCGACCTCGGATCGAAAACCAAATCACCATGGGAAAGAGATGGCGTCGTCGTGTAGATGTGGACCATCACGAAGTGCTCATCATCTTGAAGCTCAACATGGGCACTCTCCAATGTCTCTCCGTCTAGTGATTCCTTCAAAAGGAGCAAAGACAACAAACACTTGGAAAAACAAATGTGGTTAGCGTTAGTGCAAAACCAAACATTCAAGAGGTGATTTACCCAACAAGTGTTGTCATCAAGCATAGCATAGGGTGTGACAAAGATTTGTGGCATGGCATTTAAGCACATCAATTGAGCACAATCAAGGTCATCATGGAAACAAGCATGTAAATGTGAGGTAGAGATGCACATATGTGTGAGAAGAGAATAAGCATCTACCTCATGGTCATAGCAAGCATGCATAAAGTGCTCAATGAAAGGTCTATGGTAGGCATAGGAATCATTCACAACACCAAATAAAATGAAGTGTCTAAACACATGGGTCACGTGCAAGACAATCCAAGCATAATGTG
Source organism: Secale cereale (assembly GCA_902687465.1). Taxonomy (NCBI): domain Eukaryota; kingdom Viridiplantae; phylum Streptophyta; class Magnoliopsida; order Poales; family Poaceae; genus Secale; species Secale cereale. The sequence continues at coordinate 255,974,873 of LR738713.1, read as the reverse complement.
CATAGGGTGTAGTGAAGATAGTATGGCACTCAACACAATAGAAAGAGCAATTGTTCAACATGTGTGAGGCCATCAAGTCAATCATGTGAAAAGCAATGGGACATGGCATATGTGAAGAGATGACATTGTTGCAACCAAGCATATGATAGGGACAAGTAATCCAAGAATTGGATGCAACACACAAGGCATATATAACATGAGGCATGGCAATTTGGCTATCGTGAAAGAAAGCAATATCACTAACATGTGCGCGATCAAGGGGTCCAAGATGACAAATAAGTCTCATGGTGCAAGCAACACATGTAGTATGATCCACAATAGTCATGCTCATGGTTTTTGGGTTCTCGAAAGAGAAGGATATCACCTTGAAAACGTGTCCTTGTGCATCCTCAACAATGCCGAGGCACAAGCAAGTGCGATGTCGAAGCGTCGTGGTAGAAAGTGGTTCGCTCTCAAGAGCTCGAATGGTCAACTCACGTGAAGTGGAAGTCGACACATAGTCCAAGTATCCTACACATGCACACAACAAAAGGAAGAACGTATGCGCATGGTAGATAAACACATCATCCATCATGATGGTTCTCTTCTCTTGCACATAACCATTAGGAGCAGAAGTGCATGAATAAGATGATGCAACAATGGCTATATTCATGGCACTAGGCATATGGTGCAAAGAGGTAAGACAAGCATGCTTCACAAGAATGAAGTCATAATCTCCAAATAAATGCGAGAATGCTATGGGGGCAATCTCATTGGCAAGACTAAAATCATGGTTGCGCTCAATACATTGTAGCATGAGAGAGGCAACATGTGGAGACATATGACAACAAGCAATATCAATCATGTGCAAAGCATGGCAATAACAAGTGATATCTCCACCAAGCTTGCAAATACACATACAAGTATGAGAATCAATCATCATGTGTAATGCGAAGCGTGGGTCACAAATGCATGGCGAAGGCATATAAATGAGCATACCATGCAAAGTGAACATGGAAAGATGGGCATAGGAGATATAATGGACAATAACCCATAACCATGTGAGTGCCATGTAGAAGGAATGCGCGAAGTCTTTGCGCGAAGGGAACGGTGGGAAAGATAATCCACGGAATCCCAAGTCATCATTGCTCTCTAGAGCTCGTTTCGTCAACTCGTGCTCTTGCGAGGTTGACGAGTATGCATGTGTACCTACACAAAAGAGACACAAGCCAAAGAAATTGTGCGCGTGGTAAATGTACACATCATCCATCATGATGTGTATGTGCACGTATGAGTTAGCACAAGATAAGCATCGCTCAAAGAAATTTGATGCATGGTATAAGAACATGTCATCCATCATGAATGAATAGTTATTGTATATAGCATGATGTGGATGCAAATTGAGCATACAATTATATAGCACATCTATAGCATGTTCATTCATGGGGAGCATATTGTGCAAACAAGCATGGGGATTATGCAATGGATGGGATGGACCAAAATCTCCTAAAATGTATGAGGAAACTATGGGGGTCTCCTCATGAACAATATTGAAAACATCATTTGGAGAAAAAGGACAACATCCAAAACAATGCATATAGGAAGCTAGGTGTTCATGGCATGGCATATGGTGGATATGATGCAAAGGAAGCATGTCAATATCATCACAAGAAAAACAAATGCCAATAACCATGGGCTTGTCATCTATGCCATATGTGCAAATTGGGTTTATCTTAATGGCATATGCATAGTTACTATGAAGAGATTGCAAATATGACATACGATTGATCTCATGCATAGCATATGACAAGTCAAGCGGATTGTCAAACATGATGTGACCGAGAGAATTATCACAAGAAATCCTATGCAACATGGCATCACAACTAATAGACTCCACATGGCAATCATCAAACTCATCATCATCGCATGGGGCAATCATACTAGCATGAAGCATGGCAATAGGTGGATCAACATCATGCAAGCAATCAATGTCAACATAGTCCACTAGTGGGACGAGAGCATCACCTTCACCTTTGTTACCTTTTTCATTCCACTCATGTGGTGTAGGTGAGGTGGGAAAGACCAAATGGTGGTCATCATCATCAACTTGATGGAACCATGTGGGGGGTGCATCATATTCCACCATGGCCATCGTCTTGTCCAATGGAAGGACGAAGTCATCGAGGATCGGCGCGTCATCAAATGTGGGACCTAGCACCGAATGAGAAGACACAATAGAGGTAGAGGTCAAGTCGTTAGTGTTGAAAGTGGCCTCACATGACCTATCAACTATCTCACTCTCTCTATGTGGTGGCTCACTCACTCCCTCAAGGTAGGTGCACTCAAGCTCGCATATGGTGGAGTCACTCATCTCACTCAAGTGGTGGGGGTTGTGGCTCTCCTCACATGGGAATTGGGGCAGCTCATCATATATGGGGCTAGTGGTGAACTCACTCTCACTCTCAATATGGTGGCACAAGTCACTCAAGTCATCATACGTCGCCGTGGTCGAAGGGAAAATCCCATGCTCAACCATCTCCTCATTGTCGTCGTGGATGAAGGCCGAAGATGGCACATCATCACTCTCGCCTCCAAAGATGGAAGCATCAACCTTGCTCGTCACCATGTCGTTCGCCTCCAAAGCATGGTCCTCGAATGGCTCCGTAGTCGTGGTCGTCGCCGCACCGTCTTGAAAAAGAGTCGAAGTAGACTCGGCATCATCAATGCCACAAAGAGGGATGGCGATGAAGTCGAACTTGGGAACGTCGTCTTGGAGCTCGTCGGGCTTGGACATCATGGTGGTACTAGCCTCATGCTCGCCATCTTGGAGCTTGGTCTTCGAGAAGTGTGCTTGCGGTGGAGAAGCCTTGGCCTTCATAAGTTCTTGTTCCGCCTTGAGAGCACCAATGTAGTTGTCGTCGAGGGACTTGTAGTTCTCGAAGAAGATAGTCTTGTAGACGTCATTGTGCAATCCCATCATGAAGTGGAGCTTCATTGAAATGGGGTCGTCCACGCCGGCTCGTTGCAAGGCCATCTTCATCTCCTTGAAGTACTTGTCCATGGACTTGGATCCTTGAATGGTGTTCTCCAGTTGGCGTAGAAGTTGTTCCTTGTAGGTGGGAGGCATGAACTCTCGCCGCAAAGCTCTCTTCGTCTTGGGCCAATTCACGTTGAAGCTCGTCGAAGGTGTGTGAAGCCACCATGTTGACGCGTTGTCGTGGAAGTTTCTTGTGGCGCACTTCACTTGATCTTCGTAGGGAACTTGGTGTAGCTTGAGGTAGTCGTCCATCTTGCGCTCCCACTCGAGATACTCCTCGGGGTCTTGAGTCCCATAGAAAGGAATCTCGTGGTCGTTGTCGAGGTCGTAGTAGCTCGTGGTAGTCGCGGACTTGAGCTTGGTAAGCTTCTCTTGATCATAAGCTTGAGGTTCTTGTGGGCGAAGATGCCGCATATCCAAAGGCGAAGATGCCTTGAAGTTGCTTGGCGAAGATGCCAAGGTGTACGGTGAAGTCGTTGAGCGGTTGTTGGTGTTGAGCTCTTGACCTTCACGTTCTTGTCGTTGATGGTGTCGATGCCGATGTGATCTTGCCGAAGATGGCAGCTCGGAAGGATGTGCACTAGAGCGTCTTCTCGAAGATGAGGGAGACCTCTTGCGGTTCTTGATGAGGGCTTTGAGCTCCTCCATTTGAGCATTCATGTTGGCGCACAAGTTGTTCGTCATGGCATCGAACTTGTCGTTGTTGGTGTAGACCGGAGATGAAATGCTTTTCCTATCCATCACAAGACTCGAGCAAAGGTGAGTAGGAGATGAGATAAACAATACCAAGTTACCTTTTCCCAACGTTGAGGATGTATCCCGTTTCACTCAATGTGAAATGAAAGAATAGTGGAATTGGTACCGGACTTGTTCACTCACACCTATCAAGTAAAGCTTATGGTGGAGCTCGGTGAGGATAGTGGCACAAAAATTTGATGCAAAAAGTTAGAAAGAGTCAATAATGTTGAAAGAGATTCACAAATTTGCAAATGTAACAAGTAGACCAATAGCAATATGTGGCACACGGAAACACACACACGGATAGATAGATGGGGTCGTGCAACCAAGGAATGAGCACAAAATGTGGAGTCCACGGAAAACGCTCGTGTTGCACAACTCAAGAGAGACGCTAGCACGATTGCCCGTTAGGCGGATACGACACTTGTGCACAACCTATAAGATGCAAAATGTATGAACTTTCTATCCCAAGTATGCTATGTGGATGATGTTTCGTTGTTGATCCAAGATGATCGGATATGATATCATATGATGCGATGCTATGGCTCTTGCTTACAAGCTTCTTTGTGTCTCTTTTGCTTAAAAGCTTATTCTCTTTTTTTTTGTATATGTGGCCACGATGCACAAACCAAGATAGCAATTGTGTATATGCGGGAACAATCTTGTGACACAAGGGGTGATATGATGATACCAAGATGATATGGTATGCATGCAATGTAAGGTGGCTCGATGATCACTAATGTGCACAAGTAACGTTGCCGGCAATACTCAAATGGCTAGTCTCGGTGGGCAAGTGACGCAAAAATGGGCTAGGGGTTAACAATGCAATTGCAAGGGAATATACAATGATGTCGTCGAAGTTACCGTCCGTGTCGATGATGAGAGGTGGTGCTCTTGATGTAGACCCGTTCCTAATTAGCCGAAACACCTTAGGAAACGGAAAAACCACAACTCAAAATCTCAAGGACAAATATCAAATGGTGGTAGCGGCAATGCCGTGGTGGTTGCGGAAGTGGAATGATGGGCTATACCCGATGTCGGAGTTGAAGTCACGGTCCCTAAGTAGCCGAAACACCTTAGGAGACACAAGCCACAACTCAAACAAGCTTGAACAAAAATTTTGTTAAGTTGGGTTGGCTATGTATGGGCAATGGGTATGCGGAAGTGGTGGTGGTGGTTGATGAAGAAGCAATGGTCCCTAAGTAGCCTAAACACCTTAGGAGACTCAAATCACTACTCAAGCAACCACAAATGCTATGGGAACAAAATTTGTTAGGTTGCGGAAGTCGGTGGTGGTTATGTGGATGATATGGTGGAAGCCCTAGGCAAAGATGCCAAAATCCACAAAATATGATGGAGTCAAATGATTATGGTGGTATTTTTGTGTTATGGGGGATGTCAAGAGCTTTAAAACGAGCTCAAGAACGTCGAAATCGGAGTTCGGATGAATTAGTTATGGACAAAACGGTGAAACGGAAAAGTCTGAATTCCCAGGGGTCGGACATCCGGGGTGGAGCCCGGATTTCCGGGGCCTGATGTCCAGAACCGCGCGGGATTTTTCACTCCAGGAGCCGGATGTCCGGCCCGATGGCCCGGATGTCCGGCCAGTGGCCCGGATGTCCGGCCCGAAGATTCCAGATCTGAATCGGGACGAACTTTTCGAATTTGGGGCGGAAATTGATGATTTGGGGCTCAAAATTTGAGAGATTTTGTGGAGGAAAGATGGGGAAACTTGGGGAAATGCTAGATCCACTTGAAACCAAGCAAATCCACGGATCAAAATCAACAAAACATCATCTAAACAACAGATCACAAAATTTTTTGGGGCTATTTTTGGTGGGGAATTTTCGAATTTGGGGAAGAACACAACAAAACAAGGCTAGAAAACGGTGGGGAGGCTCCAAATTCGTGAGAAACCGTGGCTCATGATACCATATGATACAGGGTGGAACCCTAATCAGCAGATCTTTCACAAAATGGAGGGGATCCCACGATGAACACGAAGAACACAAAGGGAAACGGGGGAAAACACGAGAGGAAACACACAAGAACAAGTCCAATCACACATCCACTAGACAATCAAACACACAAGATCACACGGTACATGAACAACAAAGGGAAAGATACAAGGTAAAGTTCATCTCCAAGAGGAGGTCTTGAATCCGTGAAGGATCTTCCCGCTAGGGGTCTTGAATCCAAGGTGGATCTTCTCCGTAGAGGGGCCGCGGTCTCTCTCGTGGAGTAGATCCGGGATGGATGAGCAAAGCTCTATCTCTCATATGAGCTAAACCATTGCTAACCCTAAAATGGTGGAGGTGGAGGAGTATATATAGTCTAGGGTCATGAAGGGGTAAGTGAGGGGCGAAACGGGTACATGGGCATCGGCCCGGATACATGCACGCAGGCAAGGCCGGATGTCCGGGCTGGCAGCCGGATGTCCGGGGTTACGGCCGGATGTCCGGGCTGGCTCGGTCCAGCTTCTGTGAAGGAGGGCCCGGATTTCCGGGAGGAGTGCCGGATGTCCGGCTGTTGCGGAAGCGCCGGATGTCCGGCCTTTGGCCCGGATGTCCGGCCGCTGTAGTATCAGCAGCTCCGTCTTCTTCCGTCTTCTCTTCCAAGCTTCCCTCGCAGATGGTGTAGGTGATCCTTGGCGCTTGCACTCCTCCTCGCCATCCGTGAAGCTCCGACAATACCTATGCATGCACACGAGAGGAGTGTCAAGTAGTATACCATCCTCGAAGGGGTCAAGTGAACACGTGTAAAGGAGATGATTCACCTTTATGTATGAGAAATAGAGGTCACACGTGTCACTTCCCAAGCAGACTCTTGACATGGTGATGTCCATAGGATACACCGTATCATAGTGTGTGTCGAACGGCCTACTGTCGCCCACCAAACCACACCCCAAGAACCTTAAGGTATAATTTGCTTATTCCACATGCATTGCTCTAGCTGTATGTTGGCTTTTTCCGCTTCTGCACTCCAATCTAGGTGTTGGATCAAACAGGAAAGTAGTGGGTAAAGTTGTATACCATGAATCTAAACGTGGTTCAAAGAGGAAAGGAATGGGGGAAAGTAGTGGGAAAAGCTATATAGCACGAATCTAGGACGTGGTTCAAAAAGGAAAGGAAGGGGGAAAGTTGTGGGGAAAGTTGTATCGCATGAATCTAAGACGTGGTTCAAAGAGGACAGGAATGGGGGAAAGTAGTGGGGAAAGTTGTATAGCATAAATCTAGGCTGTGGTTCACAGAGGAAAGGAAGTGGGGAAAGTACTAGTACAGACTGGCTATCCAGCACCTACGTTGGTCGAAAAGGGAAAACAATGACAAACACATTACACACATCTGTAACGAATTGATCTTTTGTTTTGGGGGACAAGGTTGTAGAGTTTGAGCAGGACTAGATTTGATGCGCTCACATAGGGAAAGGTGTCTAAAGATAACAAAACTGGGACCAACACAAATATGCTCCTTGGTTGTTTGTTCTTTGTTCCAATAGACTGTGCATCACCCCAGTACATCGATAGATGCACATGGTGCTGGTGCGTCCACTGTCCCATGCAACTCTTTAGCTGTTGTTAATCTAAGGCCATGTTTGGTTAAAAACTCCCTAGTCCCTACCTGCTTGGTTCCAGGGACTAAACATGGACTAGAGGTTATTAAATGACATGCTAAAAGACCATGTTACCCCTAGTAATGAACTAATAGAGACAAGGTCCGATGCGTGGTAGGGGCAATTGTTGGAAAAGGTCCCTAAAAGACTCTCCCTCGGGGTCTTCTTTCTTTAGTCCAAAATGCCCACTTTTAGTCCCTAAAAGTCCCTCTAGTTTGGTTTAGATGGGACTGACATGGAGTTTTTTTAGTCCCTCCACCAAAATGTCTCTGTAAACAAGAACCCTCTAATAACGCCACTGGAAAATTGATGCAATGCCACAGTTAAAAGCAAATTACATGTTTAACGGATTTTATTGTTAATACAAACTCTCTGTAAATATTAATCAATGCCACCATTTGAGAAATGCTACTGTCTTGCTTTCTTTCCCATTTAGATAAGGTAGATGCTTCTTTTTGTTGGCTTCTGTGTCATCCACCGTTATTGACCACTAGTTGTTTCCTTTGCACCTCTGTGTAAACAGGGTTATCTACTTCACCTCGTTTCCATGGTGACCTTTTGTTGCACTGCACAAAACACTTTTTTAAGAGTGTTTTGTGCAGTTCAACCAAAATGTCACACCGACAATGTTGCTTGATTGCTTTGAAGATACCATATATTTTAGTGGAACTGCACAAGAAGATGTTGGAAACATTAATCTAATCGAGGAGTATATAATAATCATGGCCACCACAGTAGATAGCAACAGATGGTTCCGGAGAAGTGCTTCATCTGTATGCTCTACACAATAAGCCTCCTGAAAAAGGTTGGTACTCGCCCACTGATTTCATCCATATGACTGAGCTTTGTCATATCTATTGGTGTTGTGCTACTATTTAGACATTGTCATCAAAAAGTGGTATTGTCCTTGAGAAGTGCTTCATCTGTGCTGTTTTAAATATTTCCTTTCCTTTTTTTCAAGCAAACAGGGATGCTAGCATTTAATTATCCTCTTGTCTTTGCACAACAGGATCATCCTCCTTTGAGGCCTTGTTCGGTTGAGGTGGTTTTTGAAGGGGAATAGCAGGGTTTGAGGGGGTTAGATCTCCTACAAGCCAAAATCCTCTCCAATCCACTCCAATCCCCTTGGGAGGAGGATTAAACGAACAAGCCCTGAAGAAGAATATGGAGTATGTGAAGTGACTAGTTCCGATTATGCCAGGATGAAGAAGCCATGTCTATCTTCTCATCAGAAGGAGCAGCTGAAGGATGGTT
>LR738713.1:255922774-255966076 GCA_902687465.1 Secale cereale | reverse complement strand
CCACAAGACCAAACTAACTTCAGCTCAGAAGGACCGACAAATCTCCATTTTCTTGTTGTGATGCGCGAGTACAATGTTATTCTAGGATTCTTTCCGGTGAGTTCCATTTTTCTGAAAGTGTGCTCTACATGGACCATGTAGGTGCCTGTTTAAACTGTCAATTCATAGTACAGTTTGCTTTATACTAATCACTTTTTTTGTATTTGTGCAAACAGGGGTGCTCAGCTTGATTTCAATGGAAACTGCACAAAATGTTCATGAATACATTGAATCATTCATTTCCACCACAAGAAAGGAGGTGCCGATAAGTTCAAGGCATTGCAACATATAAGGGCGAAATCATACAAGCTACGCGCGAATTTGGTTGATTTTGGTGGAACTGCACAAAAAGAACAACTAGTTTATTTAGCACGAGGTGCCATGTCAATGTCCGAACTGATGGCAAAGCCTGCCCATTCCACAATCATTGGCATTTGATATTTTGGAATGAGAAAACCTTGTCAAATTTTGCTCATTTATTTTAGCAAGAAGGCATGCGTTTGATATTTTCGAATGGGACGCCCTTTGCTGTCAGCAGCGTCGATCCATTGTTTCTTTATTCTTTAGTTGTGAAGTAAATATTGGCTCTGACATGTGAATCGCTGAGATGAATAATCCTCGATTGTTTTGAATGTTCTCTATGAATTGGCAGGCCTATGTGTTTGATTGCAATGTACAGGAACGCTAGAAAGCTGCTCAAACTCTTTGTACTCCTTATGTTCCTTTTTACTTCACACATTGTGAAAGTGCATACTTTTTTTATAAGATTGGTCAAAGTAGAGATACTTTGACAGCAGATAAAACTTGTATGCAGACTAGAAAGGATCGGAGGGAGTACATGTGAAACTGCTGCAAACTAGGTGATCACCCTGGGAATAATGCTAGAACGTATTGTTTTGCATGTTCATCCAATGCCAGTGATACAAGAATTCGAACTAATCGAAATAAATTCATTCATACATGGTCGGATTTCATATAAACATGCTGGATTTCATTACATTTCATACATTCTTCAACTAAAAAGGGGTGCGCTGGAGGTATAATTAATTAACCGAAGCTACCCACCTGTGTCCGGCTGAGCCGAACAGAAACTTCAGTGACTTAACTGCAGGTGCAGCTGCATAACTGACATGTGGCCCAGATGCCTGTTGGGCCCACATGTCATTCAGCCAACTGCACCAGCAGTTAAGTCACTAAAGCTTCTGTTTGGCTCAGCCGGACACAGGTGGGTAGCTCCGGACACAGGTGGGGCCTCGGCGGAGCCGACGATGTCCTCTGTCTCGTTGCCGGCGGGCGGCGCCTCGGTGGAGCGGGGGAAATCCTCCCCCTCGTTGCCGGCAGGGTGGGGCCTCGGCGGAGCCGGCGGTGTCCTCTCCCTCGTTGTTGGCGCCGCGGGACCTCGGTGGAGCAGCGCCTCGTCGACGCCAGTGGAGCGGGGACTCGGGAGCCGGCATTGTCCTCTGCCTCGTCCTCGGTCTCGCCAAATAGTGCCTCGCCCGCTTCATCGCCCTCTTTGTAGGCGGCCGCAGCCTCCGCCACCCGCATGTGGTACCGCCAGCGCTCGAGGTGGCCCTCATGGGCAGAGCGGTACGAGTCGAGCAGCGCCTCCTGCTCCGCCCGCTCCACGGTGATCTGCTCCTCCACCTACAGGTGCTCCTGGAGGAGATGGTGGTTGTAGGCGGCATCGGCCTGTGCCTCTCGGAACTGCTCCTCACACTTCTGCCTCACGTGTGCATATATTTGGCACGGGCCTCGCCGATGGTCATGGTGCAATGCACCGACGAGTATGGCGCGGAGGAGGGGGTTGGCGTCGGATCGTCGACTACCCTGTTCTCCATTGGGACGTCATCGGCCTCCGGCTGCCTGCCGGACAGCCGGTCGGCAGCAATGGCTGCCATCTTGATGACCCACAAGTGTAGGGGATCTATCGTAGTCCTTTCGATAAGTAAGAGTGTCGAACCCAACCAAGAGTAGAAGGAAATAATAGGCAGTTTTCAGTAAGGTATTCTCTTCAAGCACTGAAACTATAGGTAACAGATAGTTTTGTGATAAGGTAATTGGTAGCAAGTGACAAAAGGTAAAAGTAAATAAGGTGCAGCAAGATGGCCCAATCCTTTTTGTAGCAAAGTACAAGCCTGGACAAACTCTTACATGAAGGAAAACGCTCCCCAGGACACATGGGAATTATCGTCAAGTTAGTTTTCATCATGATCATCTGATTCGCGTTCGGTACTTTGATAATTTTGTATATGGGTGGACCAGTGCTTGGGTGTTGTCCTTACTTGGACAAGCCTCCCACTTATGATTAACCTCTAATGCAAATCCGCAACTACAAAAGAAGTATTAAGGTAAACCTAACCATAGCATGAAACAAGTGGATCCAAATCAGCCCCTTACAAAGCAACGCATAAACTAGGGTTTAAGCTTCTGTCACTCTAGCAACCCATCATCTACTTATTACTTCCCAATACCTTCCTCTAGGCCCAAATAATGGTGAAGTGTCATGTAGTCGACGTTCACATGACACCACTAGAGGAGAGACAACGTACATCTCATCAAAATATCGAACGAATACCAAATTCACATGACTACTTATAGCAAGACTTCTCCCACGTCCTCAGGAACAAAAGTAACTACTCACAAGACATAATATTGTTCATGATCAAAGGGGTATTAATATGCATAATGGATCTCAACATATGATCTTCAACCAAATAAACCAACTAGCGTCAACTACAAGGAGTAATCAACACTACTAGCAACCCACAGGTACCAATCTGAAGTTTGGGTACAAAGATTGGATACAAGAGATGAACTAGGGTTTGAGAGGAGATGGTGTTGGCAAAGATGTTGATGAAGATAGCCGTCCCCAAGATGGGAGAGTTGTTGGTGATGACGGCGGTGACGATTTCCCCCTCCCGGAGGGAAGTATCCCCAACAGAACAGCTCTGCCGGAGCCCTAGATTGGTTTCCGCCAAGGTTCCGCCTCGAGACGGCGGTGTCTGGTCCCGAAAGCCTCCTTATGATTTTTTCCAGGTCAAAACACCTCATATATGAGAAGATGGGCATCGGGGGGCCCATGAGGCAGGGGGCGCGCCCAGAGGGAAGGCGCCCCCCACCCTCGTGGACACGTGGTGGCCCCTTGGTGATCTTCTTTCGCCAGATATATTTTATATTTTCTGAAACGGTGTCCTGTGAAGTTTCGGAGCTTTTTGAGTTGTGCAGAATAGGTTTGCAGAGTTTGCTTCTTTTCCAGCCCGGAATTCCAGCTGCGGGCATTCTCCCTCTTCATGTAAACCTTGTAAAGTAAGAGAGAAAAGGCATAAGTATTGTGACATAACGTGTAATAACAGCCCATAGTGCAATAAATATCTACATAAAAGCATGATGCAAAATGGACGTATCAACTCCCCCAAGCTTAGACCTCGCTTGTCCTCAAGCAAAAGTCAATATCGAAAAATATGGCCACATGTTTAGAGATAGAGGTGTCGATAAAAATAAAATACGGACATGAGGGCATCGTGATCAATCTCATAACATCAACATATATATTGTCATATGATTCTTATGCTAAAGTAACAATTCATTCACAATATCAAGTGTGAATCAGAAACTTCATTGAAAACCAACAAACTATGATCTCGGTCATTGAAGCAATTGCCATTTATCATAACATCGGAAAGAGTCAATATAAGAGCTTTTCAGGAAGCCTAAAACTCAACTATCATATAGTCTTTCACAATTTCCCACACTCATGCAATACTTATGGTTATGGAGTTTTAATCGGACACAGAGAAAGATAGGGGCTTATGGTGTTGCCTCCCAACCTTTTACCTCAAGGGTAATGTCAACAGTAATAGACGAGGATCTTTCCAACACAATGTGCTTACCAAAGGATAAAATGTAAAAAGAAAAGGTGAATTTCACCTTGACTCTTATAAGGCAAGAATAAAAGATAAGCCCTTCGCAGAGGGAAGCAGAGGTTATCATGTGCTTTTATGGTTGGATGCACAAAGTCTTAGCGCAAAAGAACGTCACTTTATATTGCCACTTGTGATAAGGACCCTTATTATGCAGTCTGTCGCTTTTATTACTTCCATATCACAAGATTGTATAAAGCTTATTTCCTCCACACTAATAAATCATACATATTCTAGTGAGTTTGCAACATGACAACTTACTTGAAGGATCTTTCTCAATCCATATGTAGGTATGGTGGACTCTCATGGCAAAACTGGGTTTAAGGATGTATGGAAGCACAAGTAGTATCTCTACTTGGTGCGAGGAGTTTTGGTTAGCATGAGGGGGAAAGGCAAGCTCAACATGTTGGATGATCCATGACAATATACTTTATTTCATATATAAGAAAACATAACCCATTATGTTGTATTCCTTGTCCAACATCAACTCTTTAGCATGTCATATTTTAATGAGTGCTCACAATCATAAAAGATGTCCACGATAGTATATTTGTATGTGAAGCCTCTCTTCCTTTATTACTTCCTATTACTTGCAACGATGACCAAAACTATGTTTGTCAATTCTCAACAACTTTTATTCATCATACTCTTTATGTGTGAAGTCATTACTTCCCATAAGATCAATATGATTTCTTTGATACTTTTTATATTTTCTTTTATTCTACCATGACCAAAGTGAGGAAATCAAGCCCTTGACTCAACACTAATATTTATATATAACTCATGGACTCAGTTACAAAGGGTAAAGATCATAAAGCAAAAGCTCACAACTAGATCATGCTAACTTTATTCTACTAGATCAAGATTCTACCAAAAGGATCGAACTAAGAAAAACGGTAAAGATAGGAGTGTGATGGTGATACGATACCGGGGCACCTCCCCCAAGCTTGGCAATTGCCATGGGGAGTGCACATACCCATATGATTATGTCCCCTTCTTCGGAGGTGGTGATGATGGAGTTGAAAGTAGTGACGTCGAATCGTCATACATCGAGCGTAGGAGATCCTCCAACTTGCGGATAATACCTTTAAGTGCAGCTATATGCTCCTTCAACAAAATATTTTCACTTGTGAGATACTTGTTTTGAATTTGAGCTAACTCAATCATCTTGAAAGCTTCAATCTCAGTTGAAGTAAAGAGGTTGGGAAAGGGTTGATGGGTGTCTTCTTCTCCTATTGCTAGAGCCTGATCTTCGACCACCTTCTTGATCCTTTTCTCCTTGTTGATCTCCTCGGGTCCTTCCCTCTTCAGATCTATCTTCATTAGCCAAGCATCATTGCCCTCATTATTGGAGGAGGACCGCATGATGCATGGCCTTGTCAACCCTAGCAGAAAGACAGCTCGAAACAAGAACAGAGGATTTTTGCGTGATACATAGGTCAAAACCTTCGGTAGTATATATAATGAATTTTTACCGACCAAAAGGAGTAACATACAAGAAATCGGACTCAGGGAGGCACACGAGGTGCCCACGAGGCAGGGGCGCGCCCAGAGAGGGGGGCGCGCCCTCCACCCTCGTGGACGCCTCGTGTCTCTTCCGGACTGCCACTTATTTTTCTATTTTTCTAAATATTCCAAAACGGTGAAAAATTGCCTTTAGAACTGTTTTGGAGTCGGTTTACTTACCGTACCACCTACCTCTTCCTTTTCGGAGTCTGAATCATTCTGGAAACTGTCCCTTATGTATTCCTCCGGGGTTACGGTTTCAATAACATTGGTTTCAACATGTATAGGGTTACCTGAGATATAATGTTTGATTCTTTGACCGTTCACCACCTTCGGATTTGTGCCTTCGAAGTTGTTGATTTTTATGGCACCGGAACGATAGACCTCCTCGATAACGTAAGGGCCTTCCCATTTAGAGAGAAGTTTTCCTGTAAAAAATCTTAAACGAGAGGTGTATAGCAAGACATAATCACCTACGTTAAACTCACGCTTTTGTATCCTTTTGTCATGCCATCTTTTAACCTTTTTCTTTAAACAGCTTGGCATTCTCATCGGCCTGGGTTCTCCATTCATCGAGACAGCTAATGTCAAATAGCCTCTTTTCACCAGCAAGTTTGAAATCATAATTGAGCTCTTTGATAGCCTAATATGCCTTATGTTCTAGCTCAAGAGGTAAGTGACATGCTTTTCCATAAACCATCTTATATGGAGACATACCCATAGGATTTTTGTATGCAGTTCTATAGGCCCATAATGCATCATCAAGTTTCTTGGACCAATTCTTTCTGGACCTATTAAATGTCTTTTGCAAAATTAATTTCAGCTCTCTATTACTTAGTTCTACTTGACCACTAGTCTGTGGGTGATAAGGGGATGCAATTCTATGATTAACATCATACTTAGCAAGCATTTTACGGAAAGCGCCATGAATAAAGTGTGAACCACCATCGGTCATTAAATATCTAGGGACTCCAAACCTTGGAAAATGACTTCTTTAAGCATCTTAATAGAAGTGTTGTGATCAGCACTACTAGTTGGAATAGCTTCTACCCACTTAGTAACGTAATCAACAGCAACTAAAATATGTGTGTACCCATTAGAGGCAGGAAATGGTCCCATATAATCAAAGCCCCAGACATCAAATGGTTCAATAACAAGTGAATAATTCATAGGTATTTCTTGATGTCTACTGATATTACCAATTCTTTGACATTCATCACAAGATAAGACAAACTTACGGGCATCCTTGAAGAGAGTAGGCCAATAAAAACCGGATTGCAATACCTTGTGTGCAGTTCTATCTCTCGCATGGTGTCCTCCATAAACTTCGGAGTGTCACTTGCGTAGGATCTGTTCCTATTCATGCTCAGGTACACAACGTCTAATGATACCATCTACTCCTTCTTTATAAAGATGTGGGTCATCCCAGAAGTAATGTCTCAAATCATAGAAGAACTTTTTCTTTTGCTGGTAAGTGAAGCTAGGAGGTATAAACTTAGCAACAATGTAATTAGCATAATCAGCATACCATGGAGCAGTACGAGAAGTATTTACGACAGCTAGTTGTTCATCAGGAAAGCTATCATCAATAGGTTGTGGGTCATCAAGTATATTCTCTAACCTAGACAAGTTATCTGCAACGGGGTTCTCAGCTCCCTTTCTATCAATAATATGCAAGTCAAATTCTTGCAGCAAGAGAACCCATCTAATAAGTCTAGGTTTAGCATCTTTCTTTTCCATAAGGTATTTGATAGCAGCATGATCAGTGTGAATAGTTACTTTAGAATCAACGATATAGGGTCTAAACTTATCACAAGCAAATACAACTACTAAAAATTCTTTCTCAGTAGTAGCAAAGTTTCTTTGGGCACTATCTAGAGTTTTACTAGCATGTTGGATAACATTCAATTTCTTATCAACTCTTTGCCCTAGAACAACACCTACAGCATAATCGCTAGCATCACACATAATCTTAAATGGTAAATTCTAGTCAGGAGGCTGGACAATAGGTGCAGAGATCAATGCTTTCTTAAGTATTTCAAATGCTTCTAGACAATCACCATCAAAGACAAAAGGAATATCTTTTTGTAAGAGATTAGTCAGAGGCCTGGAGATTTTGGAGAAGTCCTTAATGAACCTCCTATAAAACCCGGCATGACTAAGGAAACTTCATATACCTTTGATGTCCTTGGGGCATGGCATCTTTTCAATAGCATCAACTTTAGCTCTGTCAACTTCAATACCTCTTTCAGAAATTTTATGACCCAAGACAATGCCTTCATTAACCATAAAGTGGCACTTTTCCCAATTCAATACAAGATTAGTGTCTTCACATCTCTGCAAAAATCGATCAAGGTTGCTCAAGCAATCATCAAAAGAAGTTCCGTAAATGGAGAAATCATCCATGAAAACTGAACAATCTTTTCACAAATATTAGAGAATATAGCCATCATGCATCTTTGGAAGGTAGAAGGTGCATTACATAAACCAAAAGGCATACGTCTATAAGCAATGTTACTGAAAGGACAAGTAAAAGTGGTCCTTTTTTATCCCCTTTTGACACAGGTATTTGAGAGAAACCAGAATAACCATCTAGAAAGCAGAAATGAGTATGTTTGGATAACCTTTCTAGCATTTGATCAATAAATGGCAAGGGGTAATGATCTTTCTTAGTAGCTTTATTTAACTTACGGAAATCAATTACCATCCTATAGCCTCTAACTATTCTTTGCGGGGTCAAATCATCTTTATCATTAGGAACGATAGTCATACCTCCTTTCTTACGGACATAATGGACAGGACTTACCCACTGGCTACCAGCAACTGGATCGATAATACCTGCCTCTAGAAGCTTTAGTATTTCCTTCACTACTACTTATTTTATCTTGGGATTCAACCATCACTAATGATCAATAACCGGTTTAGCATTTTCTTCCAAATTTATCTTGTGTTGGCATATAGTGGGACTAATGCCCTTAAGATCATCCAGAGTATATCCAATAGCAGCACGATGCTTCTTCAGAGTTTTCAATAATCTTTCTTCTTCCTGCTCTGAAAGGTTAGCACTAATAATAATAGGATATATCTTATTTTCATCAAGATAAACATACTTAATATTATCAGGTAAAGGTTTAAGTTCAAACACGGGATCACCCTTGGGTGGAGAAGGAGCCCCTAGGATTTCAACAGGCAAGTTGTTTTTCAATACGGGTCCCTGTTTAAAAAATATTTCATCAATTTCCCTTCTCTCGTTCATATGCATCTCGTTTTCATGGTGTAGCAAGTATTGTTCTAAAGGATCATTAGGAGGCACGACAATAGAAGCAAGACCAACAATTTCATCTTTACTGGGTGGTTCTTTCTCAAGGGGTTGTCTACGGAATTTAGCAAAGTTAAAATCATGAGACATATCCCTTAACCCCACAGTAACAATATCTTTCACGCAGTCTATCTTGGCATTAACAGTATTCAAGAAGGGTCTACCAAATATAATGGGACAGAATTCATCTTGTGGGGAACTAAGAATAAGAAAATCAGCAGGGTATTTAACTTTCCCACACAAAACTTCAACATCTCTAACAATCCAAACTGGAGAAATAGTGTCTCTGTTAGCAAGCTTAATAGTAACATCAATCCCTTCTAACTCAACAGGTGCAATGTCATGCATAATTTCTTGATATAAGGTATGAGGGATAATACTCGCACTGGCACCCACATCACATAAACCATGATAGCAATGATCTCCTATTTTCACAGAGATAACAGGCAAGCCTACAATAGGTCTATGTTTATTCCTAGCATCGGGTTTGGCTATTCTAGCAGATTCCTCTTGGAGGTAAATAACATGTCCATCAAAATCCTCAACCAAGAGATATTTAACCATAGCAACACTAGGTTCAACCTTAATTTGCTCAGAGGGTGTAGGTGTTCTAGTATTACTCTTACGAACTACAGTTGGAGCTTTAGTATGATCCTTTATTCTAACAGGGAAAGCTGGTTTCTCAATATAAGCAGTAGGAACAATAGGATCAACATTATAAGTAATAGTCTTTTCTTCAACTTTAACAGGTTTAACTACTTTTACTTCAATGGGAGGATGGTATTTAAATCACTTCTCCTTGGGAAGATCAACATGAGTAGCAAATAATTCACAGAAAGAAGCTACAATCTCAGAGTCAAGTCCATATTTAGTGCTAAACTCACGGAAGACATCAGTATCCATAAAAGCTTTAACACAATCAAACTTAGGGGTCATACCTGACTCCTTATCTTCATCGAGATCCTAATCTTCAGAGTTGCGTTTAATTCTTTCCAATAAATCCCATTTGAATTCAATAGTCTTCATCATAAAAGAGCCAGAACACGAAGTATCGAGCATGGAGCGATTATTAAGAGAAAGCCGAGCATAAATTTTTTGAATAATCATTTCTCTTGAGAGCTCATGATTGGGGCATGAATATAACATTGACTTAAGCCTCCCCCAAGCTTGAGCGATGTTTTCTCCTTCGCGAGGCCAAAAATTATAGATATAATTACGATCACGATGAACCTGGTGCATAGGGTAGAACTTCTCATGAAATTCCAACTTCAGACGATTATAGTTCCATGATCCAATATCATCACATAGCCTAAACCATGTCAATGCATCTCCCTTCAAAGATAAAGGGAATACCTTCTTCTACATAACATCCTCGGGCATACCTGCAAGCTTAAATAATCCACAAACTTCATCCACATAGATTAGGTGTAAATCGGGATGCAGTGGTCCGTCTCCTGTAAATGGATTATCAAGCAGTTTCTCTATCATACCTGAAGGAATTTCAAAGCAAACATTTTCAGTAGGTGCAATAGGTTGAGGAGCACCTCTTTGCTCTTCTGGTCGGGGTGAAGATACCCCGAACAAGCCCCTCAAAGGATTATGAGCTATAGTAACAAGTGACAATAAATTTCAGCACACTATATAAATTTTTCCTTACCAAAGGCGCTTCACCCCCCGGCAACAGCGCCAAAAAAGAGTCTTGACGACCCACAAGTATAGGGGATCTATCGTAGTCCTTTCGATAAGTAAGAGTGTCGAACCGAACGAGGAGCAGAAGGAAATGATAGGCAGTTTTCAGTAAGGTATTTTCTACAAGCACTGAAATTATAGGTAACAGATAGTTTTGTGATAAGGTAATTGGTAGCAAGTGACAAAAGGTAAAATTAAATAAGGTGCAGCAAGATGGCCCAATCCTTTTCATAGCAAAGGACAAGCCTAGACAAACTCTTATCTGAAGGAAAGCGCTCCCGAGGACACATGGGAATTATCGTCAAGCTAGTTTTCATCACGATCATCTGATTCGCGTTCAGTACTTTGATAATTTGGTATGTGGGTGGACCGGTGCTTGGGTGTTGTCCTTAATTGGACAAGCCTCCCACTTATGATTAATCTATATTGCAAGCATCCGCAACTACAAAAGAACTATTAAGGTAAACCTAACCATAGCATGAAACAAGTGGATCCGAATCAGCCCCTTATGAAGCAACGCATAAACTAGGGTTTAAGCTTCTGTCACTCTAGCAACCCATCATCTACTTATTACTTCTCAATGCCTTCCTCTAGGCCCAAATAATGGTGAAGTGTCATGTAGTCGACGTTCACATGACACCACTAGAGGAGAGACAACATACGTCTCATCAAAATATCAAACGAAGACCAAATTCACATGACTACTTATAGCAAGACTTCTCCCATGTCCTCAGGAACCAAAGTAACTACTCACAAGACATAATATTGTTCATGATCAGAGGGATATTAATATGCATAATGGATCTGAACATTTGATCTTCCACCAAATAAACCAACTAGCATCAACTACAAGGAGTAATCAACACTACTAGCAACCCACATGCACCAATCTGAGGTTTGGGTACAAAGATTGGATACAAGAGATGAACTAGGGTTTGAGAGGAGATGGTGTTGGTGAAGATGTTGATGAAGATAGCCCTCCCCAAGATGGGAGAGTTGTTGGTGATGACGGCGGTGACGATTTCCCCCTTCCGGAGGGAAGTATCCCCGGCAAAACAGCTCTCCCGGAGCCCTAGATTGGTTTCCACCAAGGTTCCACCTCGAGACGGCGGCGTCTGGTCCCGAAAGCCTCCTTATGATTTTTTCCAGGTCAAAACACCTCATATAGGAGAAGATGGGCATCGTGGGGCCCACGAGGCAGGGGGGCGCACCCCCACCCTCGTGGACAGGTGGTGGCCCCCCTGGTGATCTTCTTTTGCCAGATATTTTTTATATTTTCTGAAACGGTGTCCTGTGAAGTTTCGGGGCTTTTTGAGTTGTGCGGAATAGGTTTCCAGAGTTTGTTTCCTTTCTAGCCCAGAATTCCAGCTGCCGGCATTCTCCCTCTTCATGTAAACCTTGTAAAATAAGAGAGAAAAGGCATAATGTTGTGACATAACGTGTAATAACAGCCCATAATGCAATAAATATCAACATATAAGCATGATGCAAAATGGACGTATCACATACCTCTATAAGCAAAGGTACCGAAAGGATAAGTAAAAGTGGTCTTTTCTTGATCCCCTTTTGACACAGGTATTTGAGAGAAACCAGAATAACCATCGAGAAAGCAAAGATGAGTATGTTTGGATAACCTTTCTAGCATTTGATCAATAAAAGGCAAATGGTAATTATCTTTCTTAGTAGCTTTATTTAATTTGCGGAAATCAATTACCATCCTATAACCTTTAACAATTCTTTGTGGGATCAATTCATCTTTATCATTAGGAACAACAGTCATATCTCCCTTCTTGGAGACACAATGGACATGACTTACCCACTGGCTATCAGCACCTGGATAAATAATACCTGCCTCTAGAAGCTTTAGAATTTCTTTCCTTACCACTTCTTTCATCTTAGGATTTAACCGTCGCTGATGATCAATAACCGGTTTAGCGTTTTCTTCCAAGTTTATTTTGTGTTGGCATAAAGTGGGACTAATGCCCTTAAGATCATCCAGAGTATATCCAATAGCAGCACGGTGCTTCTTCAGAGTTTTAAATAATTTTTCTTCTTCCTTCTCTGAAAGGTTAGCACTAATAATAATAGGATATATCTTATTTTCATCAAGATAAACATACTTAATATTATCAGGTAAGGTTTTAAGTTCAAACACGGGATCACCCTTGGGTGGAGGAGGATCCCCTAGGATTTCAACACGCAAGTTGTTTTTCAACACGGGTCCCTGATTAAAGAATATTTCATCTATTTCCCTTCTCTCCTTCATATACATATCATTTTCATGGTCTAGCAGATATTGTTCTAAAGGATCATTAGGAGGCACAACAATTGAAGCAAGACCAATAATTTCATCCTTACTGGATAATTCTTTATCAAGGGGTTGTCTACGGAATTTAGCAAAGTTAAAATCATGAGACATATCCCCTAAACCAAGAGTGACAATATCTTTCACGCAGTCTATCTTAGCATTAACAGTATTCAAGAAGGGTCTACCAAATATAATGGGACAAAAATCATCTTGTGGGGAACAAAGAAGGAGAAAATTAGTAGGGTATTTAACTTTCCCACACAAGACTTCAACATCTCCAACAATCCCAATTGGTGAAATAGTGTATCTATTAGCCAGTTTAATAGTAACATATATACCTTCTAGCTCAACGGGTGCAATATCATGCATAATTTCATCATATAAGGATATAGGTATTGCACTCGCACTAGCACCTATGTCACATAATCAATGATAGCAATGATCTCCTATTTTAACAGAGATAACGGGAAAGCCTACAACATGTCTATGTTTATTCCTAGCATCGGGTTTGGCTATTCTAGCAGCTTCCTCTTGGAGGTAATAACATGTCCATCTAAATATTCGACCAAGAGATCTTTAACCATAGCAACACTAGGTTCAACTTTAATTTGCTCAGAGGGTGTAGGTGTTCTAGTACTACTCTTACGACCTATAGTTGAAGCTTTAGCATGATCCTTTGTTCTAACAGGGAAAGGTGGTTTCTCAATATAAGCAGTAGGAACAATAGGATCAACATTATAAGTGATAGTATTTTCTTCAACTTTAATAGGTTCGACTACTTTTACTTCAAGGGGGGTGGTATTTAAACCACTTCTCCTTGGGAAGATCAACATGAGTAGCAAATGATTCACAGAAAGAAGCTACTATCTCAGAGTCAAGTCCATATTTAGTGCTAAATTCACGGAAAACATCAGTATCCATAAAAGCTTTAACACAATCAAACTTAGGGGCCATACCTGACTCCTTACCTTTGTCGAGATCCCAATCTTCAGAGTTGTGTTTAATTCTTTCCAATAAATCCCATTTGAATTCAACAGTCTTCATCATAAAAGAACCAGAACAAGAAGTATCGAGCATGAAGCGATTATTGAGAGAAAGCCGAGCATAGAAATTTTGAATGATCATTTCTCTTGAGAGCTCATGGTTGGGGCATGTATATAACATTGACTTAAGCCTACCCCAAGCTTGAGCAATGCTTTCTCCTTCGCGAGGCCAAAAATTATAAATATAATTACGATCACGATGAACCTGGTGCATAGGGTAGAATTTCTGATGAAATTCCAACATCAGACGATTATAGTTCCATCATCCAATATCATCACATAGCATAAACCATGTCAATGCATCTCCCTTCAAAGATAAAGGGAAGACCTTCTTCTTGATAACAACCTCGGGCATACCTGCAAGCTTAAATAATCCACAAACTTCATCCACATAGATTAGGTGTAAATCGGAATGCAGTGTTCCATGTCCTCTAAAGGGATTATCTAGCAGTTTCTCTATCATACCTGAAGGAATTTCAAAGCAAACATTTTCAGTAGGTGCAGTAGATTGAGGAGCAACTCTTTGTTGTTCTAGTCTGGGTGAAGATACCCCGAACAAGCCCCTCAAAGGATGATGAGCCATAGTGACAAGTGACAATAAATTTTAGCACACTATATAATTTTTTTCTTACCAAAGGCGCTTCACTCCCCGGCAACGGCGCCAGAAAGAGTCTTGATGACCCACAAGTGTAGGGGATCTATCGTAGTCCTTTCGATAAGTAAGTGTGTCGAACCCAACGAGGAGCAGAAGGAAATGATAGGCAGTTTTCAGTAAGGTATTCTCTGCAAGCACTGAAATTATAGGTAACAAATAGTTTTGTGAGAAGGTAATTGGTAGCAAGTGACAAAAGGTAAAAGTAAATAAGGTGCAGCAAGATGGCCCAATCCTTTTTGTAGCAAAAGACAAGCCTGGACAAACTCTTATATGAAGGAAAACGCTCCCCAGGACACATGGGAATTATCATCAAGCTAGTTTTCATCACGATCATCTGATTCGCATTCGGTACTTTGATAATTTGGTATGTGGGTGGACCGGTGCTTAGTAGTTGTCCTTACTTGGACAAGCCTCCCACTTATGATTAACCTCTATTGCAGCATCCGCAACTACAAAAGAAGTATTAAGGTAAACCTAACCATAGAATGAAACAAGTGGATCCAAATCAGCCCCTTACAAAGCAACACATAAACTAGGGTTTAAGCTTCTGTCACTCTAGCAACCCGTCATCTACTTATTACCTCCCAATGCCTTCCTCTAGGCTCAAATAATGGTGAAGTGTCATGTAGTCGACGTTCACATGACACCACTAGAGGAGAAACAACATACATCACCTCAAAATATCGAACGAATACCAAATTCACATGACTACTTATAGCAAACTTCTCCCATGTCCTCAGGAACAAAAGTAACTACTTACAAGACATAATATTGTTCATGATCAGAGGGGTATTAATATGCATAATGGATCTGAACATATGATCTTCCACCAAATAAACCAACTAGCATCAACTACAAGGAGTAATCAACACTACTCGCAACCCACAGGTACCAATCTGAGGTTTGGGTACAAAGATTGGATACAAGAGATGAACTAGGGTTTGAGAGGAGATGGTGCTGGTGAAGATGTTGATGAAGGTAGCCCTTCCTAAGATGGGAGAGTTGTTGGTGATGATGGCGGTGACGATTTCCCTCTCCTGGAGGGAAGTATCCCCGGCAGAACAGCTCTGCTGGAGCCCTAGATTGGTTTCCGCCAAGATTCCGCCTCGAGATGGCGGCGTCTGGTCCCGAAAGCCTCCTTACGATTTTTTTCCAGATCAAAACACCTCATATAGGAGAAGATGGGCATCGGGGGGGCCATGAGGCAGGGGGCATGCCTAGAGAGGGGGGGTGCCCCCCACCCTCGTGGACAGATGGTGGCCCCCCTGGTGATCTTGTTTCGCCAGATATTTTTTATATTTTTCTGAAACAGTGTCCTATGAAGTTTCGGAGCTTTTTGAGTTGTGCAGAATAGGTTTCCAGAGTTTGCTTCTTTTCCAGCCCAGAATTCCAGCTGCCGGCATTCTCCCTCTTCATGTAAACCTTGTAAAATAAGAGAGAAAAGGCATAAGTATTGTGACATAACGTGTAATAACAACCCATAATGCAATAAATATCAACATAAAAGCATGATGCAAAATGGACGTATCACATCTCCTTGTTGATGTAGGGTGGAACCCTAGATGGCCGATCTTTCACGAAATGGAGGGATCCCGCGATGAACACGAAGAACACAAAGGGGAATCATGAGGGAAAACACGATAGAATCACTCAAACCAACGAGAACAAGTCACACAAATGCTAGATCCTCGAAACACAAAGAGATACAAGATCCATGATCAACAAGGTACGATACAAAGGGTAACCGGTTCTTCTCTGTGAGGAGGTCTTGATGATATCCCTTAGGATCTTCCCGCGAGGGGCCTTGAATCCAATAGGATGTTCTCCGCAGAGGTCTTGAATCCGTGTGGATCTTCTCCGTGGAGGGGCCGCAGTCACTCACAAGGAGATGAACCACTAGTGGATGAGCTAAGCTCTGTCTCAAATGAGCTAAACCTAAGCTAACCCTCAAATGGAGGAGGTGGAGGAGTATATATAGTCTAGGGCCACGAAGGGGTAAGTGGGAGAGGGATACATGGGCCTCTAGCCCGATAACTGTGCGCATACAGCATGTAGCGGACGTCCGACGGCTACCGGACGTCCGGTGGCTCATGAGGGTCCGGACGTCCGGAAGTCTTCGGACTTCCGCTATTTTCCTTCTGTCGTCGAACTCACGGACGTCCGGTGGCCTCCGGTCATCCAGTCGCCTGGGAGTCGCCGGTCGTCCGGTAGAGGCCGGACGTCCGAAGCCTGTAGCTTTTGCAGCGGCTTCTCCGTTTGACCCTAGGACTTGTCCTCGCCATCCTATCCAATGCTCCTAGCTGTTCCATGGCCTCCCTCTTGGTTCCTGGTCATGCACAGCACATATATTTGAGGTAGTAGCCATGTCTCGCATGTAGAAAGTGGAGGTTCAGAGAGGAGCGACTTAACCTTGTGACCAATGGTGGGTACTTGAGGTCTCATTGAAGTGAACATGGGGATGATCGTGGGATGCTCCGCATCATCTCCCCTCCCTTGGGAAAGATCCGACCTCGGATCAAAAACCTCATCACCATGGAAACGGTAATCGTGAACGGACTTGTAGTTGGACGAAGTTGAGGCCATGTCGCAATCCAAGTACTCCAAGGTATCTCCGGTATGTGGTACATGCAAAATGAGCAAACACAAAGTACACTTGGAAATACAATGGTTAGCGCACACAAGGTGTCCATCATGTAAGAATGAGTCCGTGTGACAAGGTACATGAAGCTTAGCAAGATGATATAGTATGAGATGTAAAGCATTCATGTGATCAAAGGCATTTGTGGTGCACACAAAGGTGTTGTGAATGTGATCAATGCAACCATTGTGCAAAATGATGTCATAGTGTGATGGTTTATCAAGAGCATGAACATGGCAATGGGTGCTCAATATGACTATGTGATCATGCAATTGATGTTTGGCAATGTGATCAATATGTATGAATATGCCATCAAGGAAGATCACAACAAATTTGCTAAGGAAATGCACAAGCTCATATATCATGGATGACATGGGAATACAAGATGCAACAAGGCAATCATAATGTGAGTCAATCCATGCGCAAGATGCAAATTTGTTATGGGGGTGATATGTCCATGGAGCATGGCATGTGAGCACACAATCAACAAATATGAAGGTTTTGGTGCAATGTGTCAAAGGAGTTTTGATATATCAATGCTCGATGTCGTGGCATGAGTGAAGGTCCGAAGGTGCATCCAATAAGTCCGAGCGCTCCCCATCTGGAAGGTCCATATCCAATGTAGGTCCTCTCTCCAATAGATGTATCATGTAGACAATAAGAAGAAGACAACAATGAAAGAATGACCCATCCAATATGCGTATGTGAGGATGGCTCAAAGGGAAGGAGTTCACCTTTAGGAGATTCTCGCGAATGTTGGTGTTGCACATCATGTATGCCTTTGCATGACCAAGTTGTCGCATGACAACACTGCCTTGTGAATCCTTCAAAATGAAAGAACATGACAAACACTCGGAAAAACAAATGAGGTTAGCGGAAATGCAAAATCTATCATTCGAGTGGTAAGATACCCAACAAGTGTATGCAACATGCTTATCACAAGAAAGTACAAGGGTGTGGTGCATGGTATGCAGGCATAAGATGTGAGAACAACCAAGTGCAATATGCTCAAACAAGCAAGAATGCATCACAAGAAGGGTGTCCAAGTCTCCGAGATCAACAAGCATAGCATGGTTGCACTCACTATAAGTGAATATGAGAGATGCAACTAGTGGAGACAAGTGACAATGATCAATGTGAATCAAGTGAGTGGCACGAATATATATGTCATCAACCCAAGAAAGCAAGTAATAGTGGAACATGGGTGATGCAACATAGCAAGCAATCATAGTGATCAAGTCAAACAAGCTAGTAGTGCGAAGATGCAACATACTAGAGGTAATCTTGGCAAGCATGTCATGTGTGCAAATAGTGAGCATACGTGATGCACATGGCATAGCACAAACATGAAAGCAAGATATGAGCAAAATAGCATCAATGTGTTGATGAGAGGCCATATGGAAATAGCAATGGGATATCATGACTCTCCCAACACAAGAATCAACAATAGCGTCGGGCACAAAGAAATCATGGTAGTAGCTACAAGTATCTCCACCAAGCATGCAAATACACATATAAGTAGCATAATGGTGAATCATGTGTAAAGGCAAGCAAGGGTCACAATTGCATCAGTCATAGCAAGAGGCATAACATGCAAAGTGAACACAATAGTATGGGCATAATGTGATAAGTGGCAAATAGCCCATGGCCGTGTGAGAGCCAAGTAAAACAGATGCGCGTAGTGGTTGCGCGAAGAGAACAGTGGTAAGGACAATCCATGTGGTCCCAAATCATCATCGCCCTCAAGAGCTCGTTTTGTCAACTCATGGGATTGTGAGGTTGACAAATGTTCATGAGTACCTACACAAAACAAAGACAAAGGAAAAATTGTGTGTGCGTGGTATATGTACACATCATCCATCATGATGCGCACGTGTGTGTGTGTTGGTTAGCACATAATATCCAATGCTCGAATAAATGAGATGCGTGATATAGAAACATGTCATCCATCATGAGAGGTTTGTTGTTATGTATAGCATAATGGAGACTCGAATTATGTAATGCATCACAAGAAATATGTAGAGCATTGTTATTCATGGAATGCATATGGTGCACACAATCATGGTAATCATGTAAGGTATGTAATGCATCAAGATCTCCTAGTATGTATGAGGAAACTATGGGGGTCTCCTCATGAGCATTATTGGAAAGTTCACATGGAGAGTATTGACAACATCCAAAGCAAAGCATATTTGGAACATTGTGTTCATGGCATGGCATAGTTGATGAATTGCGCAAATCATGTAAAGGAAGCATGGCAATATCATCGCAAGAGAAACACAAGCCAATGACCATCATCTTGTCATCTATGCCACAAGTGCAAATGGGATTTACTTAAATTTGGCATGCATAGTTACTATGTTGAGATTTAAATGATGCAATATGGGAGATCTCACTCATAGCATATGACAAGTTTAAAGGGTTGTCGAACACGATGTGACCAAAAGAATTTTCACATGATATCCTATGGAGCATAGCATCACAACTAGGCAAGTCAACATGCTCATCATCATATTCATCATAAATAGGTAAGTCAAGACATGATGAAGTCGCACTAGCATGAAGCATGGCAATAGGTGTGTCAACATCATGCAAGCAATCATTGTCAAGATAGTCCACTAGTGGGACGAGAGAAGCACCATCACCTATTTTACCTTTGGAGCGTTGCTCATGAGTTGTAGGTGAGGTGTTCAAGATCCTATCGTTCTCATCTTCATCTTGATGGAACCATGTGGGTGGTGCATCGTCTTCCACCATGGCCATCGGGTTGTCCATTGGAGGGACGGACTCGTCGAGGGTAGGCATGTCCTCTTGTAGGAGACCTAGCACCAAAGAAAACACACTCGGAGTAGAGGTTAAGTCGTTAGAAATCATAGTGGCCTCACATGCCCTATCAACTACCTCACGCACTAAGTGTTGTGGCTCACTCACTCCCTCTTGGATGCTCTCGCTCGTATGGTTGGTGGAGTCACTCAAATGGCTCTCAACCTCACATAGGAGAAGTGGCATGCTCTCATGTTTGGGGCTAGTGGTGGGCACACTCATCATCTCAAGGGAAATGCTCTCAAGCTCACATATGGTGGAGTCACTCGTATCACTCATGTGGTGGTGGCTCTCCTCACATGGGAATTGGGGCATCTCGTCATATGTGGATGTCGAAGGGGTGTAGGTGCAATAGTCTCCATGCTCAACTTCCTCATCCGTAATGCCTCCAAAGATGAATGCAGTGGGATGTGGAAAATCATCACGCTCCTCCGAGGTCAAAAGAGAAGGTATCATGCTTGCTCGCATAGCTTGACCCGGAGTAGGACTCCAATATGGACGCCGTCTTCATGGTGTCGAAGAGGTTCATGCACGACGCCTTTGTTGAAGGGGATGGACCATGCTCGACCGTCTTGTCGCCTTCGCTCGTAGATGATCGCCTTGATGATGAATACGTCGATGTAGGCGAACTCATGGGAAGTAGGCGAAGATGCCGTACGTCCAAAGGCGAAGATGCCTTGATAGCACTTGGCGAAGATGCCGAAGTGGTGGTTGTAGCCGTAGCTCCGTCTTGGGTGTGCTTGTCTCGCGGTCTTCTTATGTTCTCTTGAAGCTTGGGCTTGGCGTGAAGTAGAGCGTCTTCGGACTTGTAGGTATGTGCTTGTCGAGCATCTTCATGATGATGATGTCGTTGTCGTGCTTGAGCTCTTGGTAGATGTCGTTCGTCTTCGTCGTGCACATGATGCTTGGAAGTGACTTGCCCTTCATGACGATGTCGATGGTCGCCATGGCTGTGTGGACGTGGAAGACTTGCACTTGCATCATGTTTGCGCTCCGAAGACTTGTGACTTGAACGTCGCCGCCGAGAGGATGACGAAGGGGAAGAAGACTTGTAATCGATCACCAAGTGTCGGAGCTCCGCCATTTGTTTGTTGAAGGAGTCGCACATGTCGTCGAAGGAAGCCATTGTCCTTGTCTCGGAGTGTCGTAGTTCAATGGCGATGTTGCCCAAGCACTCTTGCATTTCTCGTTGTAGTCCGATGGTTTTCGCGTGGATGTCCTTGTTCGCGACGTCGATGTCGAAGACCGGAGATGAAATGCCTTGCCTATCCATCACAAGACGTTAGCAAGTATGAGTGGGAGAAAGAGAAGAACTATACCAAATGTACCTTGACCGATGTTGAAGATGGATCAATGATCACTCAAATGTGGAACAAGGAAATAGCACAATTGGTACCAATTCTTGTCGGTTCTCACACCTACACAAGTAAAGCTTATGGTGGAGCTCGGTGAGGATAGTGGCACAAAAAATTGATGCGAAATGTTAGCAAGAGTCAATAAAGTTGAAAAAGATTCACAAATTCGCAAGTGAAACAAGTAGACCAATAGCAATATGGGTGGCACACGGAAACACACACACGGATAGATAAGTGGGGTCGTGCAACCAAGGGGTGAGCCAAAATGTGAAATCCACGAAAATGCTCTTGTTGCACAACACTAGAGAGACGCTAGCGCGATTGCACAATAGGCGGATACGAACTTGTGCACAACCTACTAAGCAAAATGCAACGACTTCTATCCCAAGTATGCTATATGTATGGTATTCCGGTGGTATGATCCAAAATGATCGAGTATGACAATCTTAATGTAGTATGATGCTATGGTTCTTGCTTAAAAGCTCTTTGCGTATCTTTTTCTTTGTGCTTAAAAGCTTGTTTGGCTCTTTCTCTTTTGAGCTCTTTTCTCATGCAAAACTTCACGAACCAAGATAGCAATTGAGTATATGCGATGACAACCTTGTGTCACAAGAGATGATACCAAGATATGCACCACGGTGATATGGTATGTATGATATGGGAAGTATGATCACTAATATGCACAAGTCACGTTGCCGGCAATACTCAAATGGCTAGTCTCGATAGGTAGGTGACGCAAAAATGGGCTAGGGGTTAACAATGCAATTGCAAGGGAATATATAATGATGTCGTCGAAGTTACCGTCCGTGTCGATGATGAGAGGTGGTGCTCTTGATGTAGACCCGTACCTAATTAGCCGAAACACCTTAGGAAACGGAAAAACCACAACTCAAAATCTCAAGGATAAATGTCAAATGGTGGTAGCGGCAATGCCGTGGTGGTTGCGGAAGTGGAATGATGGGCTATACACGATGTCTGAGTTGAAGTCACGGTCCCTAAGTAGCCGAAACACCTTAGAAGACACAAGCCACAACTCAAACAAGCTCAACAAAATTGGGTTAGGTTGGGTTGGAAATGTATAGTGGGTAATAGGTATGTGGGAGTGGTGGTGGTGGTTGATGAAGTAGAAATTGTCCCTAAGTAGCCTAAACACCTCAGGAGACTCAAATCACTACTGATACGTCCAAAACGTATCTATAATTTCTGCTTGCTCCATGCCACTTTTGGGTGATATTGCTATGATATTCATACACTTCCATACACTTTTGATCATATTTGGACTAACCTACTAATCCAGTGCACCCCAGTGCCAGTTTCTGTTTTCGGCTGTTTTTGTATTTCAGGTTTTCACATTACGAGAACTGTCAGGAAAAATCCAGAAAAATTATATAAAAAATCAGCGTTCCAGAACCTACCTTGCACCCGAAGTACAGCCGGGGGGGCCACCAGGGCCCCAGGCGCCCTGGCGGCGCCCCCCCCCCCCCGGGCCGCGCCGGGGGGGGCGCCTGGGCCCCCCGAGCCCCGTCTGGTGCCCCCCTTCGGCATATATTTAGAGCGTCCTTCGAAACCCTCGGGACGGGAACTCTTTTTCGCGATCTCATCTCTGTTCCGCCGCCGCCGCCACCACTTCCAAGATCGGGAGCACCAGGAGAACTCTTCCCGGCACCCTGCCGGAGGGGAGGATCACCATCGGGAGCTTCTCCACCACCATGGACGCCTCCCAGATGAGTTGTGAGTAGTCTCCCTTGGACCATGAGTCCATGACCAGTAGCTATGTGATGTTCTCCTCCCGTTCTTGTGCTTCACTAATTAGTCCTCGTGAGCTGCCCTACATGATCGAGGCACATATGTAATCCTTATGTTGTTGCTATGATGAGTTTGCTGGGATCCGATGGATTATGAGATTATGTTCAGATTGTGATTGAGTAATATATTTGATCTACCTCTTTTATATTTATGTTCATAAGTAATTCTTGCATGTTCTCCGTTGTTATTTATTGCTTTGGCCAAGTAATACGTAGTGACTCCAAGAGGGAACGTTATGCTCGATTGTGGGTTCATGCCCCTCGATGACTAGCTTGAGTGACAGAAACATGAGTCTAGGGGATGTGCTATTTCCACAAGGGGGAAAACAACGGTGCTTGTGCCCGCGGGTGCAAGGATTGTTTACTTTACGCAAAGTTCTTTTAATGCAGTTGTTTGTTGCTTTGAGTTTACACTATGGGTGGGGCTCGCAACTTAATACCAGCGAGATGTTCTGGATAGATATCTCAAGGTGGATGATTAGTAGTAGATATTGATGGATTTCGGTCTACTTACTTTGGCGTACCGCCCATGCTTTGAACCTCAACCTTTCTTGCAATGTAGTCAGCATTGGTTTGCGTTCGTGGTCCTGTCAATTGCCCAGTTGTAATTCGTTTACCTCACATAGCTGTTTTATCGTCTTTTGGGAGAGAGACATCACTAGTGAACATCATGAGACTCCGGTCCATATTACCATCATTGATCACATCCGCTATTTACTTTTCGCTTTCACTTACTATTGCAAACATTATCTATCACTACTATCATTTGTGTTTAATCCTTTGTGAACTACAAGGCCGGAGGGATTGACAACCTCTCTGTACTCGTTGGGAGCAAAGTTATTTGTATCTGTGTGCAGGTCCACGTTGATTGCTAATATCTGGCGCCGTTAGCAGTTGACACCTACTTTTTGAACCTAGGAGTCTCTGGGGATTCGATCCTTGGCATCTTTGCTAAGGGAAAGACTTCCACAACACTGCATCTCACACCTTCCACTTGGGGTAACCAACGAGGGGTTAGAGGCCCATCAAGGAGTTTTTCTGGCGCCGTTGCCGGGGACTCCACTCTTCAGGATAGGGGAGTTGCATGCTATCTTTTACCTTTGCTTTTAGTCTTGTTAGTTTACCTTTCAGTTTTTGCTTTAGTACCTTTTATCAAAAATCACAAAAACAGTTATCTCGTTCCTTAGTTGTCATTATGTCGGGTCCTTTTGTCTTTGACGAGGCAGAAGTTCTCACCTTTAAACAAAGAGGTGGGGAAAGTTTGAAAGATGCTTGGTATAGAATTAATGATTCACAAAAAAGAGCCACCAAGAAGCAACCTACTACTATCTTGCTTAGAAATTTTTATGTTGGAATTACTTCTTGGAATAGGTTTATTCTAGATACTGCTATCAATGGGAATTTCCTAGAGGCCCCAGTTTGGGAGTCTCTTAGTATTATTGAAAATCTTGTTGGGAATCTCCCTGTTGTTAGCATTCGAGAGGACATCACCCTAGCTCACATTATGAAAAAACTTAAAAAGATAGAGCTAGAGATGCCAAGCATTAATAAGATAAATGAGTTGGATCGTAAAATCCAAGGGAATTTGAATAGACTTGATAGCTCCATGCATAAATTTTTTAAAATTTTGGAGACCGTCAAATTCCATGACTTGGACTCTTCTAGGATAGACAAGATTGAGGAAATATTTGATACCCTAGGAACTACCTTCTCCTCGATCAAAACCAAAAAGGTAGAAACTCCGGCAAAGAGGGAGCCTAAGTTCGTTCACATTCCAAAGGCTCCCCGTTCTAAAAGTAATCCATCTATTGCCAAAGGGGTTGAAACTGTAAAGACCTTGGAAGAAACACCTGTCTTTGATAAATTTATAAATGAATCTTCCCTTGACTTTTATCCTTTTGGTCTTCTACCTAGGAGTATCTCTATGAGGCCTTTATTCGAGAGTCCTCTTAAGACTAGTTGTATTATTGAAGAGCTTTTTGATGATCTTGATGATGGTTCAATTGATACAACTTGATCTCTATGCATTATGCCTAGCTTAAAGGCATAAAAGAAAGCACTTTTGGGAGGCAGCCCACATGAATAATTTTTTATATTTTGCTTTTGTTGTGTCTTGATGTTGTTTACTACTGTAGCATCATCGTTGTATCTTTGCTTTTCATATTTGTGCCAAGTATAGCCTCCGATTGCTAGAAAGTTCAAAAGTTGTGAGGTGCTGTCCAGGAAACAGATTCTGTCCTTGGATAGAAGAATTCGTATAAAAACACCAGATCATCTTTTTGGTCTGAATTTTTTCGACAGCGTTTTCTATATAATTGTCTTTCGTGCGTCTGTTCTGAGTTTTTTGATTTGAGTTGCACAAGTACCCCGAACAAATCAATTACTACCTGCTGTTCTGTTTTTCACAGATTCTGTCATGTTTTGCTTTTCCTTCATTTTGCAAACCAAGAGCTTGCTTTTTCTTTGCAAAAACCTTTTGGCAATCTTGAGAAACAGTAGACCTTCAAGAATATCTTTATTTCCAGCAAAGTATAATTATTTTATTAAGGGTACTAACCTGGCTAATCAGATTATGATGAGTTATGTATGAAGGGAGTTTTCAAGTGTGCGAGGGAAGATGATAAAAAGATTCAGGAGTGTCAAGCGCTCAAGCTTGGGGATGCCCCCATGCACCCCCAAGAAATATTCAAGGAGACTCAAGCGTCTAAGCTTGGGGATGCCCCCGTGCATCCCCTTCTCCATCAACATTATCAGTTCGTCTTTCGTTCCGCTATATTTTTATCACTTCATGTGTTATGTGCTATGCTTGGAGCGTCTTGCTTTTAGTTTTCTTTTTAGTTTTTCATAACGAGTCGGAACTCAGCTTTCTTTATGTGGGAGAGAAACACGCTCCACTTCTACCTAGAACATAACATAGAATTTTCATGTCTATCTTTGCTGTGTGTGTTCTTTGTCTTTTAATAGCTATTATCATGCTCTGCTCTTAGTATTCATGCTTATCTTTTCAAAGAGCTTTTGTTTAGTTGGTTGCTTGAACTCTCTTTAATTATCATGCTTATCTTATTAAGAGAGTTTGCTTCCGTTGCATTGGTTAATATGTCTATGATAAAGATGCTACGTGCATAATGGCGCTTAGTAGTTCAGGTTTTCTTATGGTTAGTCTCAAATAGCTGGGGGATTCCCAATGTGTTATTGGAGTACCAACTTGATTTGTTTGCCGATGATGTGGTATGGTTTAGTAATATCTTCCTTCGAGAATTTATTTTGATTGACTTGGCGTATGCTCACGCATATTTAAGACTGTAAAGAAAGTCTGTCAAGCCTTGATGATCTTTTATTTCTGAGTAGCGATATAACTATCATGCCTGATTCAATGTTGCTTTGTCGCTCTGCATGATTATGACCGTCATTGCTCTCTTAGTTGGTCGCTCCCAGTCTTTTGCTAACCTCCACCTGTACTAAGCAGACTAACCTTGCAATACATAGCTCATGGGAAAGTAGCTTAAAAACTATTGTGGTAAAGAATATGTTGCTTATGTATCTTATTTCTTATAAGTTGCTTGCTGAGCGGTAACCATGTTTTTGGGGACGCCATCAACTGTCACACTTTTGTTGAACATCATGTGAGTTGCTATGCATGTTCGTCTTGTCTGAAGTAAGGGTGATTTGCCATGGGTTGAATGAGTATGCATATTGTTAGAGAAGAACATTGGGCCGCCAACCAAAGCCATGTATCATGGTGGAAGTTTTAGCTTGGACATTAATCCTCAATCTCTTATGAGAATATGCTTATGCATTAAAGAGGAGTCCGTCATCTATTTTCTATGTTGTCCCGGTATGGATGTCCTCAAGTTGAGATCTATCAAAAACGAGAAATCAAATGTGATTTATCTCCTTGGACCTTTGTACAGGTGGTATAGAGGTACCCCTTTGTGACACTTGGTTGAAACATATGTAATGCAATGATAACCCATGGAAATCCGAGCTAATTAGGACAAGGTGCGAGCACTATTGATATTCGATGCATGAGGCTTGCAACTTATAGGATGTCTTATGCATGACACATATGAAGTACTACTACCGTTGACAAAATTGCTTCTATGTTTTCAAAATAAAAAGCTCTAGCACATAACCATTCTTTTACTTTTATGTTGAGTCTCCACCTTCTTTCTTCAAGCACCAACTACAGAGAGCATGATTGTCATTCTAAGTGTAATGTGCATTGTTTCAAAGTAGCATTGTCTTTTCCATGATTGTGATATCGTTTATTTTGAAATCATTGTATCTAGTCATCACTTAAACCTTGAAGGTGCCCCTGCATTTATGTTTTGCTTCACTAAAGGGGGCAAGCTAGATATCACTTTATCATATTTGCACATCATGTTCATTGCAAATCTTTTTGATGTTTCAATGTCATGTTGTAAAACTTTCAGTCCTTTGTGATTTTCTCATGAGGCAACTTAATTACTATAGAATCATTGTCTCAGTAAGCTTTTGTCATATGACTATAAAAAGTCCTATATGGTTAATAGCATGTCACCACAGAAATTATTCTTGTTATCATTTACCTACTCGAGGACGAGCAGGAATTAAGCTTGGGGATGTTGATACGTCCAAAACGTATCTATAATTTCTGCTTGCTCCATGCCACTTTTGGGTGATATTGCTATGATATTCATACACTTCCATACACTTTTGATCATATTTGGACTAACCTACTAATCCAGTGCACCCCAGTGCCAGTTTCTGTTTTCGGCTGTTTTTGTATTTCAGGTTTTCACATTACGAGAACTGTCAGGAAAAATCCAGAAAAATTATATAAAAAATCAGCGTTCCAGAACCTACCTTGCACCCGAAGTACAGCCGGGGGGGGCCACCAGGGCCCCAGGCGCCCTGGCGGCGCGCCCCCCCTGGGCCGCGCCGGGGGGGCGCCTGGGCCCCCCGAGCCCCGTCTGGTGCCCCCCTTCGGCATATATTTAGAGCGTCCTTCGAAACCCTCGGGACGGGAACTCTTTTTCGTGATCTCATCTCTGTTCCGCCGCCGCCGTCGCTTCCAAGATCGGGAGCACCAGGAGAACTCTTCCCGGCACCCTGCCGGAGGGGAGGATCACCATCGGGAGCTTCTCCACCACCATGGACGCCTCACGGATGAGTTGTGAGTAGTCTCCCTTGGACCATGAGTCCATGACCAGTAGTTATGTGATGTTCTCCTCCCGTTCTTGTGCTTCACTAATTAGTCCTCGTGAGCTGCCCTACATGATCGAGGCACATATGTAATCCTTATGCTGTTGCTATGATGAGTTTGCTGGGATCCGATGGATTATGAGATTATGTTCAGATTGTGATTGAGTAATATATTTGATCTACCTCTTTTATATTTATGTTCATAAGTAATTCTTGCATGTTCTCCGTTGTTATTTATTGCTTTGGCCAAGTAATACGTAGTGACTCCAAGAGGGAACGTTATGCTCGATTGTGGGTTCATGCCCCTCGATGACTAGCTTGAGTGACAGAAACATGAGTCTAGGGGATGTGTTGTTGCCACAAGGGGGAAAACAACGGTGCTTGTGCCCGCGGGTGCAAGGATTGTTTACGTTACGCAAAGTTCTTTTAATGCAGTTGTCTGTTGCTTTGAGTTTACACTATGGGTGGGGCTCGCAACTTAATACCAGTGAGATGTTCTGGATAGATATCTCAAGGTGGATGATTAGTAGTAGATATTGATGGATTTAGGTCTACTTACTTTGGAGTACCGCCCATGCTTTGAACCTCAACCTTTCTTGCAATGTAGTCAGCATTAGTTTGCGTTCGTGGTCCTGTCAATTGCCCAGCTGTAATTCGTTTACCTCACATAGTTGTTTTATCGTCTTTTGGGAGAGATACATCACTAGTGAACATCATGAGACTCCGGTCCATATTACCATCATTGATCACATCCGCTATTTACTTTTCGCTTTCACTTACTATTGCAAACATTATCTATCACTACTATCATTTGCGTTTAATCCTTTGTGAACTACAAGGCCGGAGGGATTGGCAACCTCTCTGTACTCGTTGGGAGCAAAGTTATTTGTATCTGTGTGCAGGTCCATGTTGATTGCTAATATCTGGCGCCGTTAGCAGTTGACACCTACTTGTTTAACCTAGGAGTCTCTGGGGATTCGATCCTTGGCATCTTTGCTAAGGGAAAAACTTTCACAACACTGCATCTCACACCTTCCACTTAGGGTAACCAACGAGGGGTTAGAGGACCATCAACTACTCAAGCAACCACAAATGCTATGGGGAACAAAATGGTTAGGTTGCGGAAAGCTATGGTGGCTATGCGGATGATATGGTGGAGGGCCTATACAAACTTGCCAAATTTGACAAAATTTCATGGATTCAAATGAATATGGTGGTATTTTTGTGTTATGGGGGATGTCAAGAGCTTCAAAACGAGCTAAAGAACGTCCAAATCGGAGTTCGTATGAATTAGTTATGACCAAAACAAAAATCAGCCGAAGTCAAAATCTGGAGGTACCGGACGTCCGGTAAAGGCCGGAAATCCGGTATTTTCTTCTGTATATGTGGTTCCGGTCGTCCGGTGAGTTCCGGACGTCTGGTGCTTCGTGAGGGTCCGGACGTCCGGTAAAACGCCGGTCGTCCGGTGGGTCGGGGTCAACGCGAGATTTGAGTTCCGGGGCGCGATTTTGGACGGAATTTGATGATTTTGGGGTCAAAATTTGACAGATTTTGTGGAGGAAAGATGGGGAAACTTGGGGAAATGCTAGATCCACTTGAAACCAAGCAAATCCATAGAGCAAATTCAACAAAACATCATCAAACCAACAGATCACAAAAAATTTTGGGGCTATTTTTGGTGGGGATTTTCGAATTTTTGGACGAAATCACACAAAACAAGGATAGAAAACGGTGGAGGGGGCTCCAAATTCGTGAGAAACCGTGGCTCTTGATACCATAATGATGTAGGGTGGAACCCTAGATGGCCGATCTTTCATGAAATGGAGGGATCCCGCGATGAACACGAAGAACACAAAGGGGAATCACGAGGGAAAACACGAGAAAATCACTCAAACCAACGAGAACAAGTCACACATATTCTAGATCCTCGAAACACAAAGAGATACAAGATCCATGATCAACAAGGGACGATACAAAGGGTAACCAGTTCTTCTCTGTGAGGAGGTCTTGATGATATCCCGTAGGATCTTCCCGCGAGGGGCCTTGAATCCCGTAGGATCTTCTCCGCAGAGGTCTTGAATCTGTGTGGATCTTCTCCGTGGAGGGGCCGCAGTCACTCACAAGGAGATGAACCACTAGTGGATGAGCTAAGATCTGTCTCAAATGAGCTAAACCTAAGCTAACCCTCAAATGGAGGGGGTGGAGGAGTATATATAGTCTAGGGCCACGAAGGGGTAAGTGGGAGAGGGATACATGGGCCTCTAGCCCGATAACTGTGCGCAGACAGCATGTAGCAGACGTCCGACGGCTACCGGACGTCCGGTGGCTCGCGAGGGTCCGGACGTCCGGAAGTCTTGGACTTCCGCTATTTTCCTTCTGTCGTCGAAGTCACGGACGTCCGGTGGCCTCCGGTCGTCCGGTCACCTGGGAGTCGCCAGTCGTCCGGTAGAGGCCGGACGTCCGGAGCCTGTAGCTTTTGCAGCGGCTTCTCCGTTTGATCCTCGGACTTGTCCTCGCCATCTTGTCCAATGCTCCTAGCTGTTCCATGGCCTCCCTCTTGGTTCCTGGTCATGCATAGCACATATATTTGAGGTAGTAGCCATGTCTCGCATGTAGAAATTGGAGGTTCGGAGAGGAGCGACTTAACCTTGTGTCCAATGGTGGGTACTTGAGGTCTCGTCGAAGTGAACATGGGGATGATCGTGGGATCCTCCGCATCACTTGTGGTCCGTCGTCCGCCCGTCCCGAAGAGCGCTGGAGCACGAGGAAGCCATGGTGGGCAGTAGTGGTGTGGACAGGAGAATTGGAACGGATGTCAATGACTGCAGCTATGGCCGGCGCAGCAGTTTGTATAGCAATGGTGGGCGGCGGAGGGACGGACGTGTGGTGCCGGAGTAGCCGCCTCGGCAACTGCATATCATTAATATGGGCGGCAGAAGGACGGACGGACAACACTTGTCTCGTTTGAAGGCGAAGCAATCACATGCACCGGGAAGCGGGGCGGGTGGCGCTGACCATTTCGGGCGGAAAGCGCGCGCGGGCGAGGGAGGCGGTCCGGGTGGGCCAGGGCAGTCAGACTCGTGCTTGGCAGCGGGTCGGTCCAGCAGCCGGACATGCTAGCTCGCCAGCTACCTCGCCGAGGTGAGGGACGACAATCAAACGATGGATTTAGCTTCCGACCAGGAGCTGGCGCCACTGTCCAAGCCGGTTCATGTTGTGTTCACCATAGAGCAGGTGCGGCCGCACTTCGACGCCCTAATGGCGGAAGAGCTACCAGCGCAGGAGGACCTGTGCTGCAACCTCCGTCTCCTCAACGAGCACCGGTGAACAAGCGAACGACAATGCCGTCGCGGACATGTGCCCTCTTCGTCGTCCTTTGAGTTGTTGCGCTCGCCGTGGGGCCACCATCTTGTGTTGTCAACATGGTCAACGGACATGAGGATGAGGAGATGACTTTACTTGGAGAGGATGACAGTGGGGACCCACCAGGGCCATAGCCGCACGTAGGAAAGTGCCTCCTTATTAGTATATAAAACTATAAAAAATTTGCTTCATCCTAGTTTCTTGACATCAAGGTCCCACACCATTGTCAACCTATGTAGTCAATAAATGAGAGAATTGCGCAAGAAGCGGCCGACAGCTGGGACCAAGCAGCTCGAGCAGTATTTGTGTTTTTGAGGTGTGAGTACTGTAGAGTTTTCCTTGAGCGATGTTTAGCCCATATATTATTTTTTTCTCCTCTTAACAACAACGAAAACATGGTTGTAGCTATTAACTAGACGGGCTATGGCCCGTCTAGCCCAGGCCAGATATCCAGCCCAGATATTAATTCTTTTCAAGCTGAAAATGGCTAGCCCAGTTATACTTTTTTTAGGAATACCCAGGCAAGGTCAAGTTGTTATTCTCCGCCCCGTTGGGCTGCAAATCTTTCCTACGAGGGATGCATTAGGCTTAACAAGAAAATGAGCTTTAAAAATAATAAATGGGATGTAATTATA
Organism: Secale cereale; assembly: GCA_902687465.1. Classification (NCBI taxonomy): domain Eukaryota; kingdom Viridiplantae; phylum Streptophyta; class Magnoliopsida; order Poales; family Poaceae; genus Secale; species Secale cereale. The sequence continues at coordinate 255,933,794 of LR738713.1, read as the reverse complement.
AAAACTGGGCAGTAACTATAAAAAATGCACCAAACACGTAATTACTTTATAAAATATTATTTTTGGATATTGAAAATTTTAATTTCATTAATTGTTGCGAGCGCAATGTTTTGTTGGATTTTTACGTAATATAAATTTATATTGAAATTGCATTTAATCTGACTAGAAATTTCGGGATAAAAATATTTCGGATCCCATGAAAATGTGGGAAATTTTATTGAATTCTGTTTTGAACGGTTGGTTGAAATGGGTTGTACTTTTAACAAATTGTAAATGGGCTGTAGTAAATTCCATTAGAATTCAAAAATTGGCTGCACATTCTTACAAATCTCAAATGGGCTATAAGTTCTCTGCCGCACACTTGTGGCCTTACTAAGTTGATGCGTCCCCTCAAAAAAAAAGAGTTGACGCGTATGCAAGGCTTTGTCAACTTATAGTCAACACACCGTTCTAGCAGCAGTGGCCGTTGGATGTCCATCCAACGGATGCCGTGCTTCTTCTTCAATCTCGGATATTCTAGCTTCACCCGCCCAAAAAATGATTCCTCCCCCTGACATCTGGGGCGCACCGTTTTGGAAGCTGACCTGTGGGCCTACTAAGTTAACGCGTACCAAGGGCTTTGTCAACTTAGCCAATATAAACGATTCTAGCTGCAGTGACCGTACGATGTCCATCCAACGGCCGCCGTGCTTCTTCAACCTCTGGTCTTCTTACTCCAGCCGCCCAAACCAGCGCTGGTCGTGCCGCCTACTCCAGCCTCCCGTGGCCGGCTGTGCTGCCACGCAGGCCTCACCGCCCCTACTACTCCTACCGCTAGCCAGGCCATCCCTCTACTCACCCACACCCCCTGTTATTCCGCGGCGACGGCAGCCTCACACCGCAGCTGAACCAGTGAACCCTCGTACTACTCTCCGCGCGGGCTTCCACTATCGCGTCTTCCCCGGCTCCACGTCGTCCCCTTCCTAGGCCTCGCCGTCGTCCACCGCCCTGGTGCTCTCGGCGTGGCGTGGTCAACGTGGTCAAGGAATGGCTTCCATCGGACGTGGAATGTACGTGGAGAGGCTGACAGTTGGGTCCACGACGGCAGCAAGGAAGTGCCTCCTTATTACGCAGAAAATAATGATTCCTCCACCTAACAGCAGGGACCCACTCGACGGGCCACCTTATTTCGCGAAAAAACGTTCCCCTGACTGCTGGGACCCACTAGACGGGCCACCGTATTGCCGAAAAAACGTTCCCCCGCTGTCAGCTCGGACCCACCGGAAGTGCCTCCTTATTACGCACAAAAAAATGAATACTCCCCCTGCTGGTTGGGACCCACCTTGGCGGGAGGCTGACTTGTGGGCCTACTAAGTTGACGGGGACGAAGGGCTTTGTCAACTTAGTCAATATGAATGATTCTAGCTCCAGTGACCGTACGATGTCCATCCAACGGCCGTAGTGCTTCTTCAACCTCTGGTCTTGTTGCTCCAGCCGCCGAAAGCAGCGCCGATCGTGCCGCATGCTCCTGCCTCCTATGGCCGGCTGTGCTGCCACGGAGGCCTCACCGCCCCTACTATTGCCACCGCTGGCCAGGCCATCCCTCTACTCACCCACACCCCCTATTATTCTACGGTGATGGCAGCCTCACACCGCAACGAACCAATGAACCCTCGTACTCCTCTACGCGTGGGCATCCACTGCGGCGTCTTCCCCGGCTTCGCGTTGTCCCTTTCCTAGGCCTCGCCGTCGTCCACCGCCCTGGTGCTCCCGGCGTGGCGTGGTCAATGTGGTCAAGGAACGGCTTCCATCGGACGTAGACTATACGTGGAGAGGCTGAGAGCTGGGTCCACGGCCACAGCAAGGAAGTGCCTCCTTATTACGCGCAAAATAATTATTCCTCCACCTGACAGCGGGGACCCACCGGACGGGCCACCGTATTTCACGAAAAAATGTTTCCCCCTGACTAGCTGGACCCACCAGCTACATCTTCGCACGCAAGGAAGTGCGTCTGGGCAAAAAAAAAATGGTTCCCCCCTGATTGCTGAGACCCACCAGCTATGTCAGGCCCAAGATGCGATTCTATCCCGATCACGTGACACTTACGTGATTGGGGCACAACCGCATTTCGGGCACTTAGCAAGATGGATATCATTACATCGTACCATTACATACATACATGGGGATACAACAAATCATACAAGTCACATGCATACAACAACATCAATACAAGGCATCCGACTACGGATGCAAAAAAGAAAGCACAACGACATCCATCTGCTATCCCAGGCTGCCGACCTGGAACCTAACCCAAGACTGACGAAGAAGAAGAAGAAAGAACTCCACCACAAAGGACATCGCTCTCACGTCAAGTCATCGGAAACCTGCACCTGCAACTGGTGTTGTAGTATCTGTGAGCCACGAGGACTCATCAATACCATAACCATGGGTATCAAGACTAGCAAAGCTTAATGGGAAGGAAGAGGTTAAGTGGTGAGGTTGCACTAGCGGCGAAGCAAAATATGGTGGCTAACTTACAAGTACAAGAATAAGATGAGCATCTACGCAAACAGTCGCAAACTAATAATGATCGCTAAAGATCCTGAACTACCTATGAGCCAAACATAACCCCACCGTGTTCTCTTCTCAAAGTGAAAAGAGACAGTCACGGTTACTCACACGGTTTTTTGTTTTACTTCGGATCCTCTGTCAAGTTTTCTACAACCGGACATTAAGAAATTCCAATCTGGCACATAATCGCAGGCACGGCTTTCGAAAGATCATAACCCTGCAGGGCTGTCCCAACTTAGCCCATCACAAGCTCTCACGATCAGCAGAGATAATAATAATATTATCCCTTATCTTAGGGACAATCCGATCAGGCTCGGAAATCCCGGTGCACAAGACATTTCGACAATGGTAAAACAAGTCCAGCAAGACCTCCCGGCGTGCCGACACCCTGATAGTAGCCGCGCGTATCTCGTCTCAGACCACGTACGGATGGGAGAGCCTACGGGAAAATACCAGATACCTCGGGTTTCCCCAAGGCGGCCCCGCAGTCCCCCCGTTTGGGACCAACACCATCAGCACAGGCCCCCCTGTTATGTAGAAAGAATCCTCAGGGACGCGACCCCCTATGCAATTTAATTAATTAATTAAGTTGTTATTATGATGCAAATTAAAACCAATGTTGGGCCTTGCTGGAGGAGTTTTACTCAAAGACGAACTGTCAAGGGGTCCCCATATACCCAACCGTGTAAGGAACGCAAAATCAAGGAACATAACGCCGGTTTATCAGCTCCTAAGGTGGCATGAGTGGAACAAAACACCGAGCAAAAGGCCAAACCTTCCACCCATTGCCAAGTATATAGGTGTGTTCATAATAATAGTAGATATAGATATTGTGATATTCCAACAAGCCAAGTTCCAACATGAACGATCTTCATCTTCACCTGCAACTTGCAACGCTATAAGAGGGGTTGAGCAAGCGGGTAACATAGCCAAACAACGGTTTTGCTGGGAAGGTGTCAAAGGTTAGAGGTTTCATGGCAACAAGAAGAAGCTGACAAAAATGATGGGTAGCGTGACATATAACGATAGCATCGAGACAGTTAGCATAGCAATGATAGTAAAGGTATACAAGGTGACAGTCATCTTGCCTGATATCCCACAAGGAAGAAGAACGAATCCATGAAGTAGACGAAGAAGAAGCCACGAAGACAAACCAAGTGTAGACGAATGAATCCTCACGATCGCAACGGAACAAGCACTAACGAGAAGAAGCAAGCAACACGGTAAACACACCACTCAAGAACATGACAAGACGCTCAACCAAGTATGATGCAAGACAAGTCTATATGATGCAGAACATGGCAAGGGATGAAGCACACAAGAACAACACAAACCAAGAAGTCTAAATGAGGCCGGAAACAACATATAATTATTCCGGTAAGTCCTCATATGCATATTTGGAAAATGGTCCAGATCTGAACAAACCTTGAGTTAAAGTTGTTAAACAGCAGGTTAACATGCACCATCATGATCTACTCGAAATTCTAGACAAGTTACAAAGAAAGTTTATTTAATTCGGAGCTACGGCCTAGAAGATATGAGCAAAACAAGACAAGCATGTCAAATATGCAAGATGCATCCAAACAACAAGCAAACACACTCCAAACATGTAAACAATATGATATTATGCTTCTACATGCAAAATCACACAAGTTTCATATATAGCACGCTCAAAATGGAGCAACGGTTCAACACATACACATCAAACAAGATATAACAATAAGCTGTCCAAAATCAGCAACATAGCAACTTTGGAGCAAGGTATATATATGCTACAGCACCCAAACATGATAACAAGAGGCATGGATGTGAAATAGACATGATACCTAACAAGCATGAACTTAGAGCACACCCAAACACATGTTGGAACACAATTAAACAAGCATGGCAAGTTGCAATAAATTTATCCAGACTTAGCCAAAATCTGGGAAGGCAAAAACATCATCACGATGCTGCCTTCGGAGGCACAAAACAACAGGCATATCAACTCTACTAAGTATATAAAGATCATGGACATGTAATAGACATAGCATACATCAAACAACTCCATTGGAGCAACTCCATAGGAGGCATGGATCAATAACAACAAGCTTCACCAAATTGATCATGCTGATAAAAATCTGACAGGTAAATTTATAGCAACTTGAGAGCAAGAAATAAATAAGCTACAGCAGGCCATATGTGCAAATAAGGTCATGAATGGATAGAGCATAACATGGACAACAAGATATGACCACTTGACATACTACAACATGCATGGATTTGAGTGAGGCATCAAGCAAACATAGCATCAGGTTTAACAGATTCCAGACTTAGCAGTTTTTTCACTAAGTATAAAACAGCAACATTGGCATGGCATGTTTACAAGCTTGTTTAAGTCACCTCAAGGCATATCATGGAAAGTGGATTGCACCACAGCAAAGACCATATGATTGTGCTTCTAAAACATATAGACATGTGGCATGAAGAAAAACACACCAATAGCAATGAGCAAGTCAAATCAGCATCTCATAACAAGTTTCAGCACTTAACAACCACATGCACTTTTGCAACAGAGATTAACATGGCAATATGGCACCTAACATGAATGCTACAGCAACCATCATGTAGAGCACTTCACAATGAACATTTTGACATATCATATGCTCCATTTGGACCAACATGCACAAACTTATCACATCTCAAACATGCTAACAAAATTACAGTTAACAACAGTTTTAAACATATAGCACTCTTGCAACGAGGATTAGGGCATCAAGATGATTTCAAACAAGCATGCCATGATGGAACAAAATGAAGAGCATATCACATCGATCATTTTGACATATTATATGCATCATTTGGATCAACACACAAAAAGTTATCACACTCTCAATACACTATTCAGGGACTTAGCCATTTTTCAGACAAAAGAAAAAAACGAGCGACATGTAGTTATCTGACGCACAGGGCGGGGGTTAGTGATGGGCCGCTCACCTAGGGCTTGGGCCGGAGGGAGTCGGACTGGGTCGGGCTCATGCTGGCTTGGGCCGACGCGGGAGCTGGACCAGGCTGGCTGGCGCTGGAGCTAGGCCTAGGGCGAGGCCCATGCGGGGCTGGAGGAGCTGGGCCGGGGCGAGGCCGGCCCAGTTCCAGATGGAGGCGGCCCAGGAGGGCGCTGGGTAGCCGGTCGTGGCGCCGTCCTCCCGATCCTGCCTGGATCGGGGCAAGGGCGGCGGCTGCGAGCTCTCCGGCGGCCGGAGCGAGCTAGAGGTCGAGGAAGGGGGCGGATCCGGCCGTGGTGCACCGGATCCGGCCGGATCCCGACTCGATGTGGCACGGGGAGGCGCTCAGCGGCTTGGCGACGGCGACTGCTCGAGCCCGGTGGCTCCGTGGCTCGGGCACCGGCGGCGGGGTCGATGTAGGTGGGGTCACGGGATGGTTGCGACGGGCGGCGATACGGGGTCCAGCGGCGGGGTTCGACCGACGGCGGGCAGCGACAAAGCCTGCCGACGGCGGGGCAGAGGGCTCGGGAGGAGCGACGACGAGGTGCGCAGGGAAGGCGAGCGTTGCAGCGAGCGAGCGCTCGGGCGCGCGGTGGTGGCGGTTCGGGCCCGATCCGGCCCGGGACGGGCCAGATCCGGGCCCCGGCGGGCCGCGGCGAAGTGGGGATGCAGGGGAGGCGACGTGGCGGCCTGCCATTGGTTGAGGGCGCGGTCAGGTGGCGGCTGGCCAATCGGGGCGCGCCATGTGGCGCCAGTGAGGTGGCTGGGCGCTGAATTTGGAGGAGGAGGGGGTTGGGTGCGCGGAAACTGAGTAAGGAGTCTAGGAGGTAGGGGAAGAAGTAGGGGATGCCAAAAATGGCATGGGGGTGTTTAAATAGGCAGGGGGCTAGGGTTTGAGGGCTTCGGGTGGTTTTTGGACCTTCCGATCTCGATCGGACGGTCCGGGTCGAGAGAGGGGGTAGGATGGGCCTAGTGGGCTGTGTAGAGAGGTGAGTGGGCTGAGAAGAGAGAAGAGAGAGAGGCCCGCGGGGTATTCGGAGACCGAAAAGGTCCAATGTTTTTTACCGGCTATAATGCCGCTATAGTTTAACGGTTGGGCTATCAAACGAACTCCGAATGCGATGAAAATTGACAGGCAGTCTACCTATGCTATAATAAGACCACACGCCAAGTTTCAACCCATTCCGAGAACGTTTTTCGGCCACTCATAAAATAATTATCTGGAGGTGCTGCGGGCACGTGCAAGTGTGTCTGGGCTCAGAACGGACAACGGAGAGGACAAGCAGACTCAGACGGATACGAGTTTTGAAAACATGAGGATGCAACACACATGATGACATGGAAAAATGCAACATGCAAGAAGATGACATGGCAACGACGACGAATAACTGGCTGACACCTGGTGCACCGGTCTCGGGGTGTCACAACACTCCCCTACTAACAAGAGATCTCGTCCCGAGATCTTAGGAACGAGACGGAAGGGAAAAGGAAGAACAAAGTTCTTCAAGGACAATAGAGTGAAACCCAAGAACCTTGAGAGGTTGAGCCACTTGAAAGAAAGGATACAACGAAGATGAACGAAGTTGCAAAGACTTCGTTAAACAAGAGGAGCAAGGAATACGACGAGAATCATGGAGGTTGAAAGGCTCGAACAAGAGTTGAAGGAACGAGAATGAATTCGAAACCACTTCGGTTAATAAGAGATAGAAAGGAATCTCCATGAAGGAATCCAGGTAGCACTTCATCTGAAAATGGAAGGACTAGGACACCGGTTGAACATTAATGGAATGGAACAAGAACTTGAGAAGATGAAACAAAACATGACGAAATGAACAATACATGCCTCCGGAAGAATGGAAAGAATGCAATGAAAAGAATCGAAGAAGAAGATGACAAGTTACACTATAATGAATTAAAAGTGTCCTTGCGAAGAAAGGATGAACGGAGTTGTTGAGAAGTCAACAACAAAAGAATAAGCTTGGTGTGGATTTATGGAAACATCCCAAACTTGAGGTGATATTATGCCGCAACGAAAAGATTGAATAGATGACATGAAGGAAGAAATGCAAAACTCCACTTCAAAAGAATACGGAGAATTATTTGCATCTCGAGACACAAAAGAATAATGTTTGAGCTGCTCGAGAAGAATTAGATGAATATTTGAAGAATGAATTATCTCGTGAAGAACCACCATGAGGAAGTCCGGTAACTAAAAGGATGATGATATAGAAGTGATGGATTCAAGAATAAGAATAAAGCCTTGCGATGACTAGTCGGGGTTCCGACGAGATAGCCGAGAAAACTTGAACTCCGGAAAAATAAAAGATGAAAGGACTTGGGACTAGAATTTATTCATCAAGAATAAACTCTGAAGGAAGGGGTAAATCAACTTGATGAAAAGAATAAGATTTATGTTATGCTTATCCTCCACCAATTAAATTGATGAGAAACAATGGATTTGCATACTACTTATTCGCGTTGAAAAATTGATTAAAGAGGGATATATCACGAACTTGTGAAAATCTTCAAGAAACACCGGTAGGATTGGAATAAAAATGAACAATTGATATAACACCGGGAAAGAACTCCTGAGCAAACCACCGTAAGAATTGAAACTGAGTAAAGAAAAGGAACGAACCACCGGCAAGAATTAAAATCGAGTGATGAAAGAGAACAAGCCATCGAGAAGAATTAAAATCGAGTGAATACAGGAGAATGAATCGCCGGGAAGAATAAAGCACTTGGAGAATTTAGATGCAAGAAAACGAAGAGATCACGAACTAATTAAGAATATTTGGACGAAGCACCGGACAACTGTGAGACGAACGAAGAGGCATCAATGAAGAACATTTGGAGGACGAAGTTGAAAACTAAGAAGGAAGAAATCTTCTGAAATGATGGCCTTCGGAGGAACACAAAGAAAAGAATTCATGAAATACTCCGGATGGGTTTTGAGGACGAAGTTGGAAACTGAGAATGAAGAAATCTTGTGAAATGATGGCCTTCGGAGGAACACAAAGAAAAGAATTCATGAAATACTCCGGATGGGTAAGAAAAAGAATTTATGACAAACGGAATAATTCGAGAGGATAGCATTAAGCTAGAAGCACGAATCTCCAAGAGAACGGACAAGATTCGGAGGAAAACTCTTCTTCGGTCTTCAGATGAGGACGATGAACACAACCAAAATTATTGTGATCCTCCGGAAAAGAAAAAAAAGGAAGGTTGAAGCAACGATGAAAAGAATTTGAAAGCGGTATTGGAGAAGGCACATGACTGATGGAGTCCATACTTACGTCACACTTGAAAAGAGTCTCGGAACACTCCGGGAAATTAGAAGAGTCAGGTAAGATCCTGGGAATAAACCCGTGGGTTATGAGCCCACCGAAGAGAAAACTCCGTTGGAAAGGATTATTCGAATGAGAAATGACGCACCGGAACGGTTGAAAAACTCGAATGAGGTGACAACCTTGAATTAATTGGAAGACAGACGATTCTCGTGAGATATCTTCGGAACTCCGGAATTATCAAATAGCGAGAGGCGAGCAAGACAGAGGAACACACTTGAGCTGATGAAAGAATAAGAACAACACCGAAAACTTGAATTGAATCCACTGGAGAAGAAAAGAGATGAATAATGACGACAAGACGAGAATTCACCAGTTGAAATAATTGAGGAAGAATGCAGAGTATCACACGAGTAGGATGGATACTTGATTCAGGACTCCGGCTCCGAGAAGAAAAAGGGTGGGCGGGTGGGAAAAGAGAGACCAAATCGGATGGGGAAACAAAATCGGTTGGAAGGAACCGAGGATTGAAGCAAAAGACGAGGAGGGTCAATCCACTTGACGAGAGATGCACCAGGTGAAAAGAACTGACATCGCAATGAACGAAAACTAACCACGATCCTAAAAAAATTGAAGAGGAAGAGGAGTAATTCAAAACACCTACGTCAAGATTCCTCACCAGAGCGACGAAGGGGCACGGGAGTAAAAAGAATTCCTACTCTCCGATATAACTAGAGTCCGGAAAAAAAGTTTTCTGCTAGACTCGACAACGGACAAACTACAATCAATCAAGGGGGCTCCTATGGTCGGTCGAGGCTCTGATACCAACTTGTCAGGCCCAAGATGTGATTCTATCTCGATCACATGACACTTACGTGATTGGGGCACAACCGCATTTCGGGCGCTTAGCAAGATGGATATCATTATCGTACCATTACATACATACATGGGGATACAACAAATCATACAAGTCACATGAATACAACAACATCAATACAAGGCATCCGACTACGGATGCAAACAAGAAAGCACAACGACATCCATCTGCTATCCCAGGCTGCTGACCCGGAACCTAACCCAAGACTCACGAAGAAGAAGAAGAAATAACTCCACCACAAAGGACATCGCTCTCGCGTCAAGTCATCGGAAACCTGCACCTGCAACTGGTGTTGTAGTATCTGTGAGCCACGGGGACTCAGCAATCCCATAACCATGGGTATCAAGACTAGCAAAGCTTAATGGTTAGGAAGAGGTTAAGTGGTGAGGTTGCAGCAGCGGGTAAGCAAAATATGGTGGCTAACTTACGAGTACAAGAATAAGATGAGCATCTACGCAAACGGTCGCAAACTAATAATGATTGCTAAAGATCCTGAACTACCTACGAGCCAAACATAACCCCACCGTGTTCTCTTCTCAAAGTGAAAAGAGATAGTCACGGTTACTCACACAGTTGTGTGTTTTACTTCGGATCCTCTGTCAAGTTTTCTACAACCGGACATTAACAAATTCCAATCTGCCACATAACCGCGGGTACGGCTTTCGAAAGATCATAACCCTGCAGGGGTGTCCTAACTTAGCCCATCACAAGCTCTCACGATCAGCAGAGATAATAATAATATTTGTTGGGGAACGTAGTATTTTAAAATTTCCCTACGATCACGCAAGATCTATCTACCAGATGCATAGCAACGAGAGGGAAGAGTGTGTCTACGTACCCTCGTAGACCGGGAGCGGAAGCGTCAAGTGACGCGGTTGATGTTGTCGAACTTCTTCGCGATCCAACCGATCAAGCACCAAACGTACGGCACCTCCGCGTTCAGCACACGTTCAGCTTGATGACGTCCCACGAGCTCTTGATCCAGTTGAGCTTCATGGGAGAGTTTCGTCAGCACGACGGCGTGGTGACGGATATGATGTGTTCACCGGCGCAGGGCTTCGCCTAAGCTCCGCGACGGTATGACCGAGGTGTGTTTCTGTGGAGGGGGGCACCGCACACGGCTAAAGCAATTCAACTTGTGTGTCTTTGGGTGCCCCCCTGCCCCCGTATATAAAGGAGTAAGGGGGGGAGGCCGGCCGGCCCTTCCTGGTGCGGCTAGGGAGTGGACTCCTACTAGGAATAGGATTGCAATCCTATTCCTAGTAGGATTCACCAAAAGAAGGAAGAGGGAAAGGAATAGGAGAGGTGGCGCCCCCCCCCCC
>LR738713.1:255866554-255900707 GCA_902687465.1 Secale cereale | reverse complement strand
CACAAGTCAGGATGAGACTCCGGACATAAGAAAAAAAAGAGGCCATGAAAAAGAGAAAAGGCCCAAAGAAAAAAAATAGAAAGAAAAAAGGAAAAGAAAAAAAGAGAGAAAAAGAGAGAAGGGACAATGCTACTATCCTTTTTACACATTTGTTCTTCAAAATAGCACGATGATCTTCATGATAGAGAGTCTCTTGTTTTGTCACTTTCATATACTAGTGGGAATTTTCATTATAGAACTTGGATTGTATATTCCAATGATGGGCTTCCTCAAAATTCCCTAGGTCTTCGTGAGCAAGCAAGTTGGATGCACAACCACTTAGTTTATTTTGTTGAGCTTTCATACACTTATAACTCTAGTGCATCCGTTGGATGGAAATCCCCACTCACTCATTGATATCTATTGATGGGCATCTCCATAGCCCGTTGATACGCCTAGTTGATGTGAGACTATCTTCCTCTTTTGTCTTCTCCACGACCACCACTCTATTCCACATAGTGATGTATCCATGGCTCACGCTCATGTATTGCGTGAAAGTTGAAAGGTTTGAAAAAATGAAGTGTGAAACAATTACCTGGCTGAAACTGGGGTTGTGCATGATTTGAATATTTTGTGTGATGAAGATAGAGCATAGCCAGACTATATGATTTTGTAGGGATAACTTTCTTTGGCCATGTTATTTTGAGAAAACATGATTGCTTTGTTAGTATGCTTGAAGTATTATTATTCTTATGTCACTATAGACTTTTGTCTTGAATCTTTTGGATCTGAACATTCATGCCACAATAAGGCAAATTACATTGAGAATTATGTTGGTTAGCATTCCACATCAAAAATTCTGTTTTTATCATTTACCTACACGAGGATGAGCAGGAATTAAGCTTGGGGATGCTTGATACGTCTCCAACATATCTATAATTTTTTATTGTTCCATGCTATTTTATATTCTGTTTTGGATGTTTAATGGGCTTTATTATACACTTTTATATTATTTTTGGGACTAACCTACTAACCCAAGGCCCAGTGCAAATTGCTAAAAAAAATCCTATTTCAGTGTTTCATGGAAAAGGAATATCAAACGGAGTTCAAAACGGAATGAAACCTTCAGGAGAGTTATTTTTGGAACAATATCAACACGAGAGACTTGGAGTACACGTCAGGAAGCGAAGAAGGTGGCCACGAGGGCAAGGGACGCGCCCAGGGGGGTAGGCGCGCCCCCACCCTTGTGGGCCACCTGTTGACCCCCCGACGTGCCTCTTCAGCCTATATATACTCTCATACCCTGAAAACATCGAGGCAACAGATGAAACCCTAATTCCATCGCCGCAACCTTCTGTTCCCGTGAGATCCCATCTTGGAGCCTGTTCCGGAGCTCCACCGGAGGGGCAACGATCACGGAGGGCTTCTACATCAACACCACAACCTCTCCTATGAGTTGTGAGTAGTTTACCACAGACCTTCGGGTCCATAGTTATTAGCTAGATGGCTTCTTCTCTCTCTTTGGATCTCAATACAAAGTTCTCCTCGATCTTCGAGGAGATCTATTCGATGTAATCTTTTTGCGGTGTGTTTGTCGAGATCCGGTGAATTGTGGGTTTATGATCAAGATTATCTATGAACAATATTGGATTCTTTTCTGAAATCTTTTATGTATGATTATAATATCCTTGCAAGTCTCTTCAAATTATTGGTTTGGTTTGGCCTACTAGATCTATAGTTCTTGCAATGGGAGAAGTGCTTGGCTTTGGGTTCAATCTTGCGGTGTCCTTTCCCAGTGACAGCAGGGCAGCAAGGCACGTATAGTATTGTTGCCATCGAGGATAAAAAGATGGGGTTTATATCATATTGCTTGAGTTTATCCCTCTACATCATGTCATCTTGCTTATGGCGTTACTCTGTTCTTATGAACTTAATACTCTAGATGCATGCTGGATAGCGGTCGATGTGTGGAGTAATAGTAGTAGATGCAGAATCGTTTCGGTCTACTTGTCGCGGACGTGATGCCTATATATAATGATCATGCCTAGATATTCTCATAACTATGCGCTTTTCTATCAATTGCTTGACAGTAATTTGTTCACCCCACCGTAGAATTCTACTATCATGAGAGAAGCCACTAGTGAAACCTATGGTTCCCGGGTCTATCTTTATCATATTACTTTCCCGTCAACTTGCCAATTTCTGTTGCCGTTGCTTATTTGCTTTATTTACTTTTTCTATATACCGAAAATACCAAAAATATTATCTTATTATACCTATCAGATCTCACTCTCGGAAGTGACCGAGAAGGGATTGATAACCCCTTTTATCGCGTTGGCTGCGAGGTTCTTATCTGTTTGTTCAGGTGCGAGGGACTCGTGCGTGGTCTCCTACTGGATTGATACCTTGGTTCTCAAAAACTGAGGAAAATACTTATGCTACTATGCTGCATCACCCTTTCCTCTTCGAGGAAATAGAACACAAGCTCGAGAATTAGCAGCATGCAGGACTAGGCCATGCCATCGATGCAACAACTAGCGGAGCATGAAGCTTCTAATGGTGAAGCGGAAAACTGCATCCCGTGAATCAAAAGCTGCATCGGTGGCCATGCAAACCACGTCAGGGCTCCGATGTTACAGCCAGAGATGTGTAAATCTACTATGAGCAGCGCAATATGCTGCAAGCCAAGGGGCGCGAGGTGAGAGTGGGATCACACTGACCACTGCTGTAGACATGGGAAGTTTTTGTTACGAGCGGGACCGGCGACGGAGACGTGTGTGTCGTTGACATGTGCGATGATGACCATTAAGGGGCTGCAAGTCGCAAGCGGCGTGCTATGTGGGTGACCAACGAGCCATGGCGATGCGAGCCGATCTAATACAGGGACAACGCAAGAACCCCACACAATGGCGGAGCTAGACATAACAAGCTGAAGGCATGAAAGGCAAATACAAAAATGTCTGAGAGGGCACCTAAAAATATATTTTCCGAGCAATGTCTCAAAGTTGAGGGGCAGAGGGCATGGCATCTGCATAACTGCATGTAGCTCCGTCAGTGACCCGGCGACGAAGCTCAGGCGAGAACTTGCGGATTTATAACACTGGGATACGAGATGGTGGTGTGCTTGAGATGGAAGATGAGGAGAGCGAAGGCGACCTTGTATTATGAACGAAGGAAAAAAGATGACCTATGCATCTGGTCATCATACGACTCAAATAAGTCATTATCGTGCGGCGGGAACAGAACCGCCCAGTGCCTAGTGCTGCCTAAAGGAAAAGAAAAAAACAGTTCTTGTTGAGAAAGAAAAATACTCCTAGGGCGTGTTTGGTTGCAGTTCGGTACAGTAGCAGCATTGCATACACATCTCCAGCCTGCCTGGTTCTTCATATGCAGCAGATGCAACCTGTTTGGTTGCCTGCATCGCATGAAGGGGCACTTACCCCCTGCTGTTTGGTAGCCGTTTTTGTGCTTAGGGTGCGAGCAGGTGTAAACTTCAATGGTTTGGTTACAAACAACATTTGTGTTCTACTCATCCCGTTCAAATGTGGTGGTCCTACCACCACATGATCAACACAACAACAGCAAGCACAAATGAGATCAAACAAAGCAAGCAACCAAATGAGATCAAACAAAGCACGCAATCAAATGAGATCAAACAAAGCAAGCAACAAAAATGACAGCAAACTACCTAGATTAATAGCAGGAGCATCGTCCTTCCCTGCTCCACGCTAGGGTGCTGCTCCTGGACAAAATATTAACAAATTCACAACACAAGTACCATAAGTTCTAGCGATAGACCATAATAAGTTCAACACTAACAACTTAGTTAACTACATTGCATGCTCAATGTCACCAACGCAGTTGTGCCTGCTGCAACGAAACCTGCACATGACCAAGGAGTCGTGGTCGTAGATCTGGACCTTCAGGCCGAGTCCTGAGATGTGCCCAACGACGAGGTTGCCGAGGACGATCCGGCGGCGGCGACAGAAGTAGTTCCAGCCTCGGCCAAGCACCATGTGCCCCTTGAAGTTCTAGACCTGCACCCAGAACACGCACCGCTTGTTCGCCGATAGCCTGACCACGTGCGGGACCCACTTGATGACCAGCCACTCGTTCATCACCTCCATGAACTTGCGAGGGATGACAAGCATGGCGAGGTCCTCGTTGTCCTTGATCTGCTGGTAGAAGCGCAGCGGCTCCCGGGCCTCCTCCTCATGGCCGGTCCTCGGAGAACATCCCCTTGAACGAGACAGGCCATGAAGGCGGTCCTGCCAGACAGGTCCACCATCTTGAGCCACCTGTTCGTGGGGATGAGATCCTCGACGCCCTCAGCTCCGGCCACCACCTGAGCTCCTTCATCCGCCACATCCCAGTCACCCTTCAATATCTTGTCACGTAAGATAACAAGTATTAGTGCACAAACTCTTTGCCAAATGCCACTTATCAAATGCCACTGATCAGTTGCACTAGCACTACAGCAAATGGCACTGATCAGAGACATTTGCCCAAGAGCAAATGCCACTGATTAGTGCATAAACTCTTTGCCAAATGCAACTTATCAATGACACTTGCTCTTGGGCAAATGCCACTGACCAGTGTCACTGATCAGGGGACTTGCCCAACAGCAAGGGCCACTGATCAGTGGTAGTTCTTGGGAAAATGCCACTGATCAGTGTCACTGATCAGGGGACTTGCCCAACATCAAGTGCCACTTATCAGTGGTAGTTGCCCATGAGCAAATGCCACTGATCAGTGGCATCTGGTTTTCTGCAACTGCTACTCATCAGTGCACTATCCTAAGCATGGAAACATCTAAAAAGCGCAACAACATGTGCAACTGCCACTCATTAGTGCACTATCCTAAGCATGGAAACATCTAAAAAGAGCAATAACAAGTGCCACTCATCAATAGCACCCATGCACATTTGGCAGCATCCTAAAATGGTCCTACTACATGCACGTATAACAATCTAGAGCATGCAACACAAACCCTAGCTTGAACATGTATAACAATCTAGAGCATGCAACATGAACATGATCTTAGCTTGAACATGAACATGCCATTTGCATGAACACAGATCCTAGCAAGACCCTACCATGAGCACAGATCCTAGCAAATCACACTATCATTGGGGATTATAGCATGAACACAGATCCTAGGAAAGCACTAGCAGAAGAACATTATCCTAGGACACACACTGTAGCAAACAAGAACAGATCAATCGGATTCGATTTGATTGGGATCGCATCCAATCGGATCTATTCGAATCCTATTAATCCTATCGAATCCACTAAGTACTAGCACATGCCTAAGCAAGCATTGGGGATTCTTTGACTCACCAGAGCTTGCGCAGTCGTAGCGAACCGAGGCCGGGGTGAAACACCCCGGGGGAAGGAGAGAGGTGGCAGAGCAGAGGAGGAGCCGGCCCTGGCGACGGCCTGCGGCATCGGCCTCATGCCCATGGCCACGCCGGAGGTCGAGGAGGATGGCGCGCCGACAGAAGAAAATCCTTGGAGGGGAGGGGGGTCAAGAAATCCCCCATGCCCAATGGGGTCCCAAGAAGCGGCGGCTCCGTGGACGGCGTTGGCGCAGAGCCCAGGACCACGAGGTCCGGAATCGGCGGCGGAGCAGGAACGGTCGGCACAACATTGGCCGACGCTCGTGGTGGCCGGCAACAGATGGGGGACGACGCTTGCAGCGCCGACGCCACGTCCCTGCGCGAGTTTTGGATCCCGGCCACCCAGCGCTCGTGGATGTTGGCGATGTGCTAGTCGACGGGGTCAGAGGACGGCACAGCGGTGGGCGAGGCGGAGCCATCAGAGGAGAGGATAGGGAGGGGCGGTGAGGAAGCGGTGGAAACAGTGCGGGCGGGGCAGTGACACGAGAGTGGGAGGGGAGTTATGGGACGTCCCCTCCGCCTCCCGCGCTGTCCGAGGCATGCAACCCCCTCACACGCGTGGCCGTGCCGAGCCAGGATCGCGAGAAACTGCTGATTCGGCAGTTTCCGCCGGGCCAGGCTCAGGCCTGCTTTAAGGTCCGTGTGGGATATAAATCACATGCAGCCCAGGCAACCAAACAGGCCACACACATCCCGCGCGGGCCTGGTTGGGCTGCATATACGGTCAATCAAATGCGCCTGTCTTAGCTTGCTCCAAGCGCACTCTAACAAACGTTTTCGCCACGTGCGTACCAAGGCACAATGATTTAGCTAGGTCCACCGCATGGCGCACCACGCCTCCTCTGTTTATTCGCGCACACAATGACATGGACCATACAGCCACCGGGTGCGCCTAGCGGTTGCATTATCAACCACTCCCCCTTCCTCATCGCATTCCCAAACCCCTCCGAGCTTTCTTTTCCACCGCCGCTTCTGCTCGTCGCCGGATTGCGATTAGCTGCTGCCGCTGCTTGTGTGATGGCGTCGGGAGCGGAGGAGAAGCATAAGAAGCAGGAGGCGGAGGCTGGGTCGGCGATTGGGGGCAGAGGCGTGGACGTGAGGAAGGACGGGGTGGCGAGGGAGGTGGTGCGGATGGAGAGGGAGGCAGTGATCCCCATCATCAAGCCCAAACTAGTAATGAAGCTCGCCGACCTCATCGGTTAGTATCCACTTGCTGATACATCGTCAAGCTCTATTGCTCTAAGCGATTGCGAAATAATTAGGTCACCACCTCCCTCGCCGTCTCCAGTAGGCCCGTCTCTGGCTTGTTTAGTTTGTTCTTTGCACTTCTCTTCTTTGCCGTGAAATGCAGTAAGATAAGATGAATAGTTTACCGAAAGTAGGTTGGTGCCGCAATCAACAAGCTCTAGCTCCTAGAATATGTTCTTCATTAGTTACCATACCTGACTGGACATACAGTACAAAATTACAAATAATGAGCTCGCTCATAGAGGTTTCTAGTTACTATCTACTCACTCCGTATTAGAGGTGCGCCTTGATCTGTGCAGGACAAGCAATAACGCAAGCACAATAAACAACACCGATATTTTTTGATGAGGTTTGCTACATCCCGGGGCATGGCTACGGATGTACCTGCCCATGTACTAAATCAACATAGTACAGTCGACGACAAGCATGCCACGACCACCCACCACGGCCGGTGTCTTTATATAATAGATCCGAGTTATACATCTCCGATAAAAACCCTTCGCTACTTACAAGTTCAATTGTATCTAAAAGCAAGCACAATAGTGGGCTTATAACCTGCTTACATGTCAATTTTGCTTATGTTGAGGAGAGAGACATGAAAAAGTAAGAGGAGTGGGCTCTCATGCAAGAGACTAGCTATATGCGTGCTCCAAGGCAAATGCAATAAATGCGAAGAAAGAGATAGAGAGAAGATGAGAAAAAATACTAATCTTATAGCCAACCTTATTGTATGAGTGACTATATGTGTTCGCTATAGATGATATGGCAATATTTTATAGTCAGCAGTTGGCTATATTATTAACCATGCTCTAACTCGTACACATAATATTTCACACATATTTTAGCACTCCACCTTGGCTAATGTGTCCTCGCCATCTTGAAGCCACCATGCGCGATTCTCCATGTACCTTGGACTTGAACATTTAAGCATGAACTCCACTTGTAACTATAGTCCCTGTTTTTTCTCCAACACAGTTAATGCTCATGCAACAATTAAGTCCTAGCTGCACTCTTATTTTTGTGTTCCCTATTTCCTAGACTTTTGTCCGACATGATCACTCATCGACCATAAAGTCACCATATATGTCGGGGATATACCCCGCGGTATGACCCGGCCGGAAATATGACCCGGCCGGACTTGGCGGTTTATTTGAGGCGGTTTACACTTGGCGATTCACTGGCGTCCCGCCCTGACCAGATGGTTTTTATGATTCACTGGTAACCCGGCGGGCGGCTGACGGATGACAAAGCCCAAGGCCCAGAAGGCCGGTTCATGTTATGGTGGGCCGGTTTATGAGGAAAGCACAAGGAATATTCTCCTACAAAGGAAGCAAGACTAGGACTTCACTTGTAATACAGTAATCCTAATCCTACTAGGACTAGACATGTAACCCGCCCCTTCAACATATATAAGGAGGGGTAGGGCCCCCCAAAGAGGGACAAGTTCTCACAAGTTAAAGGCGCCATATTCTTTAGGGCTAGACACAACTAAAGGAGAGCCGGTTTACCGGCGACTCCATGAGGGTCATAATGAGATCTAGCCTCAAACAACATGTAGGGCTATTACCGGAGGATATTTCCCGGGGCCCGAAGCTGTCTAAATCCTTGTCTTGCGTTGCGTCTCTCGATTCCGCTCAACCCCTCTCAAGCTACCACATAGATGCGTTGGCCTCACGACTAAGTCCTCACACTAGGGCATCTGCCGTGACAATTCCACGACAGTTGGCGCCCACCGTGGGGCCTGCGCACGGTGGTCTTGAGTTCTTGGAGGGATCTCTCTCAAGGATCGAAAGACTTGCTATTGATGAAGAACCGGCGCGGAACAAACGTGTAGGAACAAGCTTGCGCCGAACCAGCATACTCATCGGCCGCTATAGGCATCTTGGCGATCTGGTGATCCGAGGAGAGATTGATTTTTTCTGTTGCAATAACCGAATCGATCCATCGAGACGGACATAAATTTGTCTATGTGTGCCGAGTGTACCGAGAGTTCCATCTCACACGGCCTCATCTTCCCATGAAAACTGTAGCGTTTCAAGTTCAAGCGAGGCAAGTTGGAGTTGGAAACAAGCACATAGTCGAAAGAACTATGTGTTAAGGAAGATGAGACGGGCGTGGATTTTTGCAGAACAACCGACCCGGAAACGGACTTCGAGAGTCGCCTGAGCCGCCTAAGCCGCCGATCCGTCTGCCTCTGCCGGCGCAGCCTTTTCAAGTCGCCGACGACTGGACCGCGCGGCTTGGCGTCGCCGCTCCGGCCATCCCGGCCAGGAAGCCTCACCCTGCCTCACCTATGCCGCTACGACGCGACCCTAACCCGTCTGAGCCGCGGCACCCGCGAGCCGCCCGCTCTCCTCGCTGCTCCTGCCTGGGCGTTCCCAAATCGCCATCAAAATCGCCGTTGTCTGGGCCATGAACCGTCTCGGCATTGACAGCCTTGACTCGTCGGCGCCCTTCCGAGTCGAACCTCCGAGCCACTGCCGGACTGCTCCTTGTGCGAGCTTAAATCATTGAATCGTCAGGGTGGTGGCACCTGCGAACCGCCTACTCGCCTCGCCGGTCCGAGCCGAGCGTTTCAACCAAGTCACCACAGCCTTGGGCCAGTCATATCTCCACGATACTCTGCATCCTGCCCGCTCTCGGCCGTAGCTGCGTCCAAGACGCCACTTCCTGGGCTGACCCGTCGTGTTTCGCTCTGAGCCGCCCTGGAGGATTCCGCGTTGACGACCCGGAAAAGACGGCCACGACCTGCGGCTGGTCTGGATTCCGCCCTGCGATCCGGCCAAACCACCGCCGGCCTCGGGCCTCCTCATCCGTTGTTATTGCCTCGCCTCCGGCTCGAGCCGCCGTGGCCCACGTCTATGAGCCGCCATTGCGCCTTGCCTTCACCACATGTATCTGAGTAAAGCTTGGGTCCAGTCACATCAGGCTCCAGTAAGTATACCTTTTAAACATGTGCCAGAGAAGGTCGTTTTTGAGCCTGTTGGAAGTGAAACAATGGCGGCGTGAAGTCAAGATGGATCCCAGAAATTGTCGCTGAGGGTCATTGCTCTTTCTCGACACATGTGAAGTGCAAAAGCTCAACAGACATCGTCATCTATTATTAACTACTAGCATGAACAGTATGCGCATCTATACTGCTGATGGACCACTGGATGTCCAAATTAATCTATGATCCATACAAAGATTGTCTGCCGTTCCAACATATCAGGACCATTCTTCATTACAAAGGCGTCGCAAAGGAACGTGCGCCAATATTATTTTTTGCACTAGCACTTATTTGTGCCCTGCTGTTGGACGGATACGTGCGCAAATCGCCGCCCCCTCTACATCAACATACGTGACGAACTCATCGTCCATGTCCGTGGCCGATTCGCCCGAGTCCGAGCCGTTTCCAAAGTAGTGGTTGAACTCTTTCGTCCGCACCGGTTGACAACACGGAGGACAATTGCTCATTTGCGCCGGCTTACAATACTGCGGCCGACTCGTGTGTGCTGCCTCTGAGGCTGCGGTCATTTTACTGTCCGCCCTGCGATCCGGCCTACTCAACATGCCGGGTTGGCTAAATGGACACCGATGAAGATCATAAGGTCCAAATACATCAGGTGATATCTTTCTTTTGGATTTCATTAACATGGTAATCCGTGTGAGAACAACTACTTAGGCATGTAATATTGTTTTGCAGGACAATTATTCATTATAAATGAAGCATTGTACTACGGGTACAAAGCATATACGTTGGCAATGTTCTGCACCGATTTTTCATCCATGCCACACTACCATAAGAGCAGACGTACATAAGTCGCCGCCCCGGTGGCCCGGTCTACATCAATTTTGCGGTTTTGCCCATCTACGAGGCTGACCGCGCCTGTGATTGGCTCGACTGTCCGCGTGGTTTACCGCGCCTGCGATTAACGCGCCCGTCCGCACCGGCTTATAATGCCGCAGCCGACTCATCTATTGTCCAGACGAATCAGGTGATGTCCCTCTGAGTATATATTTGGCACATATTCCTTTTTGTCAAAGAACAATCACTTTGGTTTATATATATTTGTATGCAGGACAATTGTCCACTGCAAGAGTAAAGGGTCATGGATATATAGCTTGTGCCACTATTATAATGCGCCAGCATTTGACCATACCATAATGCTAAATGAATATATGTGCAAGCCGCGGCTTCTGTGATCCGGTCTACGTCAACACGATGCGGCTAACTCGCCCGTTCACGCGGTTTATCACGCCGGCTCATAACGCCGCGGCCGACTCATCTATTTGTGCTGCCTTTGAAGCTGCGTTCTTCTTTCCCGTCCGTCTCTCGTGGCCTGGTCTACATCAACATAGTGGGCCGCACCTGTCTGCATGAGCTGTTTATTGAGTATGAGCAAGTCACAGCTTGGGTAGCCCGGTTTTTCTTTCAACAAAATGGAGGCAAATTATCATATACTATCAACCGCTGTCTGCACTGGGTGGTTCAATGGGCAGGCACACAAGTCGCCGCCACTACAGTTTGGTTAACTTCAAATCGCCAGTTGGAAGGAACCATTGGCCGAGTTGCTGACACGGCTCACACGGGATCATTGATAACGTGCCATAGTCACCTCAACCTTCTGTGGATTCAATTCGCGCTATCAACACCAATGATGGACACCTTATGCTATGGTCAAATATGGAGAGTCTCAAGACAACTCCTCGAGTCGTCTTAAGACTCGGGGGCTACGATGACATGACTCAGCGAATTTTGCAAAGGACATCAGTTTTACTGAAGCTCTCAAATCCGGTTTATGAATCTCCGGTTCATAAAGAATTAATCTCTCGCAAGTTCGAGTTTAAAGGCCGTTAGAAAAATTCCGGCTGAAAATGAAGATTCCGGTTCAAGGAAAAGATGTCTCCCACAAAGCTTTGAAGCTCTCAATATCCGGTTTAACATCCGGTTTAAGAAGAATAATCTCTCGCAAGTTCGAGTTCTCAGGAAAAGTTAAGAGGGACCAAAGAGAGTTTGTTGCACAGCACAACTCAAACATAGACACCCGGCGAGCACAGCTCAGGAATATATCACATGAGGGCTTCAGTTTATAAAGTGGAGTTCTAACTACTATATTGATCCGGCTATCAAACCAAGACCATCATAAGAGCATAGCTCTGGTTGCTTCGGTAATCCGTCTATTAAAGCCCACATGATGATGAGGGGCAAAAGAGAGTTTGATGCATAGCACAACTCAAACATAGGCCCCGATGAGCATAGCTCAAATGCTACCTGGGGGCTCCTGATGCATAGCATCAACGAGTTGACAACCCTTGTAGTAGGCTATCAAGCCACGGCTTGGAAGCCTGGTGTATACACCTAAAACCCCGGATTAGCCTACCTGCTTTAAGTAAGTCACTCCGCCCAGGTAAACCTGGTATGACCCGTCGAACGTATACACAAGTCAATCTTTTACAGACCCTGAACTTGGTAATGTTAAATTGACGATTGGTTAAGGATTGAGGACCATCTTAACAGGCTTTGTGAAATGGTTAATTCAGTAGCCTGGCAGCTCATAAAAAGCCTCGGATTTGGAGCCTGGCAGCTAGTAAAAAGCCTCGACTACACGGTTTTATTTGACAATGTCTTTTTGATTTTGCTAAAGTCTTTATTTTCGAGGTCATAGGTATTTATCCAAGTCCATTGATTCGGGGAGTGGATGACTATAAGTTGCCACTACAATACACCAGCGTTTACAGAACCTGGTCTGGTTTGATTATAAATCGCCAGTGTTGTCTACAATTAAACCGGTGTTTATTAAACCGGCCTGGCTTTTGACTATAAGTCGCCAGTATGAGATAAGATAATGACCGGTGATTATTAACCCGGCCTGGCTTTTGACTATAAGTCGCCAGTATGAGATAAGATAATGACCGGTGTTTATTAACCCGGCCTGGCTTTTGACTATAAGTCGCCGGTATGAGATAAGATAATGACCGGTGTTTATTAACCCGGCCTGGCTTTCAATTATAAATCAGCAGTATCATATACGGGTAATCCGGTGTTTATCACAACCCGGTACGGTTTTATTATAAACCGGCAAAATATTACAGGAGTTATCAATACCCAAGATTGGGGTTATCACCCTTACTACACTGGCTTGGTGATAGAGGCAATGGTGTCCCGTCTTTCGATGAGATGGTGGCTATCGTTTGGATGAAGTCGACTTTGACGATCCGACTACGAATGTGCGTGGACGTCGCGCCTTAGCAATCGCTAAACCAACTCCGAGAGGTTATTGACCACGCCGGAGCACGATCAACCTGACCACGAAGGTCTGTTTCCTGCAGGCAAACGAAGAACAAGCAAGAATCTGAGATTGCAATCTGGATATTGTGAATTCAAGAGGAAAGCTTTATTGATCAAGTGGGGTTCTGTGACGCCTTTGTCTGGTCGTTGAACACAAACGAAGTACGCGAAGTTGCAGCTATGGCGAACTTTTAATCTAAACAAAACCCAAAGTCTAAACGACGCCCTAAGGGCTGTATATATGGGGGAAAGAGGGGGGAATTTTGTGGCCCTTGGTGGAGGGGTCCGAAACCAACCCTAACTCTTGTTTCCCCACACATACGGACTCTAAAAACAGCCTATACTCAAGTATTTCGAAATTACATGGGCCTGGCCCAATAATAAGGTGACGCAGCACCTATAATAGCCTCTGGACGAAATTTATGAAGTGGCATCTTGTATATTTCGTCCAAGGCTTCTCGCACTCATTATGGTGGCTTCAAAGTCCTGTAATCATCAATTGGAACTCCATTCTTGTTCCCCTTGCGCATGCCATCATCTCCATGCTTGATCTTGCTCCAATGTTCATCCTTCTTGTCCAAGCTAGGCCCTTCATTGGTAAGCAAGACAAATGTATCCAATTTAGGCAGCATCATATTCTCATGAACATTAGATTCATTACCAATAAACGAAAGTACCTGGTAATTTAATTGGCGTGCGCGAGCTCTAGTAATTGGTCCTGTATATGTGTCAGTTGGAGCTGTGGGTGTAACCTTGTTAGTGATGTCCTCATCATCCTCCCCTTCTTGAATTGAAGTCGTCCTCGACGGAAGCTCATCTTCCTCACCCAAGTAAGGCTTCAAATCTGCAATGTTAAATGTGGGACTAACCCCAAAATCTGCAGGCAGCTCAAGTTTATATGCATTATCATTTATTTTCTCTAACACCTTGAAAGGACCATCAGCACGTGGCATTAGCTTTGACTTGCGCAAATTAGGAAACCTATCCTTACGCAAATGTAACCAAACAAGATCTCCAGGTGCAAAGACAACACGTTTTCTACCCTTATCTCCAACAAGTTTATATTTAGCATTCATGCGCTCAATATTTCCTTAGTTAACTCATGCATTTTTAAGATCAATTTAGCACGTTGTTTAGCATCAAAATTAACCTTCTCCGAAGATGTAAGAGGCAACAAATCAATAGGTGCACGAGGTAGGAAACCATAGACAATTTCAAAAGGGCACATCTTAGTAGTAGAATGCAACGAACGATTATAAGCAAATTCAATATGAGGCAAGCATTCTTCCCACATTTTCTTATTATTCTTCAAAACAGCCCTAAGCATAGTAGACAAAGTTCTATTGACTACTTCAGTTTGTCCATCAGTTTGGGGTGACAAGTAGTACTAAAAAGCAGTTTAGTCCCCAACTTAGCCCATAAACATCTCCAAAAGTGGCTAAGAAATTTAGTATCACGATCTGAAACAATAGTATTTGGCACACCATGCAAGCGAATAATTTCACGAAAGAACAAATCAGCAACATTAGCAGCATCATCGCTTTTATGACATGGTATAAAGTGTGCCATCTTCGAGAACCTATCCACGACAACAAATATGCTATCCCTCCCCTTCTTTGTTCGAGGTAAACCCAAAACAAAGTCCATAGATATATCTTCCCAAGGAACACTAGGGACAGGCAAAGGCATATATAAACCATGAGGATTGAGTCGTGACTTAGCTTTTTGACATGTAGTGCAGCGAGCAACAAAACGCTCAACATCCCGTCGCATCTTTGGCCAAAAGAAATGTGTAGCAAGTACGTCCTCCGTCTTCTTCACGCCAAAGTGTCCCATTAATCCTCCTCCATGCGCCTCCTGCAACATCAAAAGACGAACAGAGCTAGCTGGAATGCATAGCTTGTTAGCTCGAAACACAAATCCATCACTAACGACGAACTTGTTCCATGTTCTACCTTCTTTACAATTCTGCAATACATCTTTAAATTCAGCATCATGCACATATTGATCTTTGATGGTCTCCAAACCAAATATTTTAAAGTCAAATTGTGAAAGCATAGTATAACGACGAGACAATGCATCAGCAATAACATTTTCTTTTCCCTTCTTGTGTTTAATAACATAAGGGAAAGTCTCTATGAATTCAACCCATTTAGCATGTCTACGGTTCAGTTTTGCTTGACTTTTAATGTGCTTTAAAGATTCATGATCAGAATGTATAACAAATTCTTTGGGCCATAAATAATGTTGCCATGTCTCCAAAGTCCGAACAAGAGCATATAATTCCTTATCATAAGTAGAATAATTCAGACTAGGCCCACTCAATTTTTCAGAAAAATATGCAACATGTTTACCATCTTGTAATAACACACCTCCTAACCCAATTCCACTAGCATCACATTCAAGCTCAAAAGTCTTATTAAAATCAGGAAGTTGGAGTAAAGGAGCATGTGTCAACTTATCTTTCAATACCGTGAATGCATCTTCCTGTGCAGTACCCCAAACAAAAGGCACATCCTTCTTTGTAAGCTCATTGAGAGGTGCAGCAATGGTGCTGAAATCTCTCACAAAACGCCGATAGAATCCAGCGAGGCCAAGGAAACTCCTCACGTGTGTGACCGTTTTGGGCTGCGGCCAACTCTCAATAGCTTCAATCTTGGCTTTATCAACCTCAATTCCCTGTGGAGTAACAACATACCCAAGAAAAGATACTCGGTCGATGCAAAAGGTCTAAGGGATTCGCGTATATAACCTTTGTCGAGTAGCTCCCGTACTTGACGCATAATCTCCTTCGTCTCTTCTGGATTGGTACGGTATGGTGCGCGGTTGGGTAGCGATGCACCGGGAATTAAGTCAATCTGATGCTCAATCCCTCGAATAGGTGGTAATCCCGGTGGCACGTCTTGTGGAAAGACGTCGGCGAACTCCTGCAAAATGTTAGTGACAGCAGGAGGCAAAGAGGAAGGCACGTCCTCGAATGAAAACAAGGCCTCTTTGCATACAACAGCATAGCAAACAGATTTGCTAAAATCTAGCTCATCAATATCAGATTTGGTGGCAAATAAACATGCACTTTTCAATTTAATTTCAGAAGCAACAGTAGATGGTTTATTAGTAGGCTTCATTTGTTGCTCAAATTCTTTTGCCAGAATCTGATTTTCACTCTTATTTTTCTCCTGTTTTGCTTTATTAGCTCTATTAATATCATCTTTCAAAATGGAATCAGGAGTCATAGGAAGCAAAGTAATATTTTTATCCTTATGAACAAGAGTATACTGATTGTTTCTACCATGGTGTACAGAATTTTTATCAAATTGCCATGGTCTACCAAGTAATAAGGAACATGCTTGCATAGGTACCACATCACAATCAACATAATCAACATATGTAGAGATACTAAAGTGCACACGAATAGTACGTGTTACCTTAACCTTGCCGCTGTTGTTGAACCATTGGATGTAGTAAGGATGTGGATGTGGTCTTGTGGTGAGAGATAGCTTCTCCACCATCTCCATGCTAGCCAAGTTGTTGCAACTCCCTCCATCTATGATAACGCGAACAGAACGTTCCTTCACAACTCCCTTTGTATGGAACAAATTATGCCTCTGATTTTGCTCAGCTTGTGTAACCTGCACACTCAAAACACGTTGAGCAACTAAACATTCATACCTGTCAGCATCTTCAGGAGCCATGTATTGCGTCTCATGATCAGAATCGTCTCCATCGTGTTCTTCACGTGTAATAAGAGCCAAAGTCTCCTCATCATAGTCACTAGCGGATTCATATCCACCATCCTCAGTAGCAATCATCACACGCTGAGATTTGCAATCTCTCGCAAAATGTCCTCTTCCCTTACAACGACGACAAATAATATCACTGGTGTGCCCTGTTGATGCCATGGAAGAAGAAGAACTCTGTGCAGGCCCAATAGGTGTGCTCTTGGCAGATAATGGTGGTTGTGCCTGCTTCCTTGTATCACGGCTGGAGGTAACAGCTGATGGAGGTGTCGGTGCAGTAGAATGTGTGGAAGTAGAGGATGCACGCGGTGTCCATGATGAAGGTCGACCTGCAGAAAAGTTAGTCCGCGCAAATGCCTGTTGATCCTGCACTTCACGTTCAGCTTTACAAGCAAGATGGAATAAACGAGTGATATTAGTATAATCCTTATACTCTAGAATGGTCTGAATCTCTCTATTTAATCCACCCATAAAACGTGCAAGCATAGCTTCATTCTCCTCAACAATACCACATCTAATCAGGCCAGTTTGTAATTGCTGATAATATTCTTCTACACAATTTTTTCCTTGTCTTAAGCGTTGCAGTTTTTGAAGTAATTCACGTTGATAATATGGTGGAACCCAACGAGTACGCATAGCAGTTTTCAAAGCAGCCCAAGTAGCTGGAACAGGATATAATCTACAATGTTCAGACCACCAAACACATGCAAAACTAGTGAAAGCACAAACAGCAGCAGGAACACGTCTCTCCTCGGGATAGTTTAAACATGTAAAACGTTGTTCAGTTTGTAACTCCCAAGTAAGATATATATCAGGAACATATCTACCCTCAAATGGTGGAATATTCAATTTCAGTTTAGGAAGATGGTCATGTACCTCAGGTGGTGGTGCAGCCCTACCGTTGCGATGATATGCATGAGGACGACCTGGTGGTGGTGGTGCTGGTTGTTGCACGTAGTTCTGATTTTGGTCAACCTCATCCTCGTAATGGTCCTCCACCTCTGCAGTAGCAGCAAGAGCTACAGAAACATCAACAGCAGCACCAGAAGCTTGACCAGTCTCAAGGGGAACGCGATGTGCTCGTCCCACTTGATTCGGAAGGCGACGTTGTTGTTGTTGTTGTTGTTGAAGAGGTGGGACAGCTGCAGCAGCCGGTGGTGGTGGAAAACGCGAAAGCAATTCAGCAAACTTGTTATCGAGCTTTGTGTCAAATGTCTTCTCCATACCAACTATCTTCTCCATGGCCTCGTCCAATGTGTTTAGCACATCTTGCACCTGTACACTCATCATTTGCTGAAACTTATCATGAAGCTCCTTGTTCGTCAAGTTCTCCCAGTCAGTCTCATCGACTTGTGATCCTGGCATGGTTAGCAGCAATAGAAACACACAAGAATATGATCCTACAGACTACTAATAAGTGGTGGTGGTGGCGGGTGTCACAAATCCGACAAGCAAATCTCAAATTCTTACCAGTTCTTACCCAGCAGCAGGTGGTGATCGGCAACTGATGTAGTCAAAACTCTCAAAGCTTGGATAGAGCGATTACCAGGGAGAGTCAAACGCACGATGTAGATGTATGTGGAGTTGGGAAGGCTTATAATATCGTAGCAAAAAGGGTCAGCAATAATCAATTCAGAGATGCAAAGGTGAATAAACGCTCAACGACGGTATTGTGCTGGTCCTAGGCTAGACCGTACTAGAGACGCGAGCCTAGAACACTAACAAAATCACGGCGCACGTAATCAAGGGGAAAGCACACTCTGAAAAAAAAAATCGCCTCTTTTTTTTCCGCTATTTTTCTTTGCGCTGCTTTTCTTTTTTTTTTTGCCGAAAATCACTATAATGGCGAGTGTCTCAAAACACTTCCCAAGTCAAACTAAGATGATAGGCACCAAATTTTTTTGACGAATTTTTTTTTTCGGAATTAGGGCAGCGACGACGAAAAAGTGCGGTAAAAAATCAGTATGGTGGCACGTGTCTCAAAAGACTCAGAAAAGCCCAAAAATAGGATAGGGAAAAAATATTTCCACCTGTCGAAATTTTGGCCTAAAAACTGCCCGGGGTCTCCAGACTTGTTTTTTTTTTTAGACCTACGCAGGCAAGGAAACACAAATCCGAAACCTAGATGGATTTCGAGAACAAACCTAATATGAAAAGAGCTCGGATTGGTGGTGGATATATGGTGGTAGGATATGGCAGCGGTGGTAGGTTATGGCAGCGGTGGTGGTATATGGATACGGATTGGTGGTGGTATATGGATACGGATCGGTGGTGGTATGTGGCAGTAGCGATGAAGATGTTGCGGCGGCGGCGTGACAACTTATGACCAGAACTCGAAACTCTAAAAGAGTAGACGCTAAGACCAGCAACTTGACACGACGATGCAACCGCAAATTCAACTAAGCAAACACGGAAAAGATTATGCAATGGCTCACACTGGTTCGGATATGATGAACTAACCCTAATTTTTTTTGGCTTTTTCGTGGACTGTAGGTATGAAGAACAGACTCGATCTAATCTACGAAAACTGTAAAATCTCACCGAGCAACCTGGAAATCTGATACCACTTGATAGAGGCAAAGGTGTCCCGTCTTTCGATGAGATGGTGGCTATCGCTAAACCAACTCCGAGAGGTTATTGACCACGCCGGAGCACGATCAACCTGACCACGAAGGTCTGTTTCCTGCAGGCAAACGAAGAACAAGCAAGAAACTGAGATTGCAATCTGGATATTGCGAATTCAAGAGGAAAGCTTTATTGATCAAGTGGGGTTCTGTGACGCCTTTGTCTGTTCGTTGAACACAAACGAAGTACGCGAAGTTGCAGCTATGGCGAACTTTTAATCTAAACAAAACCCAAAGTCTAAACGACGCCCTAAGGGCTGTATATATGGGGGAAAGAGGGGGGAATTTCGTGGCCCTTGGTGGAGGGGTCCGAAACCAACCCTAACTCTTGTTTCCCCACACATACGGACTCTAAAAACAGCCTATACTCAAGTATTTCGAAATTACATGGGCCTGGCCCAATAATAAGGTGACGCAACACCTATAATAGCCTCTGGACGAAATTTATGAAGTGGCATCTTGTATATTTCGTCCAAGGCTTCTCGCACTCATTATGGTGGCTTCAAAGTCCTGTAATCATCAATTGGAACTCCATTCTTGTTCCCCTTGCGCATGCTATCATCTCCATGCTTGATCTTGCTCCAATGTTCATCCTTCTTGTCCAAGCTAGGCCCTTCATTGGTAAGCAAGATAAATGTATCCAATTTAGGCAGCATCATATTCTCATGAACATTAGATTCATTACCAATAAACGAAAGTACCTGGTAATTTAATTGGCATGCGCGAGCTCTAGTAATTGGTCCTGTATATGTGTCAGTTGGAGGTGTGGGTGTAACCTTGTTATTGATGTCCTCATCACTTGGTAAACCAACAGTGTGATCAAATATCACTAGAACCGGTTTTCAAACCGGGTTATATTATTCAAATCTTCAAATAGCCAACATGGCTGGATTTTTATTATGGTTATCAATAACCAGTATTATGATTAAGGTTTTCAAAGTCGCTTTAGCGCAATGGCTATCATATTATCAATGGGTACGATTTATTCTACAACTGAAGGAATAGTCCCGAGTCGCTGCAGGCTTACGACCAGGCACTTGGGGGCTACATTATTCAAATTGAGATTACATAAAATGTGCAAATCTCATGTCGCTGCAAGCATGCACCATAACACTTGGGGGCTAATGCAAAGTCATTTTTTGCTTACCTTATTGAAGACCCGACTCATCACATTGTAATGAGCCGGCCCTTGGGGGCTACCAATTGCTCCTGTCAACAATTCAAGGTACACAAGTATTAATCCATTGTATTGAAGGATCCACTGCTCAGTTGGTAAAACACAAGGCTCTTAACCTTGTGGACGTGGGTTCAAGCCCCATGATGGGGGTTACATCATATGATGTTCTTTTCAAAGAAGTATATATAAAGTCCCGGCTCAATATTATCTTACTGAGCCGGCCCTTGGGGGCTACACGTTGCTCTTCAAGTCTACATGATCATATTTATAAAGTCCCTGCTCATTATTACATAATAACCCGGCCCTTGGGGGCTACACTGGTTGAAGTTTTTGAGCATCAGGCAATTACAAGTCCCAGGTTGCTGCAAGCATGACAACCCGGCACTTGGAGGCTACATAATATGAACAATCTAGATTTCTTCAAGGTTGCAACATTTATATTGAAACAAGTCTTAAGTTGTCACTACGTTCTCCTCTTAAGACTTGGGGGCTACAAGTAATATGCATATAAAGGAGGAACATCTTCAATTTCTCAGTTTCAGACAAATCAGGAAGATTAATTGTGTAAACCGGCGTTGGCAACAATCATAACCTGGCGTCTATAAACAGTCATGACCCGGAATTATCAGTTTTTATAACCCGGCAATGGTGATAATCATAAACCGGCATCTTCATAAACCGGCATCAACAATCCAAGCTAAACTGGGGGCTAATGTCGGGGATATACCTGGCCGGAAATATGACCCGGCCGAACTTGGCGGTTTATTTGAGACGGTTTACACTTGGCGATTCACTGGCGTCCCGCCCTGACCAGCCGGTTTTTATGACTCACTGGTAACCCGGCGGGCGGCTGACGGATGACAAGGCCCAGGCCCAGAAGGCCGGTTCATGTTATGGTGGGCCGGTTTATGAGGAAAGCATAAGGAATATTCTCCTACAAAGGAAGCAAGACTAGGACTCCACTTGTAATAGAGTAATCCTAATCCTACTAGGACTAGTCATGTAACCCGCCCCTTCAACATATATAAGGAGGGGCAGGGCTCCCCAAAGAGGGACAAGTTCTCACAAGTTACAGGTGCCATATTCTTTAGGGCTAGACACAACTAAAGGAGAGCCGGTTTACCGGCGACTCCATGAGGGTCATAATAAGATCTAGCCTCAAACAGCATGTAGGTCTATTACCGGAGGATGTTTCCCGGGGCCCGAAGCTGTCTAAATCCTTGTCTTGCGTTGCGTCTCTCGATTCCGCTCAACCCCTCTCAAGCTACCACATAGATGCGTTGGCCTCACGACTAAGTCCTCACACTAGGACATCTGCCGTGACAATTCCACGACAATATCCGATAACACCGTTGTATCGTCGCTGTCCTGATAGTTTTTCCCTGAAGGGGAGCCTTGGCGCAGCGGTAAAGCTGTTGTCTTGTGACCATGAGGTCACGGGTTCGAGTCCTGGAAACAACCTCTTGCAGAAATGTAGGGAAAGGTTGCGTACAATAGATCCAAAGTGGTCGGACCCTATCCGGACCCTGCGCAAGCGGGAGCTACGTGCACCGGGTTGCCCTTTTGTGTGAAATTGAACAACTCACATATTCAATGCCACCTATAATTTTGTTTGAACCACCATCCTTGCTTTTGTGGAGTGCATGTATGAACTTGATTTTTTTTCTTCTCTTGACCTTTAGTCATCTCGAGTCAAACTCACAGTTTTCTTGCCCCCTTTTTCGGATAGTCTTTTATATGTCCCACAACTATAGCTGATAGGAGCTGGGATCCTATCAGGCCTAGCCCTCAGGTTGTAGGGATGGAACGGAGGATGGCGAGGCGACGGGCGCGAGCGGCGGCGTGTCGGCACCCGGATGATGTCGCAAAGACGGCCTTTCGCACTCATCATGACCACTTCGAGTTCTTGGTGATGCCCTTTGGCCTCTCCAATGCCCCGGCAACATTTCAGGCCTTGATAAACGACGTCCTCCGCCCCTACTTGCGCCGGTTTGTGCTCGTTTTCTTTGATGACATTCTTATCTACAGCTTATCGTGGGCGGAGCACCTGTAGCACGTGGCCATCGTCTTCAAAGAGCTTCGAGCGCACCATCTGCACCTCCAGCGCTCGAAGTGCTCGTTCGACACGACATCTATCGCCGATCTCGACCACGTCATCTCGGCGGAGGGTGTCGCTATGGATGCCGACAAGGTCGCAGCGGTCGCGGCTTGGCCAACGTCGCATTCGTCGCGGGCCCTCTGCGGCTTCCTAGGCCTCGCGGGCTACTACCGGAAGTTCATCCGGGAGTTCGGCCTCATCACGGCTCCGCTCACGCGCCTGCTGCGACGCGACGCTTTCTCCTGGGATACTAAGGCCACCAAGGCATTCTAGCTTCGACAGGCTGTTCATGGTGGACTGCGATGCCTCGGGCGTGGGGTTTGGCGCCGTCCTTCATCAGGCCGACGGGCCGCTCACGTTCTTCAGCAGGCCCCTCGCCGCGCGCCATCACAAGCTCACGGCCTACGAGAGGGAGCTCATCGGCTTAGTGCAGGCGGTGCGCCTGGAATTAAGCAACAAGTCGTAACTATTGCACGGCTCCTTTCAAGAGCCAGAACCCTAAACCCTAGCCGCGCCCTGCGCCCTCCTCTCTCTCTCGCGCGCGCGACCACGGCGCCGCCGCGACGCCGCTCGCGCCCATCGCCTCGACAAACTCCCTTCCACCCCTACAACCTGAGGGCTAGACCTGGTAGGAATCCTACCCCTATCAACTACACACGGCTTGATCCGCCACCAGCGATAGCTTGGAACGAACGGTTGTCGCCTCTAGATCAAACTGAATAACCACTCCATAACCTAGTTCATGATACCACTTGTTAGAATAATTTGAGGCGCATGTCGATCCGTCGAGGTCAAGCAGTGACGCATGCACAATGAAACGAAACCGAGATTTGTTAACAAGGTTCACTGACATGGGTACATCCTCGGGGCATGACTATGGGCACTCCTCCCCATGTACTAAAACAACATAGTACAGTCGACGACAAGCACACCAAGACTATCAGACAGGTCTTTGACCATCCACCGCATCCACCACGGCTGGTCCGGCCACCCCTACTAAGGGCGTCCGGACCTTCCCTCTCGTGATCTTTGTCTAGCCTAACAACTTGTGTCTAGTCTATTTGGCTACCCCGCAGTGCCTTTATATAATAGGCCCGGGTTACACGTGTCCGACTGTAAACACCTAACCCTCCGCTAATTAAAATCCAGCTGTAATTACTCATACACATAATATTCGGCACATATTTTACCAATCTGAAGATCTTATTGTATTGATTGTGTTGCAAGCTTTCTTGTCTATTCTTTAGTGGATTAGATGAAAAGATATCAAAACCGGAGGTTTGCCCTTAATTCATTCTATTTCTTCTAATATATTCTGAGAGCATGATATAGTCCTCCTAGGAGGTGGTGGTTACATGGGTTAGCACCCTATCAGTGATAATCCCAGTTAGTAGGAAGGACTACCCTGAGGCCCAATGCGCCGTCTTGTGCCCAGCTTTTGGCTTCGGCCTTAATCCTATCTACGAGTGTGTGAACCGAGGGGCGTGCATTCTCGAAGACGCACTCATTCCGCTGCTTCCAGATCACCCAAGGGACGAGCATGGCGATGGATTGCAGGCCTTTCCGTAGCGCATGTGGGGTCTGCCCTTTTGTTCGCTGCCACCAGTCCGTAAGGGTAGGCTCATTGTTCGGTGGTTGTGAAGGTATCCTCGCCCAGGCCAGAACATCGTGCCAGGTTTGCCGCGTAAACGGGCATTCCAGGAGCAGGTGCCGCATCGACTCTAGGGCCTGATCACAAAGGACGCATCGTGGATGGTGCTGTAGGCCGCGACGGGCGAGTCTTTCCGCCGTCCAACACCGGTCCTGGCTGGCCAACCACTGAAAGAAACGGACGCGGTGCGGTGCCGAGCTCTTCTAGGTAAGCTTCCAAGAGGGGCATTTCATGGACTCGTGGAAGGTTGTAGCGTAGCATGACTGTGTCATATAGGTGCCACTAGCCGTCCATCTCCAGAGCATTCGGTCAGGCCTGTGTGATAGGCTGATGTGCTGCGCGGCTTGCCAAAGCATCAGGTATTGGCCAGTCTCATGAATACCTATCACTCCTTGTATGTCACGAGCCCAAGCGTTGCCCGCAAGGCCTGCGGCCACCGTTCTTCATTTGCGTCGCCGTTTAGGTATGCATTTGGTAGAATGCCGGTGCGAGTTCACGCACGGACTGACCGTTGAGCCATCGGTCGTCCCAAAACAGTGCCGTCAGTCCATCGCCAAGCGCCATGGTCGTCGATGCGAAGAACAACGCGCACTCCTCGCGGGAGCACTGGAGGCCAAGGCCTCGCCATGCGCGGTCGTCGTCCGTGTGGGAGAGCCACATCTAGCGTAGGCGCAACGCGAGGCCAGTGCGCTCCAGGTC
Source organism: Secale cereale (assembly GCA_902687465.1). Lineage (NCBI taxonomy): Eukaryota > Viridiplantae > Streptophyta > Magnoliopsida > Poales > Poaceae > Secale > Secale cereale. Next base: position 255,875,824 of record LR738713.1, on the reverse strand, counting down.
CTGGACTCTCAGCCCGCCGTACTCAAGCGGACGGCACACACGTCGCTAGTTGTCGTGGCAGTGTCAACCGTTAGCAGGAGCATGCCCAGCCAACAAGAAGCCGCACTGGATGTTTTCGAGCTGTGTCAGTGTCTTCTTGGTTGGCGCAAACGTGAGGAATTGATGTATCGGGATCACGGCGAGCACCGATTTGCCCAAAGCCAGTCGCCCGGTTTTGTTCATGAGCCATGCTTTCCATGTGGGGAGCCGAGCGGCCACCGAGTCAACACGGGGTTGTAGTTGGGCGGCTGAGGGGCGGCGTAGCGTGAGCGGGATGCCGAGATAAGTAATGGGCAGCTCCGCTTTTGCGCATCCCACCTGAGCAATTCTAGCATCCGCCTCGGGGTCACCATTGAGGGTAGTAGCAGAGCTTTTGGCATAGTTCACAGGGAGGCCGCTTGCTTCACTAAACAGGGCCAGGATCGCACGGACGGCCTCCACATCGCATTCCGTGGCATGGCAGAATAGCATCACATCATCGGCGTACAGAGATATGATTGGTATGTCTCGTCGGGGGTGCAGCCGCTGCAAGATGTCGGCGTCGTGGGCGCGGCTGATCAGGCGCCCCAGGATGTCCACTGCGAGCACGAAGAGCTGCGGAGATACGGGGTCGTCCTGACGCAGCCCACAGCGGTGCCAAATTGGCGGTCCCGGCTCTCCGTTGATCATGATCCGAGTGCTCGATGATGATAGCAAGATCGCAAGCCACTCCCTGAAGCGAGGTCCAAATCCGTACTGGCCAAGAGCCTCGAAAAGGAAGGGCCAAGATAGGGAAAAGGAAGGGCCAAGATAGGGAGTCGAAGGCTCGCGTTAGGTCTAGCTTGAGCATCACCCTCGGAGCCCCTGGTTGGTGCAGCAGCTTCATCGATTGCTTGACGAGGACAAAGTTGTCGTGCAGGCTCAGTCCCCGGATGAAAGCGTTTTGGTTGCGGCTAACCATGTCTCCCAGTCTGGCGCAAGGCGGAGCGACAACACCTTCGCGAAGATCTTCGCCACGAGGTGAATGAGGCATATCGGCCGGTAGTCGCGGAGTTGGCAGGCGTCTGCTCGCTTCAGGAGCAATGTCAAGAGGACCTGGTTGAGCTTGCTGAAGCCACAGCCGCGCAGCTCAAAGAGCTGCTGGAAGATTTCGAGGAAGTCTTGCTTAATGATGCTCCAGCAGGCCCGCAAGAATTCCGCGGTAAAGCCATCCGGTCCTGGCGCTTTGCGGGCCGGGAGGCGCTTGATGGCATCCCAAATCTCCTCCGGGCTAAATGGTGCCTCGAGGTCGGTCAGGTCATGTGGCTCGATGATCTGCGATAAGTCCAGCGTGTGGTTGCGGGCGACGGAGGAGCCAAGGAGATCGTCAAAGTACGTGAAGGCCGCTTGGGCCATTCCCTCCTGATGAGTGATCGCTTGTCCTTCGACCACGAGGCTGAATATGTGATTCTTCTGTCGGCGGAATGAGCATTGCCGATGGAAGAAGGCTGTGTTAGCGCCGCTGTCCTTGAGCATGGTGATCCGCGATCGTGCGCTCGAGAGAAGCCAACCCCAAGTATGAGATCTTGAGCTGTTTCCGCAGCCAATCCTCGGGGTAGAGAGCGTGCGGTCTTCTTGGGTTTTGTCAAAACGCGATATGAGCTCGCGGGAGATGGCCATCTTGTCACGAATGCACCCCTTGGACTTGGCGCTCCAACTCGTGAGTCTGCGGGCGATGCACTGGAGGTGCAGCATGAGACGCCGGAAAGGGTCCGGGTCGTGCACTAATCCCCAAGCCGCGGCAATCGTGTCGTGGAATCCGTCAAGCCGCATCCAAAAATCCTCAAAATGGAACCTCCGATGCGCTGCATGCTTGGGCGCGCAGTCAAGGAGGAGCGGGCAATGATCAGACGCGACGGAGGCGAGGCATCTCAAGTGGTAGTCACCGTGCGTGTCCTCCAAGTCCGCGGTGCAAAACACGCGGTCTAGGTGCACCAGGGTGGGCAGAGTTTGCTCGTTGGACCATGTGAATCGTCTTCCATTGAGGTATACCTCCTTGAGCACGAGGTCATTGACGAGGCGACGGAACCTTCCCATCATGCGGCGATTCAAGTAGCCATTGTTCTTGTCTTCATCGTGTAGGATCAAGTTGAAGTCTTCGCAAAGCATCCACGGCTCGGGGCAGTCCGCGCGTATACCGCGGATCTCCTGCAGAAAGGCGATCTTGTCCGCGTCCTCTTGGGGGCCGTATACGACGGGCCTCCACCAAGGCGTGCCGATGACCGTGGCCACCCTTGCCGTCACGGCGTTTGTGGTGAACAGGGGGGCAGCGATGGACACGACCCTGCTCTTCCACGCGAGCAGGATGCCTCCCCTCGTGCCGTTCACCGGGAGGTACGTGTAGTCGTCAAACTCTGAACCGAGGGCATCGAGGACAACAGACGAGCAGATCAAAGACATTTTAGTTTCTAGGCATACAATGGAGGCTCCGGTGGTGTCAAGCAGCGATCTAATGGCATAGCGCCGGGCGCGCGTGTTGAGGCCGCGCACATTCCATATTGCTATCTTGATGTCGTGATCCATGGGTGCACATGATCGATGGGGACGGGCATGGCGATAGTCCTATGGCGAGCCGGCCATCCGAGCGGTGGCCGTCGCAGCTGCCGCGGTGGTGAAGTTCGCGGGTAGCTCTCGGTCGACTAGGGCAGCGATGGCCGTGAGCACCGAGAGCAGGATGGGCGCCGTGAACATGTCGTCGTACGCCTTCATTTCATCGACAGTGATATTCTGGTTTGTCCTGACAATCCCGAGCGTGCGTAGGATCTGAACTTGGGCGCGGCGCTCAGCGGTGGGTGGAGCAGCCGACAAGGCGGCGGTTGTGGCCGATCGGCCACGTCTGGGTGTGAAGTTGAGCGGGCGGCGCGGCTTCTTCCCTGGGGTTGGCAAGGCGGCGGTGATGTGTTTCGTTGCGGCCGCGAGAAACTCTCCCAGGGTCCAAGTCATCGGCGTGCAGGGGCGTGCGCGAGATCGGCGCAATGTGATTGATGGCGACGTGAACCTCCCCGATGTCAATCAAGAGGGGCTATGCTGGGATCCCGTCAGTATGGGCTGAGCGGCAGCGGGGCCCGCGGCGGCCTCCTGCATGGTGGGCTGGGCTTGGGGCCTGTCCAGCCACGACTCGGGCGTCGGGGGCTCAGGATTGGGTGACGGCAATTTTGTCGGGGACAGCGCGCTGGCGTTCGCGTGGGGTCCGAGGGGCAGGTCTGCGCCGTCACCAGGGCCCATCTCCCCAATCACTGGTGTGGGAGGGTTGCTTCTTTGCCCCGACCGAGCCACAGAATGGCCCGCAAGCGCTGGCGGTGCATCAGGTACCTCGCTGACGGCTTCTAGATCCCGACAGTGCATGGGATCGGACGAGCCAGACGTGGCCCCCACGCGATCGTCCTCGGGCACACCGTTCCCAGCCAGGTTCGAGGCCCGTGCTGGTTCTGGTGAGTTCACGGTCAACGAGAGACCGCCATTTGGGGCCTGGCCCGCCTCCGCGCCCACGATCAGGGTCACAGCAGCCAAACTGACGCTGCCAACTGGCGCGGTCGTCGTGGTCGTGGGGACAGCGGCGTCCCCGACAGCCTTAGGGCATGTACAATGGTTCTATCTTAGCAACGCCACGTAAGATAAATGATGAGGTGGAGGAGAGAGAAATCATAAGAGAAGGCTTGTCTTCTCTTATTTAAGAGAAGACAAGAGATGCTCTCTTAGCACAATATGTCTCACCACGTTTTTAGGAATAGCTAGTTATTGAAGATAAGGCTAAGAGATGACCCATTGTAGACATGTCTTTTTGTCATCTCTAAATTACATGCAAGATTTAAGACAAGACTACCTTATCAACCATTGTACATGCCCTTATCCACAGGGCCCGCCTGCAAAGCGCCCCTTTGGGATCCTCTGCCTCTTCCTTTTCTGGCCTGTCGACGAGGGGGTGGGTCCCCTGCTGACCAGGCCACGATGCCATGCAACGTTCCCTGCACAGTACGGCCGGCGTCGTGCCCTCGCCGGCGGGAGCAGGCCAGGCATGCGACACGGCGAGTCCGTCCACACGTCCGGGCCGGTTTTGGGCCCGCCATAGCGTGTCGTCCATGGCCATGCCATCAGCAAGGCTGGGCGACGGAGCATCCGTGCGCCGGCGCTTGCGGCCCTGGCGGCGCGCCCTGCCATGGCGTGGTCCTGGCGCGCGGTTGTGGTTGTCGTGGGCGGCGTCGTGCGCGCCATCCCCTCCCTGTCCCGTGCCATGCTGGGCGAAAAGGAGTGGAGCTGTGGCTGGCTCGACGCGGGCCACATCAATGGCGATAGGGTAAGTGAGGGTCCTGATGGTGGGCTTGTCGGAGCTCAGGCGCGCAGGGATCTGCTCGACAATCTCCAGAAGGGCGGTGCGGTGGATGTTGTCGGGGTGGTGAGTGTGCACGGCCAGCTTGAACGTCGCAAGATTGGCCCCGGAGTGCGTCCTGGGATGAAGGCGTTCGATCCAGCAGCTCGTCCCCAGGACGTGCTTGGCGGTTGTAACGCCCGGATAATTAAGCTACAGTAATCTCATGCCTGATGATGCCATGTCATCATAATGAAGTTGCTAATCCTCACTGTGTTTCAAACCAAACTCAAATTAAAATTTAAAATGCAAGTCAAATATTTATTTCTTCAAGAAGTAAAACAAAAATGTCCACATTGTCCTATAAATTCCCTTGACCATGTTCATGTTGAAACCAGCCTCATTTGAATTCCCTAAATCCCCCTGGGAATTAGTTTAGTACTCCAGCAGCAATTCAGTTGGCCTTTTCAATTTCTGAAAATGGTTAGACAACTCCTTTTAACTCCAAACTTTTTGTTCCATCTCAAGATATTGTGCTAGAATTATGTGCCATGTTTTGTTCAAAACAAAACTCAATTGGTACTAAAAGAAAATGCAAAGCAGAGTAGATAAAAAGAAAATAGTAAGGGAAAGCTAAAAATAAAAAAAGAAAGAAAAGAGGCCCACTGTTGCCCTGGGCCAAGTACACAGTGGCGGCCCAAGCGGCCCAGCCTGCCTCCCCCGTTGTCTTCTTCCTAGCTACAGAGAAGATGGGGAGGTGGCGGCCATCCACCGGCCAGGGCGTCGCCGTGTCGGCCATCCGCCGCTCCCCGGCGAGGATAAGGCGCGCCCCGGCTCTCTTCCCCCCTCCTATAGCCAACCCTAATTCCCCTCTCTCTCACCCCTCTCCCTCACAAATTTGTTGGTGCCGAAGAGCATGGTCGCCGCCGCCTCGTCGTTGTCGCGGTCTCCGGCCTCCCCTCGCCATACAAGCAGGTCCAGGGGAATCACCACGGCCCACTCTGCTCATCCAGAGCATCGATTTGAGCGGAGCAGCCTCGTACATTCGCCATCTACATCGTCTTCTCCGTGTACATCGTCGCCGTCCGTCGTCGTTTGCAGCTGCTCCGGTCCGTCCCCGGCATCCTCGACCTCGCCACCGAGCTCATGGTGAGCTTCTCCCCTAGTATACCCCTTTCCCCACCTCAATCTGCACCGTTTGCCATTGCTTCGCGGGCACTAGTCGTCGTGGCCGGAGCTTCGCTCGTCCGCACCCATGGACACGACTGCTTGCTCCTGCACGTGGCCGCGCCCTAGTTGTTGTTGCCTGCTATTGCCGCTATTGCGTCGCTGCTCCTGCAGCCCAGCCCGCCGCTCGCCGAGATGGCCGCATCGCCCACGGCTCCCCGCGCTCACCGCCGTTGCTGGCTTGCGCGCCTGCCGCCGCTGGGCCTGCCCCCTCTGGCCGGCCCGCGCCCGGCGCTGGCGCCCGTCGCCGGCGCCCACCGCCACGACCGTGGCCCCCCCTCCACCTCGCACAGCCTCGCATCGCCACCGGCGGCCGGCCTTGCCACGGTCGCCCGGTTCCGCCTCGCGCAGGCACAGGCAAAGACGGGCCAGCGCCCCGCCCGCGCCTGTCGGGTTCGCCCGCTAGCAGCTGCTCCAGTGGCCTCCTGGGCCACTGGCAGTTGGGGCCCATGACCCAAAACGTTTTTTAGAAAAAAAATTAAAATAAAATAATGATGATATTAATAATTAATTAATTAATTAATTAGCCAGTTAGTTAACTTAATTAACAGTGCTTAATTAGTCTAATTAATTAGGTTAGTTTAATTAGAATTGTTAGTTAATGTGTAACTATGACAGACGGGTCCCACGTGTCTGGTTTGACTAATCAACTGGTCAGTTGACCTGCTGACGTCATGGTGATGTCATGCTGACATCACCTTTCACTATTCTGGTTAATGTTGATTTAAATTAATTAAATAAATTTCAGAAAATGTTTAAAACTTTAGAAAATCATATAAAATAATCTATAACTCGGATGAAAATGTTTTATATATGAAAATCGCTTAGAACGACGAGACGAATCCGAATACGCGGCCCGTTCGTTTGCCACATGCTCCTAACATAACGAACCTGCAACCTTCCCCCTCCGATTCATCTAACCGAAAACACGAAATGCCGGGATACTTTCCCGAGTGTTATCCCCCTTCGTCGGTACCGTGTACCACCGGGTTAGAGCACCCTAGCACTGCGTGCTGACGTGCCGTGCTTCTCTGTTGCAACTGTTTGCTTTATATTTACTGTTTCTTCCCCCTCTTCTCTCCGGTAGACCCCGAGACCGATGATGCCCCGGTGATCGACTACGGTGTTGACGACCCCTCCTTCTTGCCAGAGCAACCAGGCAAGCCAACCCCACTTGATCATTCCGATATCGCCCACTCTATTCTCTCTTATGCTTGCATTAGAACTGCTACTGCTTTTTTGTATGATCCTATTCTGATGCATAGCCTGTTGTTGATACTACTTTCATACTTTACATGTTTATACTAAACTGCTTAGTATAGGCTGGTTAGAGATCCACTAGTGACCCCCCTACCTTGTCCCGACTGCCCCGCTGGATTATCAGAAGACCCGATCAACGGGATCGAAGACCAGGACCCGGCACCGCACATCACTTTCCCCTTAGTTGCTCGACACTACTAGGTTACTATCAAGTGCCGAGGGTGAGACCTCATCAGCACTTCTGATGTTAACCTTGTAGGTTAGTTCATTGGTTGTGGTCATCGAGGGTGATTCCTCTTTCTCCACTCCCAATAACGACATTGTCATGCAACTCCTCAAGAGTGGACCTCGAGGGTGACTCCTCTTTAGTTCACCTTGACGATAAACGTCAGGTGGAATTCCATCGAGGGTGATTTCCTCAGGTTTTCCTTTGGTGTCAGACACACAGTTACTATGGTTACTATGACTTTACACTGAACCTGGTTACTAAAGACGGGTCGACCCAGAGGGGTACCCGCGCGAGCTTAATTGCGAGTGAAGTTTAGTCGGGTTGACCTGGAAGGTGCCCGCGAGATAATTACGAGGCGTGGCCGGGCACTCACCCTTGCCGCAAGTTCTCGAGACGGGGCGATGGGGTCACATTATCGTGAGTCTCTGCTCGTTACCGTGCGTCCCCAAGACACTAAACGGTTTGGATATTTGATCCAAGGGGCCTCTGGCCTGATAGCACTAACCATCACGTGGGCATAGTATGGGCGTTCTGCGTCGTATGCATCAGCCGAAGCTTAACTGACGTCATTGCGACTGAGCGGCGCGCGCCGGGTTGGACTGGTTAGGCTCCTACCTTTTTAAAGGTGGTTGCTAGGTCTGCTCACGGGCCGCCCACGCAACGTGCAGGAGTTCCCGGGGCGATTGGCCCATGACCCCTGGGGACATAGGGTTTAGTCCGGCGTGCATGACCTCTCTATTAAGCCTAGGTCGGGTTGCGGCGTATTGTTTGGCCAAGGGCGGGCATGACCTGATGGTGTGTCCGACCAGAGTTAAGCAAGCGTGTTGGGTAAGTTGGTGCACCCCTGCAGGGAAGAAAACATCTATCGATAGCCTGTCCTACGGTAACGGACACTTGGAGTTGTATCCCGATCGCTACAACTAGAACTGGATGCTGAGGCATTGTTTGGATATATGGCTTCGGGAGTCGAGAAAGGATCCCGGAGCGTTGGAACAACAACATAAATATGACTTATGTTACACTACTCTACTTCCCCCCTCTTGCTGCAAGACGGTGGTTTCCAGAAGATGCTAGTCTTCGATAGGGCTAGCTTCTCCTCCTCTTATTTTGGCATTCTGCAGCTTAGTCCACAGATACTACCCCTTTTCATTGATATCGATGCATATGTAGTGTAGATCCTTGCTTGCGAGTACTTTGGATGAGTACTCATGGTTGCTTTGCTCTTCCCTTTTTCCCCCTTCTTCTTCTTGTTGGTTGATGCAACCAGATGGTGGAGTCCAGGAGCCAGATGCCACACTTGACGATTGCTACTACCCCGACAGAGCCTACTACTACGTGGAGACAGCTGACGACCAGGAGTATTTAGGAGGTCCTAGGTAGGAGGCCTTGCCTTTTCAATCATTGATGTTTTGTGCTAGCCTTCTTAAGGAAATATTGTTTAACTTATGTCTGTACTCAGATATTATTGCTTCCGCTCACTCTTGTATTCGAGCTTATGTATTCGAGCCCTCGAGGCCCCTGGCTTGTAATATAAAGCTTGTATTATTTTAATTTGTGTCTAGAGTTGTGTTGTGATATCTTCCAGTGAGTCCCTGATCTTGGTCGTACACATTTGCGTGCATGATTAGTGTACGGTCAAATCGAGGGCGTCACAAGTTGGTATCAGAGCCGACTGCCTGTAGGAATCCCCCTTTCCAACTCCTTGGCCGAAGTTGAGTCTAGTATTTGAAAAACTTTTTACTAACTTGGCTGTGTGGCTTATGGGCCCACGTCGCCAATTGGGTGGTATTAGGATCTTTTACTCCTCGTCTATACTCTGGGACTCTGTTCTCTCTTCTATTCGGGTTAAATGAATTTACTAACTACATTAGGTTCTCGTAACGACTTTCCCCAGAGAGCCCCTTCATTCCAGACGGTTGTCCGCTTCACCAGAAGACTTCGAAGATACTCTCAGATCTACTCCCGAGAACTTGTGTTCATTCTTTTACAATCCTTAATACCGTTGAATCCTTATGGGTAACTGCATACCCTCGCCGTTCATACTTCCATCCCTAGTTGTTCTTGTTATTACTAGATACCCGAAAGTATTCTTCGACTTTCGAGAATCCTTTTCCTGCGGCTTTGCAACTCCTTTTCCGCATGAATACATGTATGAACAATTCATCACACTTACTGGGGGTTCGTTCATCCC